>JBAMJR010000011.1:4837500-5237500 GCA_038501785.1 Myoxocephalus aenaeus
TGTGTGTGTGTGTGTGTGTGTGTGTGTGTGTGTGTGTGTGTGTGTGTGTGTGTGTGTGTGTGCTGCTGACATGTACCTGCTACCCCAGAACAGGTGACAACCCTCTGCTCTTGAAGTAAACGCTACACATGCCCTGTGAGAGGCTTTCTTCTTGAGAGAGGCTTCCTGCTGGCTACGCCCAAATCCACTGTGCGTCACTTTTATATGAAGGCAGACTTTTGGGGCGTTTAATTTTAGAAAAATAATAATATTACCTGTGCACCAAATCCGTCAATGTTTATCGCGCCATCAATTGTTGTTATTTTATGTCTGTCTATACCCGTGAAACATCTAAATAAAGACGCACGGTCCCACCCATCGGGTCTTAAGCGGACCAGAGTTTGGTATCAGTTTGTCTTAACTTCTGCTATTTATTTCCACATGCCACCTCATTATTTGCATTTACTTTTGTTTATTTATTTGTTTGCAGAATGACGGTAAGTGATTTTCCAACCCTCTTCTTTTCTACACATTGTTGAGATGTGAGCTGTGGGACATGAAGTCTGAGCTGTGTGTTGTCAGAATCCCATCTAATCTGCATGTTTGTTTCTTAAACAGGGCATGTTCACGTACCCCCCCCCCCCCCCCCAACACACACACACACACACACACACACACACACACACTTTTTTTCTGCAAATCGACAGGAGATGCAACCCGGGAGAAGTGCAATAAAACAAACTCTTGCTCTCAAAGGTGCGCGCGGCTTTGTACCGGCGCGTTTTGCCTGTTAGCTGCACATCCTCCGTCTTTTCATCTGTCAGTTATTCCCCCTCATGTTTTGTCATTTGCTCTGTATATTCATTTGTCGCCTGCTATTTTCTTTTTCTTTTTTTTCCATTCTTCATGTACCTGCGTACACCCGCGGTTGTAATTAAATTTCTCCCTCAAATACGACAAAAGGCATGGATTCCCTTTTCTTCTTCTTGCTCTGGGATCTGTTTGATTACTGATGTGATGTTGAGACAATCTGTGCAGCTCCTGCAGACCGACGCGTCCCGAGAGCAAGGCGGCCATGTCAGCTGTTCAGTGGCCGCAGCTGATTGATGCAAACGGAGAGGGGTCGCCTGTAAATAAAAACAATTTAAAAAGAGAGGCCTGAGAGAGGAGGTCTGGGAGCTGCATTCCTGCATCAGTGCGTGATACCCGCTGTCCTTCGACATGCAGAAGAAGGCTGCAGTGTGTGCGTGCGTGTGTGCGTGCGTGCGTGTGAGAGAGAGACATCATTCCAGGAATATTGTTTTTTTTTTAATCACAATAAACTGCTCACTCAAACAGGCTTGAAAATGAGAAGAGAATAAATAAATAAAAAATACAATAAAATGCAACATTTTGCCTTTGATTAAGCTGAATCCGCGACTTTTATTTGTGTCGAATTAGTTCCCCCGCTTTCATTATTTCCCCCTCCTTCCATTCATTCCATTATCATTGTTTGCTATCAGTGTGACCACTTTGTGCGTCTGGTCCTCCCTGTGCTCTCAGAGCGAAATGAGCAGCGCCCCCTGCCGCCCGCAGGGTGCCACCGCAGCGCGGCGGCAGCGCGTGGGCCCCGGTGCTTATGAACACTTCTTTTGAATCCCACAGAGCCGTTTCACGCCCCGCTAAGTGATCAGCAGATGCAATCACAACCGTAAACATTCACTTTTTTGTGTGAATGATTGCGGGATTCAAAGATGTTCATCGTATTTGTTGTTGTTGTTGTTGTTGTTGTTGTTGTTGTTGCGTGAAACGGAAAGTGGTATAAAGGTGGACCAAATGTGACTGAATCCGTGTGGATGGGAGTCCTTATTAAAGCAGTCCGGTGATGGATGACTACGGACACTCGGGGCCACAAAACAGACGCGTTAAGATTTTTGTTTGTTTGCTTCTTTTTTTTTTCTCGTCAATTTACTCTGACCGGAAATCGTGCCTGACTCGTCATTTCTGGCTCATATTCTACATTTCTCCCCTCATCCAAATCAAAAAAAGCCTCCGCGCTCGTACACACGGCTTGTCAAGCCTCCAGTTTAGTGATGTAAAAAAAGAAGAAGAGAAAAAGGAGGTCAGCCCGAGCCCTGCGGGATGAAGGGCAGCTGCTCCCTGACCGGTTCCCCCGTCACACCTACTGCAGCTCCGTTTCCAAAGGCTTCCGGTTGGCGAGTAATTAATAGGAAATAATGATGTTCCCTAAAGGTGCGTCGTCGCCACCGAGCACGTCGGGACCGGGGCATATTGTTGGCTGCATTATTAATCCCCCTTACTGTAAATGACACGCTTGACGCTGACGATGAGGATGAGGATGATGATGATGATGCTCAGCCACGGTCGCAGCCATCGACGCGTTGGCGCTTCTCGGCTGAATTAATAAGGCCACGTTAATTATTTGAAACGTGAAAAAAAAAAAGTTCTTTTGGGTGCATTTTTGACGTTAAATAATGAAATGTAATACATAAATAAATTCATTAAATTCACCCGCTGTGCCATCAGGCTATGAGAAACACTCATATGAGAAACCCTTTTTTTTTTATTATTATTTCATTTGGAACATGAATTATCATGCACCAACTGTCATATAGAAGCAGAAAGAAAAAAAATCCTCCGACTCCGAGGTTATTACAGCCAGATCATCTAACCACATATAACCATAACGCACTTGTCTGCCCAATTAGCCGAAACAATTATTACAACTTTGACTTTAATTACGTTTCAATTTGAAGCCCTCGCGCCGGTCCATAACGCGGTGATGATTAAAACCCCTCTTTGCCCCCCAGTGCCTGCAGGGCAGCGCGTGATTAGGACCTGTCAGCTGCTGCAGTGAACGGAGGCAGCCATGCGTGTTGTGCAACATGACCCGCTGTTGTTAAAGCTTGTCAACATATTAACCTGAATTCCCCAGTCATTATGGACTGATGTGCACCGCATAAAGAGGGAAGAATGTACACATATGTATGTGTAATTGGAAAAAAAGAAGAGAGAAAAAGGAGGGGGAAAAAAAAGAGTGTATATTAACAGGCAGCGTGAGGTCACACAATGTCCCAAGGCCTGCAAATTCAGACAATAGGAGCTTGAATGAAAGCCACGTTGACATACATCTGTTTGAATAATTATATTAGGCGGCTTCAGACGGGGGTAGCACTCCTATAAACTATTAAATCCTGTTGTATGTGATCCCAACAATCAGGAGGCATCTGATCAGCCACACGTGGACAAACAAAAGTAAAGAGGTTTGACGCGAGGGGGAAACGGTGTTTTGGGAGGGCCAAAAGGGCCCATCTGAGGCACATTTGATCCTTGTCAAAATATATCGATTCCTGTTCTTTCCAGAGACAGTTGATGTCTTCCTTCGTTTTCTCACCGGCCATCTGGACCGACTTGACGCAGGACACTCATGTTCTTTGTTGGCCAAGAAGTCAATGACCTAATGAGTGCACTTAAGTAAAATAAAAAAATAAAAAACTACAAAAGTGATACGTTGCCATGCAATGGAGATATGACGCAACAGCCCCCCCCACCCAAATTATCTTTTTTCATGATTTTCTTTCTTTCTTTTTTTGCAACAGATGACGTCACAGCGTTTTTACGTCCGCCGTGCGATGCAAAGCAGGTGCTTCACATGCAGCTCACTGTAAGGTGAGTTGTGTGTGTGAGTGTGAGAGAGAGAGAGAGAGAGAGTGTGTGTTTTAGTTGCAGGAGTGGCCCGGACTCGGCCTTAGGTTTTTTATTCATACGAATTTCCCCTCAGCCACAATCAGTGCAGCCGAGTTTTTCCTTTGGTGTATCCAGAGGTGAATAATTTATAGGAGGATAAAAGCGTTTGTGGTAGAGAGCTAGACAGTCAGACAGTAGAAGGAGGCTGGCTGGGAATCCCCCCCTCCTCCCCTCAACACACACACCCTCTCAACCCACCCCAGCTGAGCTCGACCCCCTTGCCGCGCGGTGGCCTTGCACGATACGCCTCCTCGGACGGCTGCTTGAAGTGCAAATCTGTGTTCCAACTTGTTCCCGGTGCCTGTCAGCATGTTTTCCTCTTGTCAGCAGCGATCGAGCGCGGGCCCGTGTCACCCCTTGTACCGCCGCTGTAACGGGATCATTGACGGGCCAGTGACACTGCCCAACCAGATAATGGAAAGCTATTGATTTTTTTCTGCTTTTTTTTTTCCCTCTCCCCCGCCTCACACAGGCAGTCTGTGGCACTACTGAACAACTGGCAGAAGGACAGGTCGTGATCAATGGTCCTGATCTCGGGATCACGGCTGCCACGTGCAACTGAATGGGGGAGAAACACAAAACCGCTGACAAAAAAAAGTCCTATGATAGTTAATGCACACGTGGACTCATTAAAAATAAATTAAAAAAAGACAGTAATCAAATTAAATAAATTACACTTCTTTGGCCGATAAACACACCAAAAACAGGACGCTGTCCAAAGTTTAGTGTTCCCATCTGAATGTGATAAATCAAGAGCAAGTGTTGCAGGTTCTCTGTGTTGTGCATACAGGGGTTAGATTTGCAGTTTTAATGGAGCAATCTCCAGAGAGGAGGCCCCTTTGATACCCATGGCGATGATAAGCATGCATTGGCTGCCTACCATTGGACCCCCGTGGCAGATGGCGAGTGTGGGACCTGCAACAACACATTTCTTTATGTCAGCCTTGTCCCTCTCCTCTGTCTCTCTTCAGCCAGTGGAATAATGAAAAGCCCAATTCTGGTCATGGCTAACTCAATCTCATTATAATCTCCCCTTTTTTTATTCATTCGGCCCCTTGGGATGCTGTCTGCCAGCGATGTGGCTTTCAACCTCCAGAGAGAACATCTTTTGAAACAGCCAGGAGACCTAATGAAGTCACAGAGTGGCACAATTATTTCCCAAAGAAGGAGCATTAATGTACTTCAAAATTCCCTCCGGAGACGCGTGATGACAATTGGTTTGTACAGCTTTGATCGCTGCTTTAAATACTGCCCAAGATAAACTGCGGGGTTAGCCCCCTTTGCCACTGGTAAGTAGTAAACCCAGGAGTGGCTATCAAGCGGCGGATACATCAAATACTCAGCCTGGAACGCTAAAAACTGGAGTTTAAAACAGCACATAGCCTTAAAAATCACTTCCTGTTGGGAATAATGGTGCAACATCACACTGAAATCTATGCGTTTGGCCCTAAAATACAAATAAAATAGGCCCGTGTGTTTAAGGCCTCCGGTTCTGCCGAGTGAAGCCGATGTGGAAGTGTCTTAAAACTTCCATTCTTTCTACAGGCCAGCAGGGGGCGACTCCTCCGATACCTCAGTAAACATTGTAAACATGAGTTTATGGTCTCAATCGCTAGCATCAAGTCTTTGTGATGTTCATTTAGTAAATGATGCTTTCGGGCAGGCGTACTGTGATTGACCAGGCGACGACGAAGTCGCTGAACTCAATGCTTCATAACGGCCGCCCACAAACCAACGGGTGACGTCACAACGACTACGTCCACTTCTTCTATACGGTCCATGGTTGAGGGTCAACTTTTAATCAGAACTTTCTCTTGAGATGACACAATGCACGTTTTAAAACACAGTTTTCACACAAAGCCGTCGTCACAACTGTAGTCACGCTTAGTTTATCCTCCAGAAATGTATCGTGTTTTTAATTTGCTAAAATCTTTGTTTTGTCTTTAAATCTTCAAATAGTGCCACCTTCTTTCATTCATGATGGTGACGATTAAAAGGTTCCTTAAAAAAAAAAAAAGAAGACACATATTCCCTCTTACCTGTAGTAATATTTATCAGTCTAGAAGTTTTTGGCACTTTGAGCACCACAACACAGATTTCCATCTAAAGCTATTGTATTGGAGAGACATCTCTACGGCCGATGTCCCCAAAACTCGGCGAGTCACACCAAAAGAATACAGACTGATAAATAGCACTACAGGCCCAAATCATAAAACACATCACTTCCTGTGCCGCATCCCGCCCCCTTAATTAAAAGACATGACTGTCACTGGAGGTTTGTGGCAGCAAAAGTGAAGTCCTTACCGAGTTTAAACTCAGTCAGTATTGTCACATCCAAGAGCGACTGAAGAAAGCACAATGATCATTTATTGACATGAACATAAGAGTTATTGTTTTAATACAGATATAGCAGAATCAAATGAGATCATACATTGAGATAACAATCGGGAACCGTTCTCGTCCTTCCTGCGTTTGCTGGGCTCTCTGTATTGACATTCCCAAAAATAAGGCCTCTTGTCTTTTGTTTTCTAAATCTCCAGACCGCTTGCTCACTCGACTCAAACCTTTAGTCCGCTCCACCAACGCTGCAGGAAGTAGTCACCAACTAGTCCGATGAAGGCGCCGCAGCCCATATCCCCCTTACCTATATATTCCATATTTGATAGAACTTAACACGGCATCACTAATAAAAGCTTTTGTTTATCTGGCCGATTTAACAATCATTCACGTTATTCGTTTAAATTTAGTGACACTTTCAAATCATGCAAGTTTACTATTAATGTCACTGATTCCTATACAAACATCTACAAAATGTTGTATTACAATCTGAGCCCAAGTCTAAAAACTATCAAGCCTGAGTAGGGAAGTAAGATATTTTATAGAAATTCACAATTGTATATTGGGGAGCGCTAAAAGTCTACAAATTTGAAAAAGGTGATTAAAAAACAAAACATAAATAATACATTAAACAAAATGTGTTCATTAAAGCTAAATATTTCTTTGCTTTCTTGTTTTAGCTTATATTAGAGTTGTTGGCTTTTATCATGATAGGCCTTACTGAAATTAACATATACATTCATATTGGTGTTATAATATATATGAATATTTTCTTTATAATACAGAACTTTAAACAAAAATAAAGTAGTTATCAGAATTGTTAGGGTGACCCAAATAAGGACAAATTGTAGCTGTGCTTAAAAAAAAAAAAAAAAAAAAAGTCTTCCAGTGGTAGACAAAAAAAGAAAAGAAGACCCAACCAAGAACGACCCAATTGAGTCCGAGATTTCAGAAATACAGAGCTGCCACAATGAGAAAGAAAATGATTCCAACAACACATTGTTGTTGTTGTTGTTGTTGTTGTTGTTATAACTAGATGGGTTTCTTGTTATAACTCAAGAGTATTCCTCATTATAAAAAGATGTTGCTATCGCGGCTGTAATGAGAGCCGGATTTCAGAACTCGCGCTGATGGGTGAAGGTTAAGCAGGAGAACAGCGACAGAACAAGCTGTCCCAACATAATGAATGTCGCTTTGATTAAGAGAGATGCTCCCTCTGATGCAGGCGCAGCGAGGTGAGAGCCCACAAAGCATCCGCGAGCTACCGACAGCCCCGTGTACGTACACTGCTTAACAACCAGAGCCCCGTTTGATTTTATGTCGTCTCTAGAAGAAAGCGAGGCGTGAACTCAATTGAAATGCTTGTGTGTTTTGCAAACATATGCTCCTTTTAACATTTCTTGTTGTGGGAAAAAATTTAAATAATAATTCTCATAAAAAAAAAAGGGTGTAAGCTATTGAGAAATATTTCTTTTTATAATGAGAACTGTTCTCTTTACGACATTGAAAAGTTACAAGAAATTGAGATATTTGGATATTTTTGTCATTATAACAAAATGCTTTTTAACAAGGCACTTTTCTTTATTATGACAAACACAGGAGAACAATGTTTTTTCTAACTATGGCAGTTCTGCACTGCCAGACCAGCTTCAGTAAAGCAGCACTCAATAAAAGATCAATCCTAGAAGTTGGATTAGCTTAAGGTAAGGCAAAGCATAGCATTAAATATCCTATATAAGGTTTTTGCAAATATATACCATATTTTTAATATACTATTATGAAGTAGTCTAGAGTACCTCTTATATGTTCCTAAAAACGGTTGCAGGACTAGTCTAAAAACAATTTTTTGATTATAGAAACAATGTGCAAATTTCGGGCTGCTGGAAGTTCTCGACGTGTAAAACTCTACTCAAGATCTGGGCGCGCAGAAGAAATACTCATGTGTATTTTGTGATGAAGACCCAGAACCTCAACCATCCCGGTCCCTGAGTGGGGCACGCTGGTGTGCAGAAGGTGCCTCTGTAAGTGCTTGATCCAGTCCTCCTGGATGGACAGGGGACCCTGGAAGACGAGGTCGCAAAATCTGCAGACAGACATAGACAGAGAGACAGAGAATAAGCCAAGTCACCGTCTCTAGAGTAGATGCACAACCATCTTCTTCCATTGTAGAATGCAAGCTTTGTTTCATTGTATGACAGTTTTTTCCTGCATCCAGTCACACACGATTCTATGCCAAAGTATGTTGGTCTACCACTGTTAAAGGCCTGACTTCCCCAGCCTCTACTTCAGCATTTTGGCCCTCATTTTAGACCTGTCAATCACAAGGTAGACCCGCCCTAAACCATACCCTGCTGGTTTTATTGCCTATTTCACTCTAAATGGGACCATAGTTTAACATTGAAGACTTGAAAACACTGATTGCGACCATAAACTTGTGTTTACAATGTTTACTGAGGTAATAAATCAAGAGCGTAGAAAGTAGGGTCACTTTCTTAGACTTCTATACAATCAGAGGAGTCTCCCCCTGATGGTCAGTGGAGAGAATGCAGGTTAAAGGCATCACATTTCAGAAGTGGAGGTTGCAGCCGGGTGCTAGCATTGTCGTAGTGAGTGATGTCGTAACGAGGTTGCAAGCGCTTAATTTAGGGAGCGAGTGGGCGAGATGCCCAGCGGCCGCCACTTCTCGGGTGGTCCCAGATAAGGAGCGGCTGGTCAGTTTTACATCTCATCTCTTTCATTTGGGGCCGACATACAAGATGCACAAGCGGGCAGAGAGCTCCCCCGCTTACACATGTAACCTTCTCTTGTATGTACCTGCAGGTGAGCGTGTAAATCTCAGCATCCAAGGAGGGCAGCATCTTCTTCTTTAGCCCAGGCCTTGGCTTCTTCGGTTTATAATCGTCGCCTAAAAAGACAAAACACTGCTTTATCTGAGGGAACGCATTCAGTAATCACTGGCAAGAGGCAAAAATAACTAATCCCAGTATTGATATTTATTATTCTAATCCACATCCACCGTGAGACGTTTGTCTGAGACGTACAGTCATCGATTTACCTGGTCCTTCAAATATGGCAATCCTCTTCCTGTGTGCAAAGGCTCGAAGATGACTAGGAAGCCCGGGGAAGGCGCCGTTACACTGAATACAAATCTCATTTGAGTCACATTCCCCTGAAAGATTAGAACGTTGGAAGAAGAAAAAAAACTAAATTAAAATCAAAGAACGGGGCCAGTGGATCAAAAATGTTTAGGTGTAAATCATGCAATTGATCGGATGATGTCCATGTAAATACAGTTTTGAATCGAGGTTTAAAAGATCATCAGTGGTGCGACACTCTTATTTAAGGAAAAAAAGCATTGTGGGATTGCGCGCGAGTTCACGCGGTAATTTCATTATCAAGCAAAACTGTTACGCCCAGCGTGTTCCTCCACCTGGTTTCATTCTAAGCATCTGATTTGCGCTCTCCTGTCTGAAAAGTGTTACATGGCGAAGTTTAACACAATCTTGCTGTTTTCACATACACCAGAGTCGCAGAGGATTCATAAACTACTCGAGAATATCACAGACGTGTTAGTCCTCTGACGGAAGACCGGAGGTGGCAGTGCTGTGCCACATCGCCTGTTAACCAGAATATTTGTTAAATCGTAATCCCAAAAGATCCCTCAAAATTAAAATGATTTTGCTTTCATTCTTT
Organism: Myoxocephalus aenaeus; assembly: GCA_038501785.1. Classification (NCBI taxonomy): domain Eukaryota; kingdom Metazoa; phylum Chordata; class Actinopteri; order Perciformes; family Cottidae; genus Myoxocephalus; species Myoxocephalus aenaeus. The sequence continues at coordinate 4,847,257 of JBAMJR010000011.1, forward strand.
TTACAAATATTTCTATAAATATTGATAAAATATTTTCATTTAATTAGCGGGTGATGATACGATGTGAACGACAACTCCGTGATGAAAGAGCAGTTTAATTATCACCCTGATGGTATCCTACAAATGGTAATCTGCACCAGCTTTCAGCACCAGACGCACAGAGAAAGACATCTTCATGAGGACATTACAGCTCGGCAAAGAGCAATGTGATTTAAATCTTTACCCTTTTTATTTTTTTCATCTCATCTTTCTCAGTACCGGCACTGAAAGTTTGAGTTGGACAGACATTAAACAAAATTGTGGAAACACGGATCACGGGCTTCCAACTGAACATCAAGAGGATTTCATGATTTTTTAATACCAACTTCAAAAGCACTTTGGCGACATTCAATCTACTGTATTTGTGATGTTGTTGTTTTTTCCGTATAAAAATGAATCAAAATCAAATGATTGTGAACTATTGTTTAACTGGCATCCACCTGTTTTATGTGAAGAGATACTGGAAAACGTGTCATTAAATATTGATGCCAATCAGAGGACTGAACATTAGTGTGTACACTATTAATAGTCAACTTAATTTGTATAGGAATTACACATGAACGATCTATTGCGTGGTCATTTTCTTCCCTGGTAAAGGGTGCTTCTTTTTTGCCAAATATCTACAAATCAAATACATCAATTTACATTTTAATGCTGACCATTTTCTACATTGTTAAGACTAATACGATACTGTACCACCTCATCCTGTGAAAATCTACTTGTTGAACCCCCCCCGCCCCCAGCGCATGAGACTCCATACCATGAGCCCAGTTTGGTTGCTCCATGTAATCTTTGGTGACATCACAGAGCTTCCTGGTGGCGTGGGCTTCCCGGTTGCTTCTCGCCGAGAGCTCCACACTCTGCCGCCTCATCTTGAGCAGTTCAACCAAAGTGCTTGTGGAGGCCTCGGTGCCTCGTTGTGCTTCTACCTGGAGCCCCCTCTCTGAGAAGGCCTCTGCTTCCCGTTTTGGTACAAAGCTGTCAACCAACTTGGGATGTGGGCTCCGCATCTCAAACTGGATTTTCACCGGCATGCCCATGCGCATCAGGACCAGGCCATCGCCGCCGGTCCGCGAGGGGAATCGGCTCTCGTCGAGGACCTGGAGGATGTTCTGATGTTCCTCCTTGTCCCGTAGCAGTTTGTTCAGGATGCCCAGCGGGGACTTGCCGGTGCTGGTAACACTTCCGCCGATTCGCTTCAGGTGTCCCCTCACGTGGTTGGAGAGGCCGGTCTTAGTGTCGAACCAACCCCAGCACAGGGGACATTTGTGCGCTCCTTGGGTTTCTGGTTTAACAGCTGTATTATCAGATATAAGAGATTTGTAATTAAAAAAAACATTGTAATGAAAGAACAAAAACATCAAGCCAATATTCATGACATACTGTTTTGGGTTGCTTAAAAAGGCTCAATAAACGGGACTCCGAGCATTAATATAGCAGCGTACAACTATTCGCTGTGTACATATATGGTGGAGGAATGTCGACCTGAGCAGAGAATGAAGTCCCTCTCCCTGTACGTGTTGGAATCCGGCTTCTTGTGCTTTGTTTTACATCGCTTGGACGGCCTCGCATGCATTTCAGTGCGTGAAGCTTAGTTTATGCTTGCCTTCGTGAAGCCAATTGCGGCTGAAGCAAGTGGTTGGGCTTGGGCGTGCACCTCTGAATTTTTGGAACGTGGTGCTATTTACAGGTTGAGGGACATGTTCGCTTGTAAAGGCTTTAGAAACAGGAGGTCATAAAGATCTTCATTTGAGTGTATTTTGCAGCCAAATCAAATTGTTTACAGGATGTTCAGCCTTTTATAATGCATGTACAACTACAATAAAGTAGTCCATGAATATGAGATACGCGTTTACAGATAATTACAGTCCCTCTTCGGCATAGTGGAAATTAGTTTATGGCTTTTTCCAGCTACAGTTAGTCTTTTAGATGTTTTCACACTTCTTTTTGTTTGTATGACCTCAAAGCTCACGTGCCGTCTGAGGAGACTTGTGTTACGCCGCCAAGCGCGAGTATAAACAAAGCTTGAGTTTCTCCGTTGTGCCCCATTTGGTTAGCAGCGGTCACCGCTCCGCACTGCCGATATGGCGGTTACAGCCGATTAAGCCGTCCCGACCTATGGCTTCGTCGCAGAAGCGCGGTGCCCGCCTTCAAAAAACACCGTTAGTTACCGGCTCATGTTGTGCAGGCAATAGACATGCTCTGATTTCAGTATTGAGAACCTTTAATATAACAGGATCACATAACGCAGCTGTACATCTAAAGCGCCTGTGATCTTAATGTTTGCACTAACAAAACTCAATGACAATCTGAAAGGAGTTGCTCCTTGTAAACATACAGAGAATCACCACTGGAGCTTTAGGCAGAGTGTCGGCTCACAATGACAACACTGACGCATTGAGAAGCAGGTATAATGGCTGCCATGGTCACTTTAGCGCGTTAACATTTGCCAATTAGCGCTTAACGCAAATTGCATCTGAGGCTGACGAGAATGTCGTTAGCTTTGCAGGAATATTTCAGTCTGAAGTAGGGTGTGATGTGCGGCAGTACACGGTTTTCCACAACCCTGACCTCTGACCCCAGATCCAAAATGTTGATCAAATTTGAATACGTAAAAATTAGACACCAATACTTGTACCTTTTCTCATTTTCTTCATGCCACTGGGGATCCTTCTGCGGATTCGCGACTGATGGTCCTGCAACGCCACTTGCTCCGGCGAGACCATGTGCCGAGCGTTGTAGCTCAAGCCGACCCTGTGGAGGTGCCCTCGCACGTGATTGGACAGGCCCACTCCGGACTCAAACACGGCCGGGCAGTAGGGACAGCGCTTGTGCTCCACCCCTGGTGTGGGGAAAACATCAAAGCTGTCCCCCGAAGACATACAAGGCGACTCTGGGGAATCACCGCGTGCTGTGCTCTCGATATACTCCTCCTTGATTATGAGTTGCTCTATGTCACTACAGTCTTCACCTCCATCCTCTTCATCCTTGAGCACACGGGGGCTTTGGTCTTCGGCTGAAAACCGCTGCCTCTTTGTGAAATACCTCCGAGCGTACGGGTTCCTCGCATTCTCGCTTTCCAAGAAGCCGCCTGTGGCTCCACTGAGGCCATCACTGAATTTACTGCCGCCCTCGCAGACTTTCTCCATCTCCTTATCCGCAGACGCTTTCTTGAGCCTCTGGCAAAACCGCGCCGATACATTACCGTTCATATTGCCAATAGTGTTATGCAAGGGCGTTGACATTTTTCTCATTGACAGGGAATTTTGGTTCGCCTGCGCTTGTAAGCTCCCGCTCGACGGGTTGTTCTTGCCACCCTGACAGAACATCTGGTCTAATTTAAGATTTCTGGCGGATGGTAAGAAATCGGCGGTCGCAGGACAGGTTGCCTGCTTTGAGCTGCCAAAAGCCCCGCAGTCATTGTTTGCAGAGTCTTCCTCCATGCAGGTGAGATCAGTTGCCACATCTAATTTTTCCGCTGGCTGCGGGAGTAATTTTCCGTGCCTGTCGACCCTCCACAAAGACGGCGACAGCGTGTTTTCAGTGCAACCGACGTGGCACTCAAACTGAGGAGAATCAAAGTTTTTTTCATTTGACTTTTGAATGTAAAGGTCCCCTTTTTCACCGGAACGGTGGGGGAAATGTGCTGTTCCTCCGAGAGCCGACTTGTGCAGATTTGGTTCAGGCGGGTCAGCGACCTTTTTATAGCTACCGAGCGAACACAGACGTTCCAGCTCGGAATGTCCTGCCAACACTGCGTCGTCTCTGCTGGCGAAGAAACGCGCTTTGCGGCGAAACTGAACGCGGCCCGGTTCCTCGGCATCGTGGGTCGTTTCCCCGCGCGCGTTGAGGTGTGCGCCGCGCAGGTGGGCCTCGAGGGCCTGCTGCGTCAGCGTAACGTAGTTGCACTCTTCGCAGAAGTAGTAGTGCTTCAGATTGTCGCGCGGATTGGCGTGCTGGACGGAGATTTTAGGGCAATCGCAACCAGGTGCGCAACCAGATGCGCACCGAGGACGCGGCGCTGCGGCGCCCCCGTCTTCCAGTTTGGTGTTCTTGAGATCTCTGATTCCCTCCAGAAGTTTTTCCAGCCTGTCTCGGTGAATAATGATGTGCCTCATGAGGGAGTTGCTATCACAGAACAAACGCCCACACTCCCGGCATATAAAGGGCTGCGAGACGTTCTCACTGTTCACCTGATTATGCTTGCCTAAATGATACATCATATGCCGATGGAAATGTCTCCTCTCCTTGTAATTAACATTGCATGTTGTGCATGAAAAGAAAAGTGGATCCCGTTCGACTTGTTCCGTCCTCAACCGTTCCACTTTTGTGCTGCAGTTGTCTTCATCTTCGGGGTCATTTTCCTCATTACAGCCTCCCTGTGCTGCCGCGCTATGAATATGGTGCTGCGAGTCTGACGTTGTGTTCCTAGAAAGAGCTTTGAGTGGCTCCACGGAATATGTAATATCAGATCGGGCACCCAAAGAATCGTCGTCTTGGTTGGCGACGCCGATGTTTCCGACGTCGCCGCAGAACCCGAAACGTCTGTATGTGTGATTTAAGCTGCTGTTAACCTTTTCCAGAGAGCCTGACATGCTTTTTGTATGCGTGTTGTGCTTCCTGTCCCCTTGGTGCATCACTCTGGTCTCCAGCCTTCTGTCGTCGCGCAAGAAGCGCTCCCTTGCTGAATCCCACCCGACTGCCTCGTAATCATCCGAGGAGCTCTCTGACCGCTCTGCGCCCCAGCGAGATCTTGTTTTCGTGGTCTGCTTTGTCAAAGGTTGGCTAATGTGCATTTGCTCCGCGCCGCCTGCACCTGACAGTGCGGGACAGGCCAGTTTGGACTCATTCTCCTCCGAGCGAGACGGTGGCGTGTTGACACCTGGCTGTGTGGCCAGTGTTTTCACGACGGGCCCCGCTGTGTTCATCCAAGCGTCTGATTGAAGCTCACTAGGTGGTGGTAACACCTCGGGGCTCGTGTCCTTCCCCGCTTGCCACGCGGCATCCAGGACATTGTTGGATAAAACAGTGCCTTTGTTCAGGACACAGTGTACCTCTGAGGTGGGGTGTGAACCAGGTCCATTAACAAGTGCTCCTGAAGGCAATGAATTGCCTGCATGGGGAACAGCAGGGACCCCGCTGTATACAAATGGATTCGGCTGGGTTCCATTTAAAGGGTTTTCGTGTTCATCCGAGGACAGACCTGCAGCATTGTTCTTCGGGGAGGATGTGTGACTCTGTAATGGCTCCTGAGTTCGACCTGGGCTGTCAGACACCCATTCCACGTCTTTGTCCTCTTGTGCATTTCGCCCCAGATCAGACATAGCACCAGTACGTTCTGAAACATGAAAGAATAATCACAAATTTATCAAGTGCACTTCATATTTCTATTCATTTCAAGCGAGCGCCGCGTAAGAGCTGGCATCGCTTTACGAGCCTAATATTCATTTTACTCCGTGTTCAACCAGCCGGAGACAATTTGCAGGAGGAAATAATGCAGATGTAAATTACAAAATGAAACACTCTCGCACAACAGGTTTAATAAAGTCTAGCTCGTTTCTTTCACGCTGGTAATGTGCTGCGGTTAAAAATAATTTAAAAAAAAGAAGTATTTTTTTCTCCATAAAACAAGAGCGGTATTATTCTGCACCGCATTATGATTTCCCCAACACCCTCTTTCGCCACCTCTATTCACAACAAACCCTGCTGTTAGCCCTGAATACCCTGGATAGGATGCTTAATTATGTGAGCGTACCTCTGGGACACAACCTGCCCTGCTTCCCCCGCCTAAAGTTCTCAGTCGTCTGCTAAAATTGACCAATTTCCATGGGAACAAAGTACACCTCCAATGAGATCATATTGCGTCTTATCACTCTGTGATGGTGCCAACACGGATCTCAGCATGAGACTGTTGTTACTCGAATCCTGACAAATTGGCAGGCACACAATCTGTCTAAAACACAAACACAGGCCTTGTAGAAAGAAAATATTGCGCCTTTGCGCACACACACACGACTTTGTCATACTTTTTAGACAAACCTAGTAATTAAATAGGATCAGAATATGATTAAACGTGTGCGAGCTGCATCTCCTGACAGATTGCAATATGCTGTCCAGGGTTGATTTAGTTCGAAATGTGCGCTCAGTGGGTTTTGACATCCAGGGCTGGTCGCTCTCTACAGGAAGCTGCGTCGCTAACGAAGTGGTAAATTCAGTGTTAATGAGTGGCTTCACTGTTACCACCTCCGAGGTAAAACCTTCCGAGCTCCATATTCTCCCCATCTGTTGTGGTGTAAAAAGGTTCCAAGGGGGAACAGACGCTCTCCATTTAAAAAGAGAACTTCGGCGTTACCCCCCAAAAGGCGGGGTGGCAAAACCATCAAAATATCTTGGTTCGAAATGTGTGCGAAGCATCATTAGCAGCCAGCTCACACAACACGCGTCTATATATATATATAACGAACAGTCGTTCAACAGAAAATGCAATTCTTTATGAACTTCTTTGCTTCTATTCACTTCATTTAGTCGATGTTAAAAAGGCAGACTCTGCCTTGCCTGGAGATATTTACAGGGATTATGAGCTTTAATACAGTTAAGCTGTATGCACAGATCAATCTGCTGTGAGCTTTTACCAACCCCGTTTGCTATTTTCCCCAAGACACTGGCCTTTTCGGTTTCTGTGAATGAGATTTAGGAGATCATTGTGTACTCTTAGACAATAGAAAACACAGTTGCGCATCGGGCCTCGTCTTTTGGCTTTTTCTGTTTGAGAATGGTTTTTCTAAAAAGATACTGTAAACATCTGGTCCAATATAGTTGCCAGTTCATTAGCTACATCTGTGCAATCTGATGTAATCCAACACAACGAAATGGCTCCATCTTGGTGAAGCTTATAAGGTTAGTGAGAGGCGTTTCTACTAATCTGTCCAGGGTGGACATGATTAGGGTTCATTGTGATGCAATCCAACAGAACAGATCTGCTCAGCTTTAGTTTCGACAGGATTTATTAGGCCGTTGCACTGGATCGCATTAGGTCGCAGCAGGTGTGCATGATAAACAGCGGGCTCACAACAATAAAAGCTTTAATTTGTACCAACAGAGAAAAATAATTTGAATCACTTCAAGTCATGCAGTTGAACATGATCTTGCGCGGTGCGCTCCGAGAGCTGGTGGGCTGGGAATGGTGCCATGTACTCACATCAGCGTGGCTTTGAGTCTGGCACACAGCCTCGGCGCATGTCAGGCCCCGTTCTCTTTCATCTTCCAGCTATTCTCTGCTGTGCTCAAGCTCATTTCATGAACAAAATGCCATACACTTGCCTGGAAGAGGATTCTTGCCTGAATTAATGTTTTGCTCTCGAAAGCAAATAACATTATTTCACAATTGTTAAGACATAAATTACACTAAATATAACCCTCTAACAACACAAAGTAGTTAGAGGGTGGGTGCTATTGTGGGACTTTACATGACATGGGGCAAGCGGCCTTCAAGCAAAGACAAAAAAAGAAAGAAACGTAGCTGCTATATAGTAAGTAAACTGCATGACACGTGAAGATGCAAGGGGACAGAAAGAGAAATGCTGGACGATGGAAGAAGTTAAAGGGATAGATTGGGTCTTAGTGGGGTTGTATAATTTACTTGCAGGCCAAGACTAAATCCAGCTGTCCACCACAAACAGAAACGATTAACAGAAATATCCACAAGGTCATTTCTTTTTTATTTTCATAAATTATTTAATGTAAACTACCGAAATAGCCAAATATAAAAGTCTTGCACGCGGGATGAGTTTGCCACTGTCGGCTTGTGAGGGCTGCGAGTGTCGAGGCAAATTCCTTCTCCTTGTTCGACTGAAGACCCGGGCTGGCAGCACAGTGGAGACGGCGCTGGAAACCAACTGGGACCAGTCAGCCAAACCATTTCAACCGCTGGAGCTGTCTGTATGGATCAACAGCCAACGTCATACTCCTCTGCCATCGCCTCTTGCTGGAGAAATGTCTAAACAAGGGGAGGCGCGGTCCCTCAAGTACGCCAGCACCACACAACTTCCTCGGCTAATGGGATCCATTGATTTATTTGACACAATGTGAATTTATGAAGCCGCCTCTTAAGCACGAGAGTATCAAAGCGAGGCTCAAAAACAAACAGACGGAGATTCGGCTTGACATTCCAGTAATCCCAAGGTGAGTACGTTCTCTCAGAGAAGGTGCCACAGCGGAAAGAAAACGAAAATAAAGAAAAACAATGTTAAGTTCTTCTACTCTCTGAGCCCACGCGGTTCTACCCACAAGAGCAGGAAGAAATGAGCTAAATACGCCAGAAGCCAAACCTCAATGTGATTAACGGAGCGACGTGAAGAAACACGGCAACAGCAGATTTCCCGAAACACCCCAGATTTCTTAAATTTGCACGGGAGAAAATAAAGAGAGGGGCTTCACACGCTGCCTTTGTCTGGATTACGCACTCTTTTATCCCACTGAATTCTTGTCACCCAAAGGTCATTTCCATAATAATGGACTCCATTCTCCCTAATGGGATTTTGGCTGTGATTATGTATGCCAGCGTCTTGTGCAGACACTATCAGCCCTGTCATCCTGAATTGCACAAATGTAATTACGCAAAGCCTTTGATAACTAAACAATGTAATTTACTGCTTGAGTGAAAATAGATACAGAGTTATCTGACTCAAATTATACATTAAAGGGAAATGTGTGAGGACCTGAGGAGGTGTGTTGCAAAGAAAATTATGTTCTTTATTGGAAGAAAATTAAACGCTAATACATGCTTTAAGAATATTTGGTGTCCATTCTAGTGTGTGAAGAGAAGATTCACAGAAGAAAAAAAGTACCACGGGGAGTGGTAACTTTAAAAGGAATAGATCCATATTTCTGGGATCTACTCTTACTCGAAAACATAAAATAGCAATGATATCTGCAGCCAGCAAGCCTATCTTAGCATAATACTGGAAACTATTGAAAATAAACTAGACTTTTGGTAACAGAGAGCCAAAGTGAAACAGGAAGCTTTACGTTTCCTTCCAGGAGTAAGAAAATCTATTTCAAAACCCCATTGACATTTTTAACTACGTTATTAAAATAAACCGGACCAATCATTTGGTTTTGTGAAAGTCATGAAGTTTTTAATTTATAATAGTGTCTAAAACAAAAAGTGTCTAATTCCGTGTCAGAGAAATATACTTCTCAACTCACAGGCCAATTTGCCTTTTTGTGTCTCATATACGCGAGTGTCATTACATTTCATTGAGATAATAAAAAGGTACCATCACAAGGTATCCGAGATGTACGCCCTACATTTGCTACTCGTCAGGCCATCACTTCTGACCCCGGTTGGAGCGGATGCCCATTTGTCTCCTGATTATGGACAGTAATGTCCAGGAATGTTTCCCTTTTCACACACAGACTGATGGACCAAATGCTGGCCGCACATGACCAAGGGCAATGCAGATCCACCTATCAGTAGCACCGCAGCTCTTTAATTAATACTTCATATCTTGTTAGTTTAATGTGTAGAATAAAAGAAAAAGAAAATCACAAAGTCAAATGACAAGTTGTTGTCGCCGTATTTTGTTTCCTTCGGACAGAGCCAGGCTAGCCGTTTCCCCACTACCTATGCTAAACTAAGCTAAACTAAGCTAACCAGCTGCTGGCTGTAGGTTCACATTTTGCAGACACATACATACGTGTGTGTGTGTGTGTGTGTGTGTGTGTGTGTGTGTGTGTGTGTGTGTGTGTGTGTGTGTGTGTGTGTGTGTGTATATATATATATACACACACACACACACACACACACACACACACACACACACACACACATATATATATAAACAAACTCTGGGCATATGACTATATTGTTTTAACTAATAAAAGCTTTAAAAGTATAGAAAAATGGAAGGTATATGCACATACAAAATAAATACGTGCACTTGCGGTGGACATTAAGAAGAAATAAAATAAAAAGATATACGGAGACAGGACGAGGGTTAAACTGGTGAGAGTGGTGCCTTGAACCACAGGTGACACCGAATTTGATGAACCAAAAAAAATGAATCCTTCGTCCGACATCCAACACGAGCAACACATATTCTAACCCCCCGCCAAACCTGCCCACAACAAACTTCTCCTTGCCCCCTTCTCCTCACCAAAAAAAAAAAAAAAGGTGGAGCGAGCGAGGCGGCTGTGATGGTAGATTTACTGATGAAAAAAGGTGAAGCGGGAACATTGGGGGTGATAAAAGGGGACAGGGAGCGAGTGACAGTTGGGTTAAGACAGAAGTCATGTTCAATAGCAGGTAGAAACATCAAACAGTGAGTTCACAGGAAACCCCATGCAACCTTGTCTTGAAGGAGGATTTTCTGTTGTGTGGAGTAGATTATATCTGTTCAAGCTGCTGACACGGCCTCATTTGCTGCCCGTAGTGTTGGAGGGGGATTAAACGATATAAACTTTAAAGCTTTAAACAATACCTTTCAAAATTAAATGGATTAAGGGAGGGGTGTCTGATGGGGATTTCCCAAGGCTTTGTTAGTTTTAAACTCTACTCCTTTAAAAAAAAAAAAAAAAAAAAGAAGAAGAAAATAGGGGGAAAAATAAGAAGAAGAAGAAATTTCTCAGGCATGTGACCGTTTTAATGAGGCGGCTCTCACGTTGAGGAGGGCAGCGGGCTGCCGAAGCAGATGGCTCTCATAAACATCATATCTGCTCTGTTTAGATACACGACTTCTCATCTCCCGACGCCGAGAGGAAAACAAACCCCGACCATCACCGCCAGCGCTACCCGCTTGCCCACTTTTGGCACGCTGCGCCGGCTCGTCGAAATGGCACATTTCCATTTTTTCTCGCATTGCCCCCCCCCCACCCCCGCAACAATATGCATGAGCTGCGCAATTGATACACATAACCTCTAATCTGTTCTAAGTATACGCAGAGGAGATGCTGCGACTGCGGCGCCGGGTATTTTTGTTTGGCGGCAGTTATAGGGTGTTGACTTTTATTAAATGTTACGATTACCATATAACCGAAAGTGTACAAACACCAGGAAAGACAGAAGTTGTTGCCGGGATTTGGGCGGATGCCTCCCTCTTAGGCTGGGATGCGTTTATTAATATATATCAAACTTTGTTGCTGCCGCTTTGCTGCAGACATGTGACCATTCAGATGAAAGGGAGTCGGTGTCAAGCTGCTCTCCAAATTGAGGACGGGCTCCACATTGCTGAGCAGACATCAGTGAGCTTAAAACTCGGAGGCATGTCAAGTATCGCAGGTATTAGGATGAAACCTCTCATTATCTTTCTTTAAAACATAATGTGCGAGTGCACCGCGGCAGGATTTGGAGAGGGGGGAGGGAGGGGTGAAGCGGGGAGCATGGACCTCGCAGTCACTAATGGCAACCGTAGTGAGCCCTCAGCAGGCACCTTGAGTTCTATTATTAGCACCGGGACAAACAACTCTAAACAGGAGCTGGATCAAGTGTGTCGTGTGCAAGCCTCTGATTTGGGTTTAGGGAGCTCCGAGTGGCTCAGGCGGGCTCCGGCGTGAGCGCGCGCGGTCAAAGAGATGAAGGACCGCGGCGGGCCAAGAAGTCATGCGGGACGCGGCGGAGCGACAAAAGAAGCGCCTATTTATCCACCTCTATTGGGGGACTCTAAGCGGACAGCTTGAGCGCCGCGGCCTCGACAGCGACGGGATTCCCCCTCGTCATTTCCCAAGGTCCATACACACACACACATACATACAGACAGACTCATGTAAGGCGATTATTCAGCGCTGCTTGTCAATTGTACCTTTTCAACCCAGATCAATGAGTCGTCTTGCACCAGGGGCCTGTATCAACGCCAGTCATTAACATGCGAGTGCCACTCCATCGGCCCCGGCTCCAAATAAATCAAAGGGGTCGGGCCACAGAAGAAAAGGGGCTAATATTTCCTCAATAACCCCAGAGGGACATCATGGAGAGATGCAAATTGCCTCCCAGGAGACCCCGGGGGATGTGGAGGAGAAGCTCGCTGGGAGGCAACGGGAAGCTAATGAGTATAATGGTAAATGTATACAAGGAGAGGCAGAGAGGAAGGATACAAAAAAAAAACTCCTCTCTATTCATACCAATTAATGCAATCTTATCAATGGAGGTGTACTGTAGGAGGAGGACCCGTGTCTAACCCCGTACCCTCCTCCCCACTTCCACCTCGCGAGCGTCTGTATTATTCAACGCGGGGGCCAGGCTGCGGTCATTAGCCCTGTGGGAGGCTGGGCCAGGCCCGGGGAGTTAAGGAGATTTTAAAAACCACTCACTCCTCACATCAAAACAAATCGGGCCGAATCAAAGGGGGCTCAAAGAAAATGTCCTTTTTCTCCGAGGGGCAAGGGAGGGAGGCCGCCATTGTTGCGAAAACCGGCTGCTGCGGCCACAGACGCACGGGAAAAACACGAGGCGGCATCGTAACCCGAAGTGGCTTCGCCAGTCGCGTCCGAGGAAGGAAGAAGGATTAGCGGCGATTAGGATGTCGTGGCATGAAACAATACGGATCCAAACTGGGATTGTGTTAAATGTCTTCGCATAATACCTAGAAAATGATGGCATCAATACATTTAATTGATTAAATGGAGCTCAGCAACTGTGATATTTGAGCTTTCATTATCACTTTAATTTGTTTCCCCTATATCATTAGCAGATTAACAGGACTTTTTTTCCCCCCTTTCTTTTTTTCCCCGCTACTTGTTTGAAAGGAACGCTTAGCTCATTGAAAATGAAGACATCGTTTCCATGCAATCTCAACCATTATAGGTTTGATTGCAATAACTGCCGACACCACATCAGAAACATGAACAAACAAAGTCCCAACATCTGTATTTCCCTCAAACAAATGAAAAGAAAAACAGGGTAACAATATTCTCAAACAAAAAGACGCTTGTTAAAAGAACTTTCCTAAAAATCTAAATGTTGTCTTGCTGGTGCAGAAATCTGTTTTATCCTGTCTTGTTTGAAATGACTGACATGCATTTCTAGATTATTCATGAAACAAGTGGATTTGTGGAGGAAACTGGTTAAAACAATCTCTACCCCACTGGCAGACGTCTACTTGTTGTTGCCGTCAATAAACAAAATGTCTTCCTAAGATGGAGATCTCAGTTACAGCGCCTGGTTTTCTTTAGAACAAACATTTGACCCTGAATGGATCAACTGCATTCACACAGCGAGGCAGGCCAATAATACATTTGATCTTCTTGAACTACAACACTCATAAACAGAATCCCACGGAAAAAAAAAAATCGGTAAATACAGAAATATGTGTATTTTTTGCAGTACTTTCAGTCATTACAGTTGTGATATATACAGTACCCGTCATCACCAACAGATGGAAACTTTCCATGTTAAGTGACACTTTCATTTAAAAAAAAAAAAAAAAAAAGTATGATAAACACAGCGCTCGGATTACCTTAAAAGGTGCACTGTGCTGTGCTCCACAGCGCCTCTAGTGGTCAGAAACTACACAGGGGAACTTAGTTCCCTCTGAATCGATACGGCCGCGCTGCTAAAAGGAATCGAAGTGGGGTGTAGTTTAAGGAAGCATTTAAACTACCTGAAAGGCCAAACAAATGCTTCGAAAGCATAAAGAAGAAGCGGGAATGCCTCGATCTATCATTTTGAAGGTCACTTATCAAGGCGGGGAAGCGTACCTGACGGCGGGAGGATTTGCCGTCGAGAGATCACCGAGGGGACTCAAATGAAGGTTAATCACTATATAACTTTCTACACGTCTAATCCTGTACTCCACATTTCATTGAGCATAGCTGTAAAAAAGCCCTCCGTCAGCATAATTGCGCCTAACCTGTGCCCCGCGTTGCTCGAGTCTCGAGAATATCACAGCCAACTCGGAGAATAAGTGGGAAATTAATGAGGAAAGTGCTGAGCTCAACCTTAGATAGGTATCACAGGAAGGGTTAGCCGCCTCGCAGATCATGCACAATAGAAGCTCGCTAATCCGAACCCTCGGAGACAGACGCCGCTTGGACTTGTGAAATGTTCCGAGGGGATAAATTCAGATTTGACATTCTGATCAGACCTAAAATAGAATAAATATGTAGCCTGGATATCTGGATGTAATTACTCGTTTAGTTCATTTAGTTCTGTGGCATGACGGGTGCAAATTATTCCAAATATATAAAATGTAATCATTATTATTTTAATAGATCAGTATATTCTTTAGTCATAACTGCATGTTATATCTATATATGATTTACTTCCAGGTTTCCTTTTATGACAAAAACAAATACAAGTTTTTAAACAATAAGCTATTCTTTGTGTTTGTGTGTCCCCCACTTCCCCATACAATTCCTTTTTATTATTTATTCAATTTTATGAGATTACACAGTGCACAACTGATGCTGCTTTCCAATGCATCATTCCCTGTGAGTGAGGGCTGAGCACATCAGTGATCATAGTCTGCCCCTTAGTGGAGGAAACGCTCCATAACAGTGAGATTCTGCAAAGGCTGAGCAGCCGGCTGGATTGAAGACATCTTGCAGCTCCTGACCAGTGCTCAGGCTTTCATGGACCAAAGCGGTCTCACCTGCGCCAGCCCCCCTTAGGTTTACGTAGCTGAAATCCTTTATAAACAACTTCCTCTCCGAATTATACTTTTTTTTTAAAGCACAGTGCCACATGATTTTACATGTAAATAAATATCCCAAAAAAACTCAGCACTGAAGAGAACAGGAATCTCAAGTTTGGATGTTATGTCACGACATGAACCGGCTCCAAAAGCGGCTCGTTCGAGGGGTTTTGTCTGAGTCAGGCGCCGTCGTGTGCCAGAGAGTCAGAAACCAGAGAATGAACCCCGATCCCTGGAAATTCGGCCAAAGTATTGTTCGTGCAAAAATCCCTCCCAGTTGAGCTGCAAGTTGAGGAAGCAAAAAAAACGATGCAATATACGCACGGGAAAAAAGCTGATATTTCAGTAATTAAAACCAATGAAATGTCTGACAAAAAAAACTTATTTGTTCCAGGTATTTGTAGCTTGAAAACTATGAAAAGAGCGGGAAAAAAACTGGATAAAGACAGTTCAGTAGTATTGAAGTTATGCAGCAGTGTGTAATAGGCTGAAAAATAGCTGCAATACAAAGGATATTTTCATTATCAAAGGATCTGACAATATTTCTTTGGGTTAAATGTTTTTTGTTTTGTTGGTTTAGAGTCTTAAAATAGTGAAGAATGTTCATCTTGATGCCTCGAGACCATTCATTGCTTTTTGTCCAACCAACGGGCTAAAGGCCTTTACTCACCGGGGACGTCATCAACAAACAACGAGAAAAGGAGAAATACTCATTTGCGACAAAAGGTTGGAATAGATTTGTGCCGGCAGAGGAACAGACTACCAGAATCCTGTTGGCCCTGAGCAGCATCCTGGCGTCTGGCCTAAGCTACTGGCAGCTATTTTAGTTCTCTTTTAGGGAAATGCTCTTGAGCGAACTTGAGATCCCTCTGGTAAACAGTCAAGCATTGCCTCTGTCTAGGGCTTTTATTGTGAAAGGTAAGAACAGAAGGAGTGAATCTGGTCTGCCTTTGTCAAGGTTGAAGTGATAAGGTTTGCTGCCCTGATTCGGACTACAGACCCTCCATGTTGTTGTACTCTGTAGTGCACGTTTTTAATATGTCCGTTCTGCGCAAAGTTGATGCCTTTATTCCGTCAAATTAAATTGTCCTTGTTCCGGGAAAAAAATAAAAATACGTTGCTTTTTCGGTGGGTAACAATCTCGTTCTGTACTCATGATAAAAACAACAGTTTGAAAAGACCTTTAAACCCAAAGATACTTTACTGTCACCTGAGACAAAGAGAAGCAGCAAATATTCATGTTGACAAGTTTCATGTCGAGAATCTCTGGCATTTTTGTTTGAAAAATGACTCAAATGATACATTTTCTTTCCTTTAAAAAGAAAAGTGACACCCATAGGAAAGATTAGAGGCCGTGTAGAGATCCTTATTTTAAAAGGGCCAACATCATAGTCATGTAAAAATACATCAATAAAGTAACTTCGATAGATACACAGCTTCCTGTGTTTGCAAAGTCGGTGTTGTGTAGTCGGGACCAGCACTAAACTCTGACACAATAACTATTTAGTAAATTACGGATGTAAATAAAAACCTGTGTCACCTCAAACGACCTCCGAGCAACACTTGAAATCGCCGATTGAAATAAATTAAATCGCGGTGCTACAATTTCCGCGTGGCACTACTTTTTGAAAACCTTGAGCATTTAAAAAAACATTTTAAACAAAGACTGGAGCATCGTAAACACTTGCGTGTCAGTGATTTTGTTTCACACTGGAGAATAATCAACAGCCGGCTTGTCACTCCCAGCAACCTGCCAAGTGTAGGAGTGGAAGCACTGACACATGTAACTGACATCTCAGATTTAATTTGACTGGTAATCACACCCAGCACACAGTTTCAGAGCATTTCACACATCGGAGCTACAGTTTCAGGTGTCAAGCTGGCGAGGAGACGTACGACTGCGCCTCTGAATGATCACACCTCTTCGGAGCGGGGTCACATTTTAGCTCCGCCATTGCGATTATAATGACGACGGCGTTAATAACGAGAACATTAGACGCGCGCATGACACTCATTTTACTTGCTTTTCAATTTTGAACGCAATCAACACTCGCTGGAATACTCGTCCTTTCAGTTCAGCGGCTATTTGAAAGAGGGAGGGGGGGTCACCTTGTTGAGATTCTCGTCTGAATCATAAGCCACCAAGCGACAATAGCGCTTCTGAGAGGAGACGATATTCTTCTAACACAGTGTTTGTCGAGTTTGAGCGAGAGGAGGGGGGAGAGATCTCAATAATCATGCAGGATGTTTAACAAGAAAGAAAGAAATGAAACAAATGTGTACTCACGAGTCTATCTCGAAGCACCGATTCCACCGCATGGCTCTGAGAAAACACAGCTGGAACAGAGAGAGAATGTTCTTTTAACTACGTTAACAAAGCTGCTCACTACACAGATCCCTGTGATTTTCTGTAAAAAAATAAACATTTCAGGTTTCAGTAAGATTTCATGATTACATCTGACACACTCTGCCTCGGGGAATCCGTCCCCCAATAACCAGATGCTGTTTTGGATCCACAAGTGAAAGCTGAGGACATCCACACAAGGGATTATGATGGAAGTGCTGACATGATTAGTTGATGTTGAAGCCTTTGTGTTTTTGTTTTTTTACATTGGCTTCAATTGGTAATTGTTTGGGTTCCCACACAGACCGTACTGCTGCAGCAGAAACGTTCTCACTACCAACTCTTCGCATACTTTCACACCATTTTCTCAAAGTACAGGGTACTTCAACAACATGGTTAATGTTGTGAATATTCACCCCCTTTGGTTAGGTCTAGGCAACACAACCTCTTTGGTTAGGAAGATATTACGTTGGGGTTCAAATAACTACAAAATTAAGTTGACTCATGTACGTCAGTTAAAAAAAGTTATGTAGGAACTTTTAAATGGTTATGAAACGGTCTCAATTTAATATGGATGCCTCTATATGACCAATATAAACGAGACAATTGGCAAGAAGATTGGCTTTTTTCTATATAGTCATTCTCAACGTTTTTCCATCGGCGCCGCCTGGGTCGGATTCCACGCAGAATCAGATGAAATCATTCAGAAACTCCTTCAGCTCAGACTCCACCGGCACCACGCTGCTGGAGACCCAGGCCGCTTTGCTGAGCGCGCTGGAGGCTCGGGAGAACCAGACCTTGGCCTTGTTCGTAGCAGACTGTCAGACGCCTGCTGCAGTCAAATGAGATGTTTTCTAAAAATGGACTCTGGTGCTCGGAAACACTTCCACTTTCGTCAACAGGGACCGCCAAACTCAACACTAAATTAAATTGCCCTGTAGTAACTTTGATTTACGCCTCACAACATCGACCTTGTTTGCGAAGGTAGTGCCTTGACGTGTACGATGTATATAACACGGACACTAGAGCTGAAATTATTTGCCAATCAAGTCGATCAACAACAAAATGTATTTACAACTATTTGCATTCTTATGTCATAGTGAACTGACTTTTTGGACTGAAACAATCGATCGCTGACATAATGTTGGAGTCTGAAAAGTGTGACGGATATTTTTCACCGTTTTCGGACAATTCAACGTGATAATGAACATTTTAAAAACTGAACTGCTCAATGTGTTCGTCACCAAGAGAAACAACCGCGACAGTTGTTAACTAAAATGCGGATGATTTAACGAGTTAAAGCAGCGATTCAGCCGGTGTGAATCTCTGAAGGCATGCTGCCCCCCCCCACCACCCTCTTGATATATTTCTGCAGACCTCAATGTTCTTGGTAGACCCACCTGATTACTAAAATATCCCATCTCCTCAGCTGCTCCTCAGCTGGGTTGCTAATTCAGGCCAGTGTACTCCCATTTAAGTAGTCCCCGGTGTCTTCATTTATAGCTGTGTAAGCAGCCGGCCAAGCCAACAGAGAACACAGAGCTGCTTGCTATGCCGAGCATTCAGGGACTTCAGGCATCTTGGTTAAAATATTTGACCTTGTCAAGTGACACAAAATCAATTTGTGGATAACGCGCCTCGACCATCTCATTTATTTAGTCGAGCGGTTGACTCCTTCACTCTCGGGCGGTGTACTAATACAGCCGACACTGGCCCGCTAAGCTGCTACTGACTCCCTCCTATGGAATCGCGAGCTCGTCCTCAGACACCTGCAAAGAGCGGCGGACTCACTTACGTGGGCCTTCGCTCTGCAAAGCTCCGATCCCGAGCCGACAGCGGGAAAAACGCGGCGGTCGTTATTTTTTTACCACCGTGCTCGTTATCTCTGTCAATCAGTTATTTTGCTCGCGATTGACGGTCGTCACGGACAATCGTCTATTGCCGTATTTTTCGCGGATTATTGGTGCAACGATTCAGAGTTGTCACAGGAGACCAGATGAAGATGTAGATGGATCACCATGTTAAATGAAAAGGCGGGTCTCGTCTGCGGATATTTACTCAAAGCGCACATTTATGTCTCTTTGATACAGTTATCGTGTGGGTACCTGTGTAGCATCTCCGCTAGCAGCTGGGCTACTACATGCATGCCTGGCAAGTGTCTGCACATTGCACCGCTTTTTGGCGGGGCCCCTTGTGTCGAGTTCATTGCCACGACAGAGAAATTAGTCTGGATTACGCACAACGTTGTCCCCCGCCGGCGCTTACGAGGCATGCTCATTTTAGACGGGAAACAATTGCAAAAAAAATAAAAAATACACATGCATTTTGATTGCACTCGCTAATTAGAACCGTCCGCTGTGTCCAAAAAAATGCACGTCATGTCCGTCACTGCTGTCCCGGAATAGTATGGCACGACTGTAATTAAAGAAATCTATAAAAATGCAATGCATTGTGTTAATAGTAATATATATGGATTGATTTTGGACAGGTTTAGACGGGTAGAGGTTGGTCGGCGTTACGCCTGTCGTCTAAAATTCTTCGGAAAAGACAGTTAGCTCTTTGCGTTCACAACGGTGCGAGTAAATCTTCTTTTTTTGTATATACCGACTCAGTAGTTTTGTCATTGAAGAACTTCCATAAGATTAGATCCACTTTGTTTCTTTAATTCCAAGCTTTTTTGCGTCAGCGTGCGTTTTTGTTGCTGCGCTCACTCTGCACTTCTTTCTATCCCTGCAGTGCCATCTCGTTTCAACCTGCAGGTCGGTGAGAGTTGAACTTTGCTTTAGCCACCGGCACGACTTTTGTCATGGAACAACTTCCATACATAATGGTCACTATAATTCACTTCACTCTCTCACAGTCGCTCTCTGTTTCTAGTGGGTCAAAGTCACAAATAAAAATTAAAAAAGGCTCTTTTCCGTGTTGCCATAAAATTGACTGTCCTTTAGTACAAACTGGAACATTTAGCTGGAGAGCAGACAGCTGCCTGCCGCTCAGACGTGAGCTTTACTTTGACAGGCTCTGCGACAGTCTGCTAGCTGCTCTGCCCGCAGACTGAGCCTCTCAAGACCAAACTGACGGCGGTGTCTCGGAGAGACAGTGTTGCAAACGCGAACCCTTTGAAGTTGAGGCGGCAGCAGCTTCCCCCAGTTCTCGGTCAATGCAGTGTTTTTGGTTTGTATAAATATGTACAGCGTTATATCTTCACATCGACCCACGACAGCGACACATCCCTGACTAATGACCACACCTGGCTGCGGCGTATCCCTGCGCACATCAAAAACCGAACAGCGGGCTGTGGTGCGGGGCACTTACCTCGGGATGACGAGTCGTGTCCTCAAGTTTGTCATTGCACTTGACACCGTTTACCCGTCCTCCCTCTCTTTCAGACTGTCGCCATTTTGGTTTAAAAAGCAGGCAGGTTGCACTCTGGTCCAGAGGAGAGGGATGTTCACGGTGGAGGTGGAGGAATGAGCGTCACCCAAACTGCACACCGAGTCCTTTATGTCCACTTCAGAATAACTCACCGCCATGCAACACCTAGACCAAACTAACTAACTAGCAATAACTAACGTATGTGAATCAAGAGGATTACAAAATGTTTTTTTTTTGTAAGTTTGTGATGGGGGGGCATGACCTTGAATGCATCATGAAGCGACAATTAACCAACGACATTCGGCCTACTTTCTTGAACGGAGACACAGGCTTTGCCGAGTGAGTACACTGTCAATATTCTGTGGGTAAACCTTCATTTAATACAAAATAGTATCGCAGGTTATTATTTATTTAAGTCAGCTTGTGTGAGTGTAAACAGGGAAAAGCAGTTGCTCTCTTCGGAGTTTAAAAAAAACCCACAACTGTGTCGACAGATTTGGTTTCTATGACCAAGATCTGAATTTCCCCTAAAAATGTTTCACTGCATGGTAGAAGAAAACAATATTCTACTGCTTACATAGTTATTTATACATGTCCCGCTTTGACCCTTATTTAAATTGCAGAATAATGATGCAGAATGCATGCTGGGAATACATTATTAATACAGTCACATGTTTTCTTCTTTCCCCTGCCCAAGTGTCATTTCCATGATTCCATAGGAAACCATCAGGCCTTTCAGACCTCGTCGTGTCAGCGTTGACACGTTTGTTTTTTGGTCACGAAGATCATTTATTTTAATGTTGTTTGACTTAACGTGATCGTCATCGGATCAGAAACGCAAGCTTTAAGCGCATGGTTAGCTTAATTTCTGATTGCCGCAGTGATGAGCCAATGTTTAATTTGTATGGCCCTTCCATCTTATTAGAAGGCAATCAAAATGTCTGGATGGCTTTTTGTCAAACGTTAAACTGACTGGAAGGTGGAGGCCTTGTGCATCGGAATACAATTGCCACTGTGCGGCTGCCATCACTCTGAGCCCACCTAAATACGACAAAACCCTGTTGTTGTTCCACGAAACACCAACCCATGATAGACTTTTACACACTTGCTGTGTGTTGAGGAAAACATATTGTGCGTGTGGGTGTGGGTGTGTGACTGCGTGGTTGATTGGAATGGTAATTCTCATATTCATATCCATGTAAAATATTGATTGGATTAAGCAAACAACTAACAAATCTTTGAATGTACTTTGCTCCAGTGACTGCTATTATCAACACAAAACAGTCCGCAGACAACTCTCCAAACCCGCTGAATATGTATTAGTGGGCCAAATATGACTTATTTATTTATTTATTTTGCTCAATTATTTAATGTGTGGAATGCACATCATTAATCATTAATATTGATATATTGAGAGAAACTGTAAGACATAAATATTTGTGCATCAATATTCATTCGCCCCCACGCCAGTGTGTATTAGCGGGCGCTTTGGCTGCTCATTCAACAGAGATGTGTTTCTTTCAAAGCTGTTTCCAAGTCACTTACTGTATTTGTGCTTGCCTCGCTGTGATCTGAGCTTATCGGCGCACCCGCCCAGATGGCAGACAACACAAAGCAATCCCGAGGAGTGCGTTGTCTTTCTGCAGCGAAGATATAGGGATTGACACAAGCCCTCTGTTTTCAGAGCATGAAGTAATTCTTTTAATGGCCTGCCAACTGTGCACTCCAAAGTTTGATTTTGCTCCGCGAAATGAGAGCAAAAATCTCGAACAATTTATTATGCTGTTTGTGTCTCCGCTTCACTAGTTATCGTCTGCAATTTATTTCCTACCTTGGGGTACTGCGAGCCATTTTTCTCCATTTTTCAGTGGCTCACTTTTTTTTTCTTCTATTTTTTTCTTCTTTTTCTTGATCCTGCATGCTGCTGACTAAACTCCTGCCTCCAGCCATGGTGTTGGAACATCACAGAAAACTACATCATTATACTGAAGCTAGTTAACAAAGAGAGGCAGAGAAGTTTAAATCACGGGGGCACAAGACAGTACGAGGAATTACAGAGTTCACTCACTCAGACGAGCACTCTCTCTCTCTCTCTCTCTCTCTCTCTCTCCCTCCCCCCCCAATTCACTCAGGTGAAACGGCTCACTAATGAAAGGCTGTTTGAGGCCTCGGTTGGAATTCAAGGTCGACACCGGACCGCTCTTTGCTGCTTGAAATTCATTTCCCCCCTCATAAATGATGCCTTAGTTCAAACGTGAGTCCCATGTCTGCATCGGCTGAGCACCAGTGATGACCTTTTTACATGTTGCCACTCATTGACATGTGTTCATGCATTATTTACACCTGGGCTTTTCCTACAGGGCCCTGTCATATTGTGTGTCCATATATGTCCCCCGCTCCCGATAAAAAAAAAAAAAAAACATGATCTCCCTGACTTAAGAGGTGACATTATTTATTTCAAGCACATGAAGTCAACTGTGGTCACAGTAACAGTATCCGTCGTTGCAGAGGTGGGGAAAGTATTTAGATCCTTTAATTAAAGGGGATGTATTGTGCTCGTTTCCAGGTTCATACTTTCTACTGGATCATGTTCACAGGCTTTAATGTTCAGGAGACACGTTATTTCTCTCATACTGATTGTGGGAATGTTTCACCTTCTCTGCTAATGAGCTGCATGTGACACAGGAAGGGGAGCAGAGTCTGATTGGCTTGTTGAATCACATGCGTTCGGATCCAGGCGGTCCACACAAAAGTGACTGGGTCGTCTTATTTGTAGGTTGGTAGGCACTCCAGATCCCCAAATGGACTGAAGTGCACACAAAAAAGCAGTATTGTCAGCAAAATGTAACGTAATATTAGACGCAGCATATTAAATGCAGCAGAATATTTATATTCAAATTATCTCAAAATGCTTCTCCAGTACTGCTCTGTGTTGTTCTCCCCAAAAGTGAGAAGCCTCAGAGGAGAGAGATCATGAGGAGAAGAAGGAAAAAAATAAAGCAGAATACTTTGGCTTTATTTTGACTTTTGGTTGCCAGTGTGCACCTCTCTGGCTGGAGAATGTCTCTCAAACTCAACTCGCCCAGTTTGTAATGCGGTCTGATTTCTTATTTATGTATTTATTTTATCTAGTCTTTAATTTATCAGCCGTTGTCACTGCGATTTAAAACGTCCTGAGAACAAAAAACACTCACGGGAACACGATCTGCAAAACAGAAACAACACGACTACACAATAAACAGAAATTCAATTATTTAAAAGACAAGAATCATTAAAACAAATAAAAGACATGAATTAATAAAGCTTTAAAATCTCCGAAGGCGGAATGCAAGACTCTATCTGAGACTCTCCTTTGTGCGTAAACCGGCTCTGCCAACATTAGGGCGCAGGCATGAGGGAGTCTCAGGTGATGTACTCACCGGGTCGTGTGCAGTACTCGTGTACTTGGCTTAAACGAGAGAAGACTTGACAGCGCTCCTCCAGAGCCACAGCACACATTATAATGAGGAGTAATACTCTTAAAAATGAAACTCTAACATGAACCACGTGTATAAATATATATATATATGTCATGATGTTTGAACAGCCCTTCCTCCCCTGCAGTGGTATAAGTCGACCACAAGGTGGCAGAGGGAAGCCTGCTGTGTCCACTCCTGCTATGCCTTTTGAAATGAGTCTTATTAACTACCATTAAATCACTGCTCACAAATTGTATTTTGATATGCAAAACGCTTTTTAAACGCATATTATATGCTGTTTTAATCTTAATATCAGTAAATATGGCATATTAGGGCTTTTAATATTCGTAAGAGATTACCAGGCACTCGTTGCCTGTGTGCTTATGCAGGCTTTTCAGCGCCATCAAATATTAATTCTTCTAAACTTGCTCTTTTAAGAGGACTTCTTTGATGTTGATGTAATTTTTCATCAGCTAAGCAGATCTCACACAGCGGCGTCTGTTGGAAAGCAGAGAGGCCATAATTCATTGATGAGCCGTGCGGGGCGCAGATATCCACATCCCGGTGCTCGAGCGAGATCTTAAGCCCTTCTTTTTTTTTTAGATGTGGGATGGGTTTAACAGAGTGGCACGGTGCTGGGCTGCCGGCCGCAATGGTGCCGCAGATTTAAGGCTAAGTAGAGGGCGAGGAAAAGTAATGTGTGAACTTTGTAGTCATTTAAAATGCTTAAGAGTAATTTCTCTTCTTTTTTTTATAAAAACTGCGTAGACATCAGGATAGATGAGAAGCCATCAGGGGCTCAAAGACAAACGCTTCCTCTCCAAATCTGTGAACAACTGAAGGTCAAAGTCATTAGAAAAAACACATTTACTTTGTCACCGCCACGAAATAAACAAGCGGCACTTTGATTCGTGATTCTTTGACAGAGAGAGAGAGAAAGAAGAAAATCTGGAAGAATATTACAGAGGCAATTATGGCAAAAACTGAAAGTTTAAGGTTATCATTATTAAATTATTCATTTTTGACAATGTCGGCCCCTCGGAGTCGGGGAATTGATCTCTCTGTAAACACGCTAAAGCAAGCGAGATTGACACAAATTGCGAAAGACGGAGCCCCTCTTATGAGCGCCCATGCTTTCCCTTTCATGTTGCCTCACTGTGGGGGCCGAACACTGCGAATAAGGAAAGAGGAAGGAGAAAAAAAGAGCGGGAAGACCTCGGGGCGAGTAACACGGGCTGATTAGTTTTGCACACTGGAGAGCGAGCGGCGCTTTGGAGTTCGGCAACGAGATTTGTTTGCTCCTCGCAACATATCTGAGGAAGAGAAACAAGAGAGGGGAGTGCTTAAAAGTTTTCACCGACGCTGTTTGTTCTCTTCAAAGCGGACGGGGGAGATCTTGCGAGTACGTGTCAGGGCGCGGTGCCGCGCGCTCATTATCGCGATGAGCCCACTTTGCCTCCTGTGAATGCTCTGCAAAGAGAATAGCGGATGACCCCTGGCTCTGTTGTTAAGTTAATGCTTTTGCACGCGGGGGAAATAACTGGTTTGGGGCCTTGTTATCCCGACTAGATGAGAACACGCTTGGTCCGCTTGAGCTGGTAATCACACGCGAGCACAACAAGGCCTGTTTGGGTAAAGTTCTTCCACTAATGGGATAATTGATTGACAGTCTTTGAGCTTTTTTTTTCTCGCACGGCTGATTTATTTACTGTTGCACTTGCGAGGCTTTCAATTTATTTGAGAAGCAATCGGGGGAAGAAGAGCAACACTGCCATGGGGGGGGGGAATCAAGTGATGGGACTGTTTTAATGATTCCCCCACCAGAGAAGTTAGAAGATCCACAGTGAACTGAGTTTCTTTGCACTCTAATCTCACAAGGACAGCACGCTGCAATCATATATATGTATATAGGACAGGCGTGGTGCAGTTTCAATGGAAGCGTGTGATGCACCATGGCGTTTTGATGCGGTGGTCGACGAGTCGAGCGGCTTCCGGTACATTCGGCTGCCGTGATGAATGTGCTACAGCTCTCCGGACGGTGGAATGCAGACTTTGGCTCCTAGTCGCAGTCTGTCTGTCTGTCTGTCTGTCTGTCTGTATGCATCTGCAAAGCACACTGCACTGTGTTTGCATTTCGCTCGGAGAAGGTTCCTGTGCACTGTGTGCATGAATTCAGAGAAAACTTTAAAGGAAGAACGGCCTTGTTTACTGTTTTTCTCTGTCTAAAGTTTGGGATTTAAATTGAATCTTTCCAACCAATTTGGTTACACACACAGCAGCTGTTGTGAAAGAGGATGTGTGTAATGTCTGGAGAGAGGGGAAAAAAAAAAGTCAAGTGTTATATAATGATTCATGAGGCCCTGAGGTAAATATTTTTTCAAGCTGCCAAAACAAAACAACATTACAACACCCTATAACTTGAAAAGCGACCATTTCCTTGTGCCCCTTTCATCAGGTATTACCAACATTACTATACAAACCGTCCGTGCATAAGGTGTACATGCACACTTTGCACTAACACAATCCTCAAACGCTTTCTGATTGTGTAAGTTTCACCACAACAGCTGCAGGCTTAGTTTGTTTCCACTAGAGGGCGCTGCAGACGAGCGCTTCCCCCCTCAGTGACTTCCTTCCGCTGCCCTCCCTTTTGACGGTTATAAGACAGCAGAGCTCTGCAGATGCTGCATTAACCATGCATACTAAGCATGTAGTATGTGGCAGTGTGTGACGTACAGTAATGTATGCATCGGTGAATCATCTCCGTGCACACACCGGTGCATGTGACCGGTTGGTCCAATGCATGCAGGCACACACTCACAACTGTTTGCTTTGTAGCATACTGTATGTGCATCTGGCGTGTGTGTGTGTGTGTGTGTGTGTGTGTGTGTGTGTGTGTGTGTGTGTGTGTGTGTGCGCGCGCGCGCAATAAAGAGCTGGGTTGGCGCCAGCAAGTTCATGTGCGCGTGCACGCACATGAACTTTGCGGTGGTGAGGTAAAGTCTTATTGCGTAACCACACTGACCTCAATGACAAATATGAGGTTGTGTGTGTGCGTGTGTGCGTGTGTATGTGCGTGCATGCGTGCGTGTGTGTGTGTTATGTCATCTCACACTCTGTCCTGAAGATGAGAGCTCACCGTGACAGCTTCACCTCCTGAAGGGTCTCTTGGCGTCCACACACACACACACACACACACACACACACACACACACACACACACACACACACACTTTGGAGCCCTGGTTCCGGCTGATCCTGACAAAGTCTCTGTGACAAAGCCAGAGTTGCTCCACTCATCACCTTTTATTAGAAGAGGATTTGGACCGGTCGTGCTCTGGAACGGCCCCACACACTTTTTCTTTCCACACAACTCCGAGCTGATGGTTCGTCTCCCTGCCGCTGTCCCCCCTCCCCCTACCCCTCCCCCACCCTCATCCCAGATATTACGCAGGGTGAGCTCAGCCCAACGTTGCGCAACCCCCTCTGTGGGTTCCCATCCAACACAAACCTTCTCTGCCTCTCCAGTGTGTTACCACGGCCCTCCGCGGTGCCAACGAACACATCTCAGGCAGCAGCAGAGACCACACTTTGTGCCATCTGGGGGAGGGGAGGGGGAGTGACGGCTGATGATCAATAAACAGGACCTGCATATGTTTGCGTTGGAACCCGAGCCACGCTGCTGCTCCGCGGACGTTCATTGCGCCGTTGAGTAGAGGTCGGCCGGCTGCGGGCTTATTGGAGAACTAATGGTTCATTTGAAGGTGTTGAATGACGCCACGCCTCTTTCTGGAGGTCTACCAAGCAAAACTTGCTTGATGGAAATGCTGGTTCGGGGCCAGGACTCGGCGCAAGGACTGCATCTCCCAGCTGGCCTTGAGGAGCAGCTGCAGGAGAAATACTGTAGATGTGTTGCCCTTTTAGCCTTGTTTCTTTTAACCTTATGGAGTCTCCCAGTTACATATAAACATCTTATTCTGTTTTCAGAAATCTGGATTAGACCATATGAGTTTGTTTTGAGATACCTGGATATGCTTCTTTTTACCTTGTTACCCATTACTCCATAAACTAAAGTAGTTAATTAAAGCTGTCTGTTGGTAACTATTATAAATATCACATGTAATCTAATTTGCTTAAACTGTCACTTTATCCTGAAAGTAGTACATGAGACAGATGACTGGTGAGAAAAATCAGCTTCCTCTGCTTACTTTTCGTGCTGCTAATGGTCTTTCCAAGATTCCACCAGGCCTAAAGAGAAGCCACCAATCGGAGCCGAGGAGTCTCAGCTTCATGATCTCCTCTGAATCAAACTGTCAAACTGGTCTGCGCCGCTCAAACATGAATCAAGATTACGTCGCTGCGTTGTCTATTTCTCATCTCGACGTCTTCAGAAACATATTTCAATTTGCTGTTAGGCTGTCCAGAGAGAAAGTCTGACCCAGCCAGTGGGCGGTGCTTGTGTCTTTGCCTCAAGTGTTTTCAACATGGCGGCCAACTTTCACAACCCTTCTCACTCGACGGGCTCAACGGTCACTGAAATATGTAAACATTTGAGGCGAGAAACAGACGATACGGGAACTGACAGGTTGCTTTTCTTCAGATGTGGAAGATCGCAAACTGGCAAATGCCACATGGAGTGACTTATATGGACTGATATCATGTACTACTGTCAGGATAAAGTGATTTGTGTTTTTTCTGCTGCTTTAATCATGTGCTGTTTGGCCATAGAGGGTCTGTTTGCTCCTGCAGGTGGCGATCTAGTTAGCGAGACGTGCTAACAAGTGCGGTTCCGATTAGAGCAGATAAACGCGCTGTTGAATCCGTCGCCAACACGTCTGCTCCTGTGGTTTTTGCATTTGGAGAACTTTTAATTCGCACCATCCTTCTTGACAGCGCTCTGGATTGATGGAGCTGGGAGTTGTCTGAGGCTGATCACCAGACATCCATGGCGACCCTTTGGCAGCGTCCAATGCGAGGATGAATTATTCCCTTTCCGTCCCGACACCACTCCTCAGGGAGTCGCTTCCTCCACACATCTGGATAGCGCTCTCTCTCTCTCTCTCTATATCTCTCACTCTCTCCTGTCCTTGCGCTGGGGTTATTAGCATTAATCTGCAATGCAACATCTGTGAGTCCGTCTTCATTTCATCATATTTTATTCTCCTCCCTCTGCATGATTTGGTGTCTGCTCACTGTGCTTACACCAGGCAGCCAAGTCTCTCCAGTGTGCAGATGTTTTTGCTGCTCGGCGGGGGAAAGCAGGTGGCTGCCGGACTGCAGGTAGACGACCGGGCAGCTTCCAGAAGAAGAGCAGTCTAGGAAAAATGCCGTGCACCGTTTCAAAAGTTCTCAACAAAAGACGCCCACCTTTGCAAAAACGTCATACATGAACCCAGAAATGCTTTTCTAGTGATTTTACTTTTCAATCTTCCACAGTTAGTTGGTTGTATAACAAAACAATACACCTTTCTTCACTTTTCTGCAGCTCATGGAGCTCATTGAAAACAATTTGTTTTTCTCATACTCTATTTCCTGTTTACCGTGCTGAATGTCGAGGCTCCATGTGACAGCAGCCTGTCTGAGAAACTGAAGACAGCTGATATAATTTCCTTTGCTTAACACCCTCTAAGTCACATGGACCAAAATGGCCTCAACCTGGAAACTTCTGGCTCAGATAAGATGGACCAGGCCATGCACATCGAAACAACAACGGCGCTATTTACTGGGACACTGTTGATTCCCTATTGAGCTGCACAGAGTCAACATTTCTAACCGCTATAAAACAATAAAAAAAACTAAAAAAAAACTTGGCAAGGCCGACACTTTCTCGCTCCGTGCAAAGATTGCGTTTAAAAATCGGAACCAGGCTCAGGGAATGTGTGTGGGAGAGCCAGCCAGCAGCCTAATTGTCAGTTGTGGCTTATCTAATGGCCTAAATATGCTTTATGGGGGGGGCTTTTTGTGTGTACGCCGCAGTTTTCATCACAACAGAGCCCAGATCTTAACGACTGCCCACGAGATTGCGTTTTACCCCTGGGAACGGAGGTTTGGTGCGTCCCTGCTACCACACGAGCGCCGCCGCCGCCATTGACTGCGCTCTTTATAGCCAAGAACCCCCCCGCCCCCACCATCCGCTCTGAGTCTCTGAGCGGTCTGCATTTTTACACTACATTTCCTTGGCACCGCAGCGTATCAGATGCTGTGACGCAGACCTGGACTATACTCGCATAATGTGAGGTTTTCTTTTTTTTTTTTACACCAAAATCCTGTTAATAGTCGTGAATTATTTTGATCAGTATCAAAGTCACACTTGAATATTTCAACTGAAAGCGTATTTAATTCAGCATCTGATTGCATCTGTTTTTGTTTTTCGAAGCTACAGGTAAATGCAAATAACATAAATGTTTGGAAGTCCTTGGGGTTGGATTGTTAGTGGTTGGCACTGCAGAGATTACAGTAATCATGCCGTAGGCACATCAAGACCTTTCATTTCTGTCCAGGGATTGTGTAAAGAGATGTATTAAAGGGGGTCACTTTTAAGGACCAACAACAAAGGATCAAAAGAAAGTTCACAGTTGAAACGGATCAGAGGGAACATGGGGGGGGGGTGTAGTCGCTGAATGTTTGATACGGCCCACGCCATGACTTTGCATCTGCGAGTAACTGACCTCTGAAGTCTCTGGATCAACAGCAGGAGTGATGCATTTAGCTCCTGCAGGGCACCGATGGAGATCTTGAAGGACTGCAGTGGACCGTGCGCGTCCCCGATGACACGGACAACAGAGCCACAGCTCTGTGGCGCCTTGAAGGGCTGCTTTGAAATCTCAAGCAAACACACACATCAATCTGTGGGCCCACACAGTCAGGAAAGGTCACTGCGTGGGCCAAGGCAACATTTTAGTTCATATGCTGGGAAGTGCGAAGCTTTTTTAGGCTTTTCAAGTCATTCGTTATATCGGTGGTCTTTTTAATGATCAGATTTATGTTCTATTTCAGAGAAATCAAAAGCGATAAAAGGGGAAATCTGTATCACTCAATTCCAATATAGAAAAGAAAATTCACACATATACTAGATGCATTCATTCAGTATGCATTCAAATCTATGTTCATAGTATTTATTAGGACAGTCTGGTTCCAGGATGGTCGCCAAGTCAATGGCTTGTTGGTCAGGACCAATCTTCAAATGTTGACATTAGAAGAAGAAGGATGACAAAAGGATATTTAACTAGACATCACAATCCCTAAGTTTGATAATTAAAAAGGTAGTGTATAGGATTTGGCAGCAGATTGCAACCGACTGAAGCCCCTCCCATGAAAGCCAAGTGTGCAGGAGAACTAAGGTGGTCGACAAGAAAAGGCAAAGTGTCTGGTTTTGTCCGTTGTGGGCTACCGTATGAAAACATGGCAAACACTGTGAAGTGGACCGGCCCCCTATGTAAATATGAACAGTTCATTCTAAGGAAGCGAAAACACAACGACTCTTAGTTTCAGACATTTATTATTTTCCATTTCTGCCAATAGATCCCCCAATAATGCTATACACAGGAAGCAGACAGGGAGATAGAGGACGACTCCTACAAAATGAAAGACCGCAAAATCAGGAACAAGGTGCAAGAATTCCCAGAATGTCAGCCTATCCCAATTTTTGTTGGAAAGGCCTGTAACCACCTCCATTAGGTAGACGTCTGTGAGTCAAACCTTCAGTAGTTGGACGGCTGTCGGACATGGAGTCCACACTGGACTCTCCCTAAAGAAAACTCCACTTTTTGCATGTTCTCCCCGTGGCAGCGTGGGTTCCTTCAGGGTTCTCCAGCCTAATCTACTGTTAGCTATTTCATCGGGTTTCCTTTAGTTCCCTCTGGTAAATACCTATGCAGTGTATATGTCTGGCGCTTTTATTGTGAAGGGTAAGCACGGAGGAAGTGGATCTGGACTGCGCTGCCTTTTGCGTTTTCAAAATCAAAGTGGCTTTTAAAGTCAGTTCAGCTGCTTCCCACCAGCATGTGGAGACAGATGTCGCAGGAAGCACAGCTCTTCTTCTACAACGGTTATGGAGGTAAACAATAAATACGTATTTTGTACAATTAGTACTTACGGTTTTTAATGTGAAAATGTACAAAAGAGGTCCAAGGTCACATTACATGTCTAAAAAAAAAAGAAAGAGAAAACCATACTTAGCTCACTGGCCCACGGGGAGTTAAGAGGACCTTCACGTCAATGCTCATAAACGCACAGTGGAGAGAGCTCTAACCTTGATGAGAGAGTTGCCGACAATCGCAGCGAGGCAAAAAATAAATAAAAAATAGAACTCGAGAGACCCAGTCAGTCAGCACTCGCACTGTAGAGACGGTGGAACAAATAAATGGAGGCTCACGGCTAGAAATATGGCGGCCTTCAAACAGCGAGGCTGTGAGACTGTGTCAAGGTTTTGGAGAGGAGGGGAAGAGGAGGGGAAGAGGAAGGGGCCGAGGCTGGTGGGGGGCAAACTGAGTCGGATTCGTTATGGATGTGTTATACTGTGTCCCCAAAAAAAGCTAATGACCAGATTCTTGTGAGAGAAATCATGGGATTCAGTCACCTCTATATATATATATATATATATATATATATATATATATATATATAAAAAAGCAGTGTAGATTTTAACAAAGACAAGACTTTTTTTGCAACTTAGGCAACTTTTCATGGATGAAGGTCAGTCCAGTGAATGTTTGAAGGCCAGTGAGGCTCCAGCTGAAGAAAAAGGTCAGCTTGGACCTTCAAATATGAAAATTTGCTTTTCTTATGACCAGAACAGTGGTTATATATAGAGCTTGTGAGCAACATAAAGCCTCCTGAACCCCTCTGAATAACCATGTTGCATGAGTTAACTTCCACTTTACCAAGTTTCTCATCATTTACCAGCCACGTTGCAACGATACAAGGCTGCAATGTTTGCCCTTTAAGTCTCATTGGCCTCATTCACTGAAACGCTATGATCAGGCGTCTAGTTTTGATAACTCGACAACATAACCACACTTAATGACTTTATTCGTGGGAATTTTTTCTAACTCATTGAGCTTCTGTGTTGAGTTTTGGCCTGGATTATGAAAGGAAGCTGGCGCAGGCAGACAGGACGGGTTCAGTGACAAAAGGAAAATACTAGAGCTCACTGGCGTGGGAAGCCGGCCTGAACCGGGTTAACGGCGAGTAGAAACGGGGAAGGTGAGACGTACGATCAGGCACATATTTGGGTTTGACGATACGGCAGGAAATGGAGCGGAAACGGGCTGGTTATATACGGGGCTGATGAGGGGAAGTGGAAACAGGTGAGCGGGTGGAAGGGAGAGTCAGGTGACCGGGACAGGTGGGAGGGTCTGGTATGCTGGAGACAGTGGAATAAAAGCAGCTGGGACAGACTCAGGCCCGAACACAAACACGTGCACATCAGGAAGGAGGGAAAGTTGAAAAGGTAGACATTCTACACATATTCTAGTTTCTGGGAGGAACTGGTTATGAAACAGTCTCAATTTAACACTGATGCCCCTTTGTGACCTTTGTTGTGGTTTTCTTTCTCTCATGGTCTTATGGTTTTTACGTTAATATTATGTTTTTTTTTTTTTTTTTTTTGTGTCTTTCCAATATTGGATCGTGCAGCACTTTAGTCAACTGTTATTATTGTTATATGTGCTCTATAAATACATTTGGACTGGATTTGGGTTGTTAAATTATTGCCATCAGAGACGAAGATTATGCATTTTGAATTATTCTCCACGCTTGTCATCAGTGCCACGTGGTCGGATATTACGTGAACCCGACGAAATCAAACACGATCGTGCAGGTTCACCATGAAACTCCTCCAGCTCGGACTCTACACCAGCAGACAGACCCAGATCCAGCTTTGCTGGAGCCTACAATCTGCAACCCCATTGGCCAATTGGAAAGGGAAGGGAGGCACGGGAGAACCAGAACCAGGACTACACGGGACGGACTGTCAGACCCCACTGCAGTAAAATGACTGGTTTTCTAAAGGGACCCTGGTGTCAGGGAACACTCCCGCTTTTCTGCACAGTGACCGCCCAGATCAACACAAAGCGAAGGTTCCTCACATCCACTTTTAACTTGAATACATTCCAAAAAAACATTCAATTTCACAGTAGCAATTTTTAAAAGGCCAACTTCATGGGAGACCTCCATAGCAAGAGGGTGTGGGGGAGCAGCTGATCTTATTAGCAGATCTACCCAAACGGCGCCTGTAGCGACCGTGGCGTGCTCTCACAAGGGCCCGGCGAGGTCACAGCGCTCCGCTCTGCTCTGCATCACATCCACGTCTGATTTATGGCAGCGGCAGTAAATCTCCCCCCCCCCTCCTCATTACGGGGGAGAACGCAGACACCCTCTAAACACACGTGTGTATTCCTGACAAACCAAACAGCTGATGGCAAGCAACATCTGCTGGCCCCGCGGATGCACACTTACTACTGCGCAGGGTGCTTCTCCTTTCCCTTTTTGTTTTTCAGACTGAACTTTTGTGCAGCTGGGCTCTAGCAGACGAAGAAAAAAAAAGTGAAACCTCGAGATGGTGACACTTCCATAAACAGAGGTCCCTGTGAATCATCCGTTTTAGGCCCCTTCGCCCCTGACTGTTTTCACTACGCTGACCATATAGGGTGCCGACTCTCTGCAGGGCAGCGGAGCGTGGACGGATCTGTTTACGCCGAGGCAATCAGGCCGGCGGGACCTTTTATAAGAATCCGTGGGTTTCTCAGCAGGCGTTCGGCGCGCCTCCTGACAGCTTGCAGAGTAAAAAGAAGCAGGCGTGAACAGTTGCTGCGTCTCCAAAAGCGCATGGAGTCGTGACGTGGTGTGCGGGGGGGGGCTGTTTATTTAATCCTACCATTGCTTGTCTGCAGGATGTTATTGATCTTCAGGGGAACCCAAGAGCACATCAAGCCCAGCTTGTCGGACCGCATGAACCAGTCAATTCGTAACGGAGAGGCCGGGCAACTTCTCTTCAAAGCACCCGCGGCCTTCGTGCCCCCTCCCGGAAGACAAATAGCAGCGCGGCTGTGTATTGTGTATTTTTCGTGAGAGGTTGTGGGGGAGGGGGCTCGCACTAGCAGACGGAGACGAGGACAGGAGAGACAAACCACAGCCAGGTCTGACCTTGCTGTGGGGACTGGGCCGCATGGAAGAGTCTGTTATTGAGATTGAGTTGAAAACTCCTCGGGGAGTCTTTACGGTAGCGTGTCCGCGGAATGCAGCTCAGGTCGGCCAACACAGAGGGCCCCTTTAAGGGATATTACCTTTGACGATTGTACTCTCGTGTTTTTCTTCGCTCCGGCATGTGACCAATATCGGAAAGAGAAGAGAAAAACACGTTTGTCCTTGAGCCACCCTAAAAACAGACGTCAGCGTTCACCTTTGAGACGCCACTTGCTGCTACCGGCCGCTATTAAGGCCGAATATGAGCAAGGCAATGTAGTGAAAGGACAAACAACGGTTTTCCTCTGAGCAGTTTACCATCCCCCAGAAAGGTGGACAAAGTCACTGTTTTGCAAGTGAGGAGTAAGTCTCAAGTCTTGGCTGAGAACCTCCACTTAAAACTGTTTGAAATGTTTAAAATAGTCATTAATGTACAGAAATATCATTCAATGTATTGCACGTTATACTGTGCGTTTTTTTTCTTCTCCTTCACATCTGAATGTGATGATCCGACGTCATCTGTTTCTACAGCCCTTCCTGCTCGTGCATTGGCCGCTGTTGGAGTTGCCAAGGAAATGTAATTTTCTGCACATTTTTTAATATAGTTTTTTTATTATGAACATATCAAGTTGAGTCACTGGTGTTAAAGTTACATTAGTACTTGTAGTCTGTAGTATTACAAAGTAATTGTAGTCTGACTTGTGTCAATCCAATATGGATAGACTTGGACCCAAGTCAGACTACAATTACTTTCGGTTCCTGTAACCCTGAAGAATATCTTCAGGGTTACAGGAACCGATTCCCAGCTGACTTTGGGCGAAGGCAGGGAACACCCTGGACAGGTCGCCGCAGGGACAATGGCAGGGCTGACATACAGTATATGGACACACATCCACACCTAAGGGCAATTTAGAGTTGACTGTGGGGAGAAAGCCAGAGAACCTGGAGAGAACCCACGCTGCCACGGGGAGAACATGCAAACTCCACACAGAAGGCCCGGCTAGTCTGGGTATTGAACCCAGAGCTCTTGCTGTGGGGGAGACGGTGATCGCCACCACACCACCGTGCAGCACCCAGTGTTCAAGTCCACACACTCAATTCCATTTTGTTGCTGAATTTATTAAATGAATGAGATTTAATTATGATTTTTCTCATCAAATGTGTTTTTTCCTTCACTATGTATCAGGTTCTCTTCTGTCAATATCAGCTGCAGATTTTTTCTTTTTTGCAGAGCAGCCCACAGCGTCCCTTTCCACGCTATATTAGACTATTTTCTTTAACTACACCTCTGCTCCATTCACCTTTCAGCGCTGCCTCGGGCTGCGAGCGTAGTTTCTACGCACACAGTCCGCACATCTGTTTTCTGGATGACAGCTTTCACTGATCAGCTGGGGCTTTCGCCGGACCAATGGCAGCACAGTTCTGTATTTTTCTCTGATTATTAGCTGAGGGCAGACATCTGGTTGCATTTAGGAGCGGGTACTTGGACCGGGCTTATTTGGTTTGGTTGCAGTGC
Organism: Myoxocephalus aenaeus; assembly: GCA_038501785.1. Classification (NCBI taxonomy): domain Eukaryota; kingdom Metazoa; phylum Chordata; class Actinopteri; order Perciformes; family Cottidae; genus Myoxocephalus; species Myoxocephalus aenaeus. Next base: position 4,883,797 of record JBAMJR010000011.1, read on the forward strand.
AGTTTTGCACTCTGGAGGCCTGGCGAGGCGGTTCTCTGTGCAGGATTCTGGATGTAAAAACAGATCTTAATGAGGTCTGGCCTTCTCCCGCTCCCCCCTGCCTCTCGCTGCGTGTCGCTGGGCGAGCCGCTGACGGCAGAGAGAAAAGTACAAAACATACCTTTTTTTTTATTCATTAGTCAATTGGGAGATTTTGGGCTATTTGGTTTCCATAAATCATGGTCTTCTTTCAGACTAGTGGAAATATAGCAACCCAAATACATATTTAGGAGTTTTCTTAACTCCCTTTGTCTATTTGCGGAATTTTACAGTAAACCTTTAAAGGATGTTTTCTCAAAATGAGTTTTTTTCTGAGAAATCTCTGCTTCAGCACGTACATACACCAAACTTTCCAGTTCGATTCGGAAGATTTCTGCTGCTGGGTTTGTTCATATATCATTCATAGTCTCATTTATATTACATTTTATTCCGGAAAACATTGCCAAAATGGAAGATAACTATTTTCAGACATATAGAGTGAAAAAGAAAAAAAAATACCAAACTCCCCTGGTTAAAACATTTGAATCTAACACGTCAACTAAATGAAACAATTATTTTGAACCTGCGGCTTTTACCCAGTGTGCACATTTCTGTTGTGGAAATGTATGAAAATTAGCACATTTTTAATAAGATAACACCTCATTTGCATATTCATAGACATTTTTGGAAAACTGATAACACAGAAGACAATTGTCTTGATGTAAGTAATCAACAGAGGGAGTTTCAAGGTGATATCCCTCAGTTAACATGTTTTACCCTGTTCACACGGGGCGGGGCCTCTTAAATGGAAAAGACACTCAGAGAACAGGTTATTTTTGTGTGTTGTTTTTTTGGAAGAATATGCTTTCTATTTGAATCATTTTGATCTTAAACGTGTCAATAACACTCAACCCTCACTACCAAGAGCCCCCAACAGGGGAGTCTTTTCAAGACCATCCCCAAAATACAGGCTTCCAGACAATCTTTTCAAAGAACTTCAGTCCTCGTGGCACGGTTGTTAGTCTCCTTTTCATTACTGCTAAATTATACGTAAATAAAAAGTACGCGTATGTTGTCTAGCGTATGTATGCATGTAGCACCACATGCCGAAAATAACGTTATTTTCGGTACAATGCACACACATTAAATGTTCTCAAACATGAATGATAACAGAGTGCATACCTGTATAATGGTCTTAAGCTGCTAAACCTTATTAGCTTTGCAGTCCTCATGAACACTCAGCACATGTAGATACAATCTGTAAACATCGGACCAATTGAATCACCATAGGTGCATTTAGTCACTTGAAATGAATTATTTCACTTCCTGCTTAGCTCTTTATGTGCAGTGCCCTCTGGGGCCTTTAGTGGTGACAACATTTGTGCCCACTAAGGTTACATAATGTATATATATTTAAGAAACAAAAACAAAAACAAAAACTGCAGGGTTGCAAGGCCAGGCGCGAGCCCACTGGAGCCTCGAGGCTCACTTCACTGAAACCCAGGCAAACGATCTGGGTTGGAGCCACATTGAGGTCGAGGCCACAAGCTGGCCGAGTGTAAATGAATGATGTGTTTGCACCGCTTTGCTCCTTCTCAAAAGTTAGGACTTCAACCACACCAGTGGAAACACAAACTCCCAACCACCTCAGGTATTTTCACAGGAAACTGTGTTTGGTCGACACAATCACGAATTCCTGCTGTGTGAGGGAAGATGTGGCCAGGTGTAAATCTAATGTGGATCTGTGTGGAAGGACTAGTGCCTATGCCTATAGGCCTGTAGTTTTTTAAAGGAATCTTTGGACTTTGCTTATGTTGTCCCCTTTCATCGTTGGTACCTGAAGTCCCACATTTAAAAAAGCACAAATACAAACAGCTTACGCAGATAAGACAGTCTGTCCAAACAGTACAGCCTGAGTGACGGCTGCATGGCTCCTTTTTCCCAGTTTGTATTTTTGTTTTCAGTTTAGATTTGCGGCTTGGGCAGCAAATCAGTCAGTCCAATTAAGTGCATATGGAGTGTGTGTGTGTGTGTGTGTGTGTGTGTGTGTGTGTGTGCGTGTGCGTGCGTGTGGCAACTTGGAGATGAAGGAGAAAGGGAGTACAGAGAGAAAAAAAAAAGTATTTCACATTAATTGGGTGGGAGATGTTTGTGGTGTATAGCTAGTTATAATTGAGCCTTTTCATTATGAGCAATGTAATTTTAGGCTAGAGATATATTTTTTTCGACTTATTTTTCTCTTTTCTTACCACTGGAAACACGCATGTGTTTTCCAGCAGTGAGCAAGAGGGCCTCAGATGTCAAAAAAAGAAAGAATACACACATGCTGTACCCATGTGCCAGAATGAAAACAGGGTTTGCAATTCAGCAAAATGGGAATGTTTTTATGGATTCTGGCAGCAGAATGAAACGTTGCGCAGTCATGTGTTGGTGCAGCGTAAGAACCAGCTGTGATGGGAGGCTAAAGTTAGCTCAGGGGCTATACAGTTTCAAAGAATAGCCCTGACAGGAAAAAGGATATTAACTATGGAGGGGACAAGGACTTTGATGGCTTAACGCGTTCACCTTGTTGAAACTAAAATTTAAAGGAATATCTCAGGCGTCTGTACTGAATATCTGTATAACTTTGTGAACGTTGAAAATCTTTTGGCCGTTGTTGCAGAGTTCTTTATCGCTGATATATGCTTTAAAAATTAGAATATTGGGTGTCCATTCAAGAGATTTAGGAAAAGCATTACTGGAAGTGCAACTTTAAAGGCATAGCTCATTTGATAAGATCAGATAGCACTAAGCTAAGTATGAAGCTACAGCCAGTTAGCCTAGCTTAGCAGAAATAAGTTTGAGCTTTGCCATTAATGTGAACACGCTTTCATAATACCATTGCCAATACTATTACTGCTTTTAGTGTCATTACTATTCCACTACATCCACTGTTGCTGTTATTATAGTAGTCAAGTATATAGTTGTAACTTTTTCATCCTGCTACTCTCATTATATGAATAAGTTCTGTCATATGCATTGAATTTGCTGTAACTCTGTTATGTTGTTCGTTCTGTACACATGACATGTGTTGTACTTCTGTCCCTCCTCTGTTTCTCTCCCTCAGGTTTCTTTCCTTTTCCTCCCCGTTAAAGGATTTTTTGGGGGATTTTTTTCCCGGTCCAATGTGAGGTCCCGGGACGGAGGATGTCATATGTACAGATTGTAAAGCCCTCTGAGGGAAATTTTGTAATTTGGGGCCATTCAAAATAAATGTAATTGAATCGAATTGAACAATAATGAGCCAAAGTGAAACAATCTCAGTGAGACAATCTCATCCAAAAGCACAATGACGTACGCTAATAACAAAGTCATGAAGGTTTTCATTTCTTCTTACTTTTTTTCCTTTTTTGTGAGTGTGAATGTGATTCTGGGAAACAACATCTTGAGAGTCTCCCTGACCCCCGCCCCCTGGGACGCGCCGTTATTGTTCCGACCCTCATTGCGGTTGTGTGCCATGGGGGACAGGAAGAGGTGCCGTGAGGGTTGCTGCACACGGCCTGTTGATATGCGCTCATCCTCCCTGCTCTCACTTAACCTAATTCAAGTAATCGCGTTGAGGAGCAACGGTCTGCTCTAAATCAGTTCGGCCTCCCCAGCGACACTGCTTGGAGTCCTGTCAGCCCAAAATTAAATGAAAACACCAAACGGTCCTTTTTATTTTATTTTAATGCGATCTTGTATTTGTCATGTGTTATTGTCTGGGGGGGGGTTACATGCAATCAGTGACTAAAGGGATCAGCTGCGGAGTGTAGTGATTGGTTGCGTGAGGTGCAGCGTGAGGAGGAGAGGTGCAGCGTGAGGTGCAGCGTGAGGAGCAGAGGTGCAGCGTAGGGAGCAGAGGTGAGACATCACAACAGAGGCCTTGAAAGGACGGTCACATGGAGCGGTCAACCCGTCCTATCTGGGCTGGCGTGACGGGAGGCCTCCTGTCCTGTAATCGCACCGCTTCCTCCAAGAGGAGGGTGGGCCTGCTTACAGCCGTCTCCAAGGAGCTATGATCAAAAACAAAGCAACCCCCGGCCAGAAGTCTGCATGGTCTGTATCACCCCGTATGAGCTCACCAGAGACGAGTCATGACTTTACCGCAACACATCGTTATAACAGCTCATTGCTCCGAACAGGAGGTATATATCCACGTTCCCTCGCGCATTTGGAAATCATCAAACAAACAATCTTGTACATTATTAGAGATTTTATTGGACATAATGGGTATACAGCTATCGTGCGTATTTACAGCATACATATCAAACAAATGGAAAATCAATAACGGCGTATCAAAGTTTTACACATTTTACAACACTCCCCTCCCAAACAAAAAGTCAATCTTGGCAACGAGGGAAAGCTCAAACTCTTCATCGTTTTCTTTGAGATTGAAAAATAAATGTGAAACTGCAATAAAACCACGCAGGGCCCCTTAATCACCCCCAAATGCAATATCATCCATAAACGTCTTTCAAGCTCAAACATACAGAAAACACACACACACACACACACACACACACACACACACACACACACACACACACACACACACACAGAGAAACATGAGGTAGTCAAATGGTTTAAAAAAAATAAAAATACAATCGATAATATACATACATGGGTTTGTGCTCCGATTACAGAGGTTTTCAGGTCAGCATGAACTAGAAGTCATTATCGTGATCTAATACTATATAATACTGCATCATTATTCCTTATTGCATATACTTGAGACACATCCGCGGTCATTCAGCAACTCTCAAGAAGGGCATGATGAGTTTGAGGAGAAGAACATCCCCAAAATGATCTGCGAGAAGATTAGATCCAGAACATGAGTTGAGGCTCGGCCACTGAACAGCGTGACACAAGGGGAAGCGGGTGGGGGGTAATTACACGAGGGAGAGGGGGTTTGCCACAGTCGATAACAGAAACCCCAAAGCTCGAGGAATGTCAGAAAGCCTTCATCCCACAATGACCGCTGATTATAGGCCGCGGCACATCTCCGCTCCCGGTGATGCCCGCTTGATAACAGCAACGTTTCACTGCTGCAGATTTACTTTATTTAACCGAGGTTGCGGCGTGGACACGGGGCGAGAAAGCAAAACAGAACCAAGTGGTCCTGGGACTCAATGGCAATTATTTCTCGAGTTATCGATAACGGTCGAGATCCCAGAAACAAAATGACACTCGGATTTTGTTCATTCTAACAGAATTTCATACTTATTACACGTTCCACTTTTCATTTTGGTTTAACTGATGCTGCCCTCTTATTATTTTGAAGGGGGTTCACGTCATTGTGACAGCAGGGCATTGGCCACTTTGTGTGGATGTCCAGTCAGTCTTGGTCAAGTGAAACAATGAGATCCTCAGTGCGTGCTATGTTGACCCAGAAAGCTGAGTTCAGCCTACATGTACCAGGATGCATTGCAGCCTGTAGTTCTCACTTACTTCCAACTCTTGGATTGCAGGATAAACATCAGATTTTTCAGCTGTAAAACTTGTCTTTCTGTGTCAATATAATGAACAGAGGAACTCAGTTTACTACATTTACCATCAACACTGATTGGACATCCACATTAACAGGTTTGGAATTTACATAATTGAACTAATGCTATGTTCAAATATGAATTGCTACATCTTATATTCAAGGATGGGACATTTGTATTTATGATATATTCATTTGCAAGGTACTATGACAGGATTTATTTACTTCATATGAAAATATTTTTTACTTCATATGAAAATAATTTAGGAAACACCTTGTTAATTTAAGAGAAACTATGATGATGTTCAAATAAAACACGAGGAGCTGTATTCCACTAACAGAAGAAATGACCTGCATTATATAACAGTCATTACAAACTCATAACACGTTTTGTGACACATTCTTCAATAACTATTGAAATATATAGTTTCAAAAGCATATAAACACGATGTCAGCGCAGTGTCAAAGTTTGTCAATATCAACGACTGGATTATTTCAAATGTAGATGAATATATCAAAATACTACAAATAATAACAATAATAACAATTCTTATGATTATTTCATTTGCATCAGTTAAAGTGTCACAAAACATGCCATGAGGCTTTAATGAATAAACGGAATAAATGCACCACAAACATGTTAGAGCACATCCACACTTCACAGTACATACACACATAGAAGACAATAAATTTCTCTTGGTAAATATATTCCAAAATATAATTTTATAGACAAATATATATATTTAGACTCTGTTCCCTCTGTAGAAAGCTTTACACATGTTTACATAAGAAAGAAAAAAAAAGCTTTGAGATAATATACATTCTGTTTTTCTTGTTCTGGTTAAATCGTTACAGGGAAAGTTCCCTTCTCGAATTTAAAGGGCCCAGTTAGTCCCACACACAGTCTGTAAAAACAATACTCATACCGGTTATAGGAAGGCACGACAGCAAACATTCATATCATTCTGAGACGGTGGGATAGTTGTGGAATTGCAGTTTGAAAAAAAACACATGAAAATATATATCCATAACAATGATCTTCGTCTACAGCTTATTCAACGCACCATCAGTGCCAAGATTTATACAAAAAGATGAGAAAGAAAATCATAATCTGTACACTGTCTGGCTTTATAATGTAAAAAATCTACTCTGTCTAATAGGAGTACAATCAGCTGAGAGTGTGTACAGAACAATAATCATCATTTTAAGCTAGGGTTGGTAATGCGGAGAAACTAGCTAGTGCGCTAGAATTTATAAATGATCCAACTGAAAAAACTGTCTTCTTATGAAGGTAAGAAAGTCGACAACCCGGACACCTCATCCTTTTTTAGTTTTTTTTTAAGAACATTGCCAACCCTAGCTTTGAAGTTATTGGTCATGTTTAAATGCTTTTTATAGGTTCTCAAACGTGAAGATTGGAGGCTTTTCTTCAGTCCATGAATGAAGACACTATTAAGGAGCAGCCCTGGAGACAGTAAACTCCATCAGCTCTACGAAGCCTTGATTTGTAAATTGTACTCTAGGTTGAAGTGTGTTCAACATCCTGATTCTTATTTCAGCATTTTAAAATGTGGGATGGCGTTAACTCGCATCTCACACTGATTAGTTTTGTCTATTCCAGAAGTAGAAGACCAGCATTTGCACACACTCCGCCTCATGAGGACATTTTAGTATTTACAATATTAACAGAAATATACAGGCGTTGAAAGAATAGTTTAGCAAATTTGGGAAATATGCGTATTCACTCAATTTTGACGGTACGTTGATTACAGAGCCGGAGCCTGAGGTGATTAGCCTAGCTTAGCATAACAACTGGAAGTGGGGGGGAAATAGCAAGCCCGGAGGAATAGTGTCAGTAGCGTTTTTTTTTTTTACTACATTTCTTTTAGAAAAGTTGAACTATTTCTCTGAGCTAACCGTTTCCCGTTGCTTTTTTCTTCTTCTTAATGTTAAGATAAGCTAAGACCCTCCTGTATCGAGCTCCATCTAACTTTTGGATGACAAGCAAACAAACGTATTCCCTCAAAATGTTGAACTATTCCCTTAACAGCGACTGGTAAAAGGGAACCCATAATGCTCCTGTGAAGTTGTGTCACATCAACGAAAGTGTGGCTCAGAGGCCCGTCTACTGAGAGGCATTACTATAACTGCCGTACAGAGAGCGCTGGTAAAATACGCCTTACCAGTCTGTGTGTATAAGTCCATTAGGAGAGAAGTATGCGTATATTACAAAATGGGGCATTTTATCAGCATGTCTTTCACATTTTTCATTCACATTTTTTGGCGTCTATTCTTCTGTACACATTCAATACCTACACTGTCTCGCATCTTTTAAAAGCCAGTCTCTCTCTCCCTCTCTCTGTGTGTGTGTGTGTGTGTGTGTGTGTGTCAAGATGACGACTTCCGTTCATACTGCACTTTTGTCCGCATGTTAATAGTGGTTGCTTTGCTCCCTTGCCACCTTCAGGGTTGTGCGTTGTGAAGAGTTACAGTCCAGCCATTAACATCTCACTTCCTAATACTGACATGACTGCAGACAATCCTTGCTATTGGAGTAAACCTGCCTGCTACAAACAGCATGAATCTCACCATTTAGGGTCAAAACAAAAGGCTGTGTTGTGGTCAGAAAGGAAAAAAAAAAGGCAAGAAAAAAAAACCTCAACTCACATTTGTTTCTTGTAGTTTTTCGATACAAAATGTGAGGCGAGGCTGCCAAGCTTGGATTGCTCCTATTACAGACCAGTAACACCAGGACGGTGTATTTGTCTGCACGCACTCAAAGTGGCACAAAAGGAATTTTCACATGGGATAAAAAGGTGTTATAGTGTTGTTGTTGTTTTAAATCGTACATTTTTTTCTTCTTCTTTCTATCACATCCCACCCCCCCAAAAAATGGTTCCTTTCATGGAAGGAGATCAACAAACCGGCCCCCCCCCCGCCGGGTTGCGTCCTGGGCTACGCCGTGCTGCTGCTGGAGCACGGTGTGCTTTGTGTGCTGCCGATACTGTGAGCCGCACTGCTGTTCTCCGAGGCCGGCTGGGGCTTCTGGACCTGCTGTGTGCCAGCTGTCTCACCTGGACACAGAGAGAGAGAGAGAGAGAGAGAGAGAGAGAGGGGGGGGGGGGGGGGGGGGGGGGGGGGAGGGAGGAGGGGATTGGAACGAAGGAAGATAGAACAAAAAGTATATGTATTAGTCGAGGTAGGCAGGCGCATGACCAATCGGTTTGGTTACAGCTACAAATTGCACTCCAATGAGACGCAGGAACCGCCGTTGTTCTTCTGAAAAAAATTTATCTGTTTAATCTCCTACTGTTTACTATGACTGTCACTACTTGACATGCACCTCACACTGGAGCTAAAATACAATTATTCATCCGAACGTTTTGTGCGAAGCCTTTTGCAGACTCCCACATTTGTATTAAAAACATCCAATTTTCAGCGCAAAGCACTTTTGGCCAATATGCAAAGCCACGCGACTCCGCGACTCTGTTTGCGCTAACCTTCAACATCCTCGAGCGTAATCTGCCACAGATCCACAAAAGTGTTTTCAGACGCTCGGGACCAGAGAGGTTTCACCTCAAAGAGCCCAGAAACAACCTCGCCACATCCTCTGTGATGGATGACATTTAGAGAGAGAGAGAGAGCGAGAGAGAGGATTCGCGTTCCTGGAGTTCATTTTCTTTAATCTGGATTCAATTAGCCTGGCTTTAGCAGATACAGTAGAACAGGGACAGGGAAAGGACCTTCTGACTGGAGCTCAAACTACTGACTGGTTTATTTTTCTACGTCTAAATAAGCATTTCATTTGGTCGACTCCCGGGATCCGACGCTTCAACTGAAGAGGCGAATGAAAGTGCTTATGAATGTTTACGAAAGCGTCTCCCGACAGACAATGAGTTGGCTTTGTGTTTCATGTATTACTGCAGCATTTTCCTTGTTTGCTTCCTGGCTCGTTGTCTTTGACAAAGATTTTCCAATCGATACGTTTGGTTTGTACTCAAAGTTGTGTGTGTGCGCGTGTGTGTGTGTGTGTGTATGACAAGCATATGTGTCCGCGGGCGATCCTACATGGCGCTCCCTCTTTTGGGGCCTCTCGGTCCTGCTAATGTTTACCAGAGCCGAGCTGCCAGCGGTCTATTCCCTCACAGGGCCGAGGGCTCTACAAAACAAAAAAGAGGACTCGGATCCCCCTCGTCTGTCGGGGGAAATGTAAATCCCGGAATCTAATATTAATCTTTCTCGACCGGAGAGATAAAAGACTGCTTTTATCGTCAAAGAAACATACTGTGTATGAAAACTCTTCATGCAGTTGTTGAAAAAAATGCCAAAAAATAGCAGAAGCCCATTCTCAGTATCTCTTGGTAAAGTTAACACTCCAAACCTACAAAGTATTTCAAGTGTCCACACATAAAACTCCCTAACTCACTAATTTGACAAGTGAAAAAGTGTCTATGTGCGTGAGTTAAATCAATGACTTGGTAATAACCCTGGATAGTCATTGTTTAGTCTTAGTATCCGCTGTGTGCAGTGTGGACCAGCAGCATCATATTGTCGGCACACGGCTTGAGGAACACGACAGCAGAAGTATTTAATGCATATGTTTGCTACTAGATGGGCTTCGATAGCCTACAGTTTATTTTCCTGTTAAAAAATTAGAAATGCACTGAGACCACTGCCGCTTAGTAGCCGATGGGCACTACTTACAGTAGTGTTCTCCATGTATTTGGTAATAAACCAAAGTACTGAACAAATTTAAATGTTGATCTGAATTCAAAGCGACAATTCATTCTGAGTGGAACAAAACTACAGAACTGCAGCTCGAGCTGTGGCTGGAGAAAAGGTCACCAAAGTCATTAAACACCATCCTTTGGGCATGTTAGCCGCTAGCGTGGCAAAGAAAATGAAGCTGCTGTGTAGTTTATACAAAAACGTACCTCACTTTCGCGCAGCGTGCGATCCCCATTATTTTCTAATCTTGTAAGTGTGTGTTTGGATTTCAGAGCCGATAATGTGCGAATTATTCGGCCTGTTTTCGTAATCGGCTCAGAAGTGTTCGTTTGTGTGTTTTTTCACCATTTGAGCAGACATCTTGCCAGACACGACTCCGCAGGCGCTGGCAGAATGCAGACCTGCTGAACGAGCCAAGATAACGAGCAAAATGTCAAATAACGTATCGTGGGGTGCTTTTCAAAGCGCTCATACTTCTAATTGCCTTGTATGGAATTAAGCTGTATCCCGAAGAAAAACCTCAAATATAATGCAGATGAGTATGTAACCTAAAAACAATTTAAAAAGGTTTCTTTCTCAAGAGGCCATTGTCCTCAGAGTCTGAAGGGAAAGACCCAGATCTGTTTTCATGTTTCATCTCTCTGTGGTCTAAAATACACTCTGGACTGATATTTTTGGTGGTTGTCTTACATGGAACTGCCAATATTGCCATGTAAGGCCATGTAAGACCAAGGAAGCGTGACACGCCCAGCGAAGGGCCTATTTCAATAAATAACAACAACAGGAACATGCTGTGAAAGTCTCTCCAGCACGGCCATCCTTACACCTGTTTCTCTGTTCATGTTCCCTTCTATTATCTTTGGAAAAGCGGCCAATTGGGCACTCGAGGAAACCCATGAAGCAGAAATAAAGTGGCTTTCTAAAGCGGAGCCAATACCAATATTATGATGAAGATGAAAGGCACTTAAATCTGACAGCTGGTCTGTTCTGCTACATGAAATGCTGTTCGGCAAAACACTTATGGACGTGACTTAGCGTGCCCGGAACAGTTTGGCTCTGACGACTGTCCGGATCTTCGCCGCGCTCACAACTGTCATTTGCTAATCAGGCCATTTAACGCCGTCCAACTGGGAGCTTCGTCCGAACAGTCAACTTGAGCGTAAACCTAAACACTCACGTTGTTGTATTTCCCAAAAAAGCGGTCAGGCCGAAGGAGAACAGGGCCGCTGCATGCAACGGTGAACTCCAGAGGGCTGCTGGCAGCACACTTCCTCCCCAGGGGTCGCGGGTTGGGGACGATGGGGAAGATCTTGGCATCTAATGGACGGATTGTGTGTCTTTTCCTGTGAGGGCCCCTAAACCCAACAAGGGGAATTTCCAACTTGTCTCCAGCCATTGTGCTGAGAATATTCTCCGACCACCCCGCAGCTCCCGAAAAACATTCAAAGGCAGGAAAGAGAGGAGAACCTCGGTGCTGACCAACAGGATATATTTACAGTAGAGGAGTCAATCTGTTATTGTGAACCGGCCTCCGTCAGCAGCAGGATGTTTGGCATTCCCAGCGGCACATTGCTGGCAGCGGGACACTCGGACATTCCTTTGCGTCTTATCTTTCTCATTAACGCAGAGAGGCGAGCCGGCGGCGCGCAGCAGCAGGTAAGGCAGCCTACCTGTATGAGAGTAGATGAACCACAGGGCTCCGGTCAACAGGGCGCCGATCACGAAGGCCGCGAAGGCGATCCCCACCACCGTCGGAGTGTCCAGCACATACAGCGCGTCTGCGGGAGACAAAGCGCCGCGCGGTTCATACATGTTGACGTAACAACTTGGGAATGTTTAAAACCTTTCGAGCACAAATTCCATGCGGCTCCGAAGTGCACGATCTCCAATGAATAAACATAGACATTACAAATAAGTGATAGCGGGAGTAAATTGTGTGATGAGCCAATCATTTGTTAAATAATAATAATGCAAAAACATGAAAGATGCATCATTTTTTTTAAGCATTTCACAATTTCTTGCTTCATCTAAAGCAGTGATTCTCAACTGGTGGGTCGCGACCCGACCCGTTTTCAGTGGGTCGCAGGCCTTTGCCTGAAAAAGCAAAAAAAGCAACAACAAAAAAAAATCTCTTTTTTTTTTTTCCATCCTGTGGTTTTATTTTGAAAGGACTTTTTTATGCAGCGGAGTGTCGTTATTTTGCCGGCTCTGGTTTCAACTGGTTTTGCACTTGTCCCTCCATGTTTTCAGCAGCGTGGGCCAGGTTGGGTCAAACCATCCTGATATGAGGGAGACTCTGGGTTTTTAGGATAATTAAATTAAACAGCCTACTGAATATAACATTGACAACTGATGGCCCTGCCTGCATGACAGGAAAAAACTCTGGGGTTGGGAGGAGAATTGAGTGCTGCTTAATTTTCTGTAAAGCACAATGTTTTTCAGTATTTACTGATGAGGTAATCACAAGAGAAGTTAATGTTGTATATATGAATACTTTTGAATTCCACTTTTGTTTAATTTATTTTGAGTTAGTGGAAAAGCTGCTCCTCAACACAGTGACGTGTTCCACAGTAAAGTGTTTGTCATAGATTCGGTGAGTGTGTGTTCTCAGTTAAAGTTAGGTCATTTCAGTCTTTTTGAAACTACTTTTTAGTTGTTGGACTGTTTGTGCATGAAAGCTGTTGAGTCTGTTTAAAAATAGCTGAAGATTCTGAATTGTTATATATGTTGTAATACCTCGTGTCCTGAAGATGCAGTTTTAGTTTTTTAATTAAAATGCAGCTAATTGAGTGTAAAAGGGAATAGTTCCCTCTCTATCATCGCCACCAGCTGCTCGTTTTGGTTATTAAACTTGTTTTTTGTGTTAGCATACATATTCTGTACTATCTCAGGTTCAAACTGCACCATCTTTTCATTAAATACATTGGAGAAGTTGAGAATGTTCCTCGATTTGGGTCGCGGCTTGTCATTCAGGGGTGATGGTGGGTCCCGGAGCCAGACCAGTTGAGAACCACTGATCTAAAGCCATGTTTTCCATTCATCTGTCAAAGGAATTTGAAACACGGCTAATTCCACTATTCATATCTTATTTGTTTATTTACCACTCAACATTTTTGGGGCTCCATATAATTCATACATGCAAAGACACGCAGCTAAATGTAGAAGACAGCGAGAATAATAATATAAAATAGTGGGGAACTTTTTTCAAGCGACTTACCTTCATCGGGAGGACGTTGTGGGCTTTGGGTCGCTTTGGGAGAAGGAGTTACTGCAAAACAAGAACAAATTATGACATTTCAATGGATGTTGGCCAGCATCTTATAGTGATGCACAGTTTGAACTATACATTTTAATTACTCAAAGTCAGCCCCAGGCCGGAGGACCAGCACATGACTGATATTGTCCTGTGTTGATAAGCAGCTCTCTGAGGAATGTGACACAGAAACCTGAACCAGGAAAAAACGCTGCAAGAGAGCGGCTATTCTGTCAGCTGACAGGCTTCCTAAAGGATGAACCTCCTGACTCCCTCCTGACGGGTGTATTTCAAGCCATCTGAAAGGCTTTTTAAAAGTGAACTTGGCCCTCGATGATGTCTCAACAAAAAAAAAAGTACAAAGGCGCTTGTGTATGGGTAAACTCAAGAGGAGAGCCTGGTGCACGTCCAAGACTCTGGCACAATGGGAGCTATTCTTGGACAGGACACCTTGGGAGTTTTCATATCGCATAAATGGCTGACGACGGGTCATCAGCGAAGAGGGGGGGGGGGAGTTTAATATCAGAGGGGACGATGGCCAGTGGATGTCCTTTCTGCGGACCGCCCGGCCCTCCCCACATCACTCCAGCGTTATCTGTTCCGTGTGATAGAAGCCAAGACCGTAATGCTGTCGGCCCCACGCACAGAAGAGAGGGGGAGGAGCTCCACGGACGGACGGACGGGGGGCCACCAAAGTCTCACACTCAACTCAAAAGAGTGTGTTTTAGTGTAGAGATATTTACACGACTCTCGTCTAACAGCGCCGATGGTCATCAAGCCGAAAGCTCAATGCAGCTTTTCAAATGGAAGCCATTGGGGGGCTGTTCCCTACTTTACCAGAGCCAGACAGCACCCCAGGAGTTAAACTCACAACTTATGTTTGTAGCTTGAAGCCGCCGCCAGCGCTGGAACGGTCGGATATCTCTATGAACGTCATTTGTTTATGCAAGTTCTTCTCGCTGTGGAATGAGCGAGCATGTTTTTGTTCAACTCTGACCCTCTCCTCACAGGGACGGGGCCCGGTTGTTCGTACTTCTAAAGCTTGTTACTGCAGCAGAGCGCTGCAGGAATGAGTCCTAAAACGAGGAAGTGAGTCAGCGTTTTTTGCACTTCCGGTTACCTCGTCTCAAAGTCAAGGTGTTTAAAAAGAAAAAAAGATGTAATCGTTTTTCGTTAAGTGCCTAAAATAAGGTGTGTGGTTAACGCAAGGTGAAGATATATTAACGTTTTGATTCTACGACTATAAGTCAGTGAATACCAATCATGAAGCTTCTAAGTGTCTTAAAAAAGGCGGTTCAGCCCTGTGGTGTGTACTCGTGCTCATGTGGTCGTGACGTATTTGCTCATAGCCTAACGTCACCTTTTTACGCCCGACGTTTGCTACCACACTTAAAAAAACATAAAAGGGGTGTACATTTGTTGAAGTTTTCCTTGCTGCACAAAGCATCAAAAGTATCATGTTTGCCACAGAGCTCATTTTCCTGCAAAAAACAATGGAAAAAAATCCCATCGATGTTTTGTCGAGGGAACCGGTGCGATGCTAAGGTTATACCTCATTTCAGATCTTTATCACAGAAGATCAATTTCAACAGTCATTTGCTAAGTACATTTCAAACACTGCAGTTTCAGCCTGTCCGATAGATTTGACCACAATAACCCAGTTACTGACGGTTTTCTCTTGAAGCGGATTACATTACTGTTGTATGTTGTGTAAACAAAACAGACTTATTAGGGTTTCCGTCTTGATCCTCTATTCTTTGCTGACTTTTGCAGACATAATACTGCTCGTGGTGAAACAATACAATCGGCACTGCCAACCCCTCACATAAATTATACTTTTCAACCTTTCTTGAACGTTACCAGATTCAGTAAAAAATATTGAGGAGCCGTAAATCTCCTTTTTCGGCCGGGTTTGAGGCCGTTATATTTTTCCATGCACCAAGTTGGCCAAAAGTGGCCCCTCTTTGATTTGTAGATCAAGTGGAGCTCTTTGGGATACTGTCCAGTGCTGAACTGTGGCCCTTAAAAAAAAACCAGCTTGTTTTGTTTACCTTCCTAGCACAAGAGATGCCTTTTAAATAGAGTTGTTTTTTGTTTGTTTTTCCCCACTGTGTTTATTGCATATTTGTGTTTACTTTATCTGGTCCATGGAAAATAAACGCTGCAGACCTGGCACAGCAATGCGGTGGGCAGAGCCTGTTCTGGACCAGTGTAGCTCACTCACTCATTACTGGAAGTTTCAGAGTCTCTGTTCACCAATAGCTTCAGCAGCTTCTCGAGCATCAACACTGGAACTTCTGTGCTAAAAGAAAAGTGACTGCATCAATATCCCAGCCCAGCCACGAAACCCGATGACCAATTAAAATGGATAAAAAAATAATAAAACCACCCACTTCTGTTCAGCAATGTTCTGTACAACTCACTCACTACTCACTCTAGAGCCGATTGGTGCCGGATTTTAGAGGCCGATACTTAACAGTATATATCGATAATTAAGAGTTTAAATAAATGCCCCCCTAAAAAAAAAATCCTTAAAAAGGAGTTGTGACCAACATAATGTACGTATCGTGGCTACAACTAACAATTATGTCCCCTTTCATTCCAGATGAATGGATTCTTCTTCATCAAAAAACAGCTCACTAACAGCTCAGATTCTCAGCTGCCATGTGAAGCTGACACTCGTTTTCGTCACTTCTCGCGTTACTCATCAGCCGCATAAACCGATACAATACATCCACACTGGCTTTAAAGAGGCCGGTATCGGCCATGCTGCTACATCAGTCAGGCTCCAGCTCACACCGATTTGAAATGACGTGATGTATATTAAAAGCATGAGTCAATTCCGTTTGAGTCAAACTGACCACTAGGAAGATGTTGATGTCATTGCTCAGAGGGGATGCTGATTTGTAAAGCTGTGGCAGTCCACCAGAGATCGGGCGCTCGTGATAACACCCCTTCTCTGTTTATGTCATAATTAGTAAAATGTGACCGTGGTTACCTCAGGCCCCCCCCCCCCCCCCCCCCCCCCCCACATCTGCAGGCTGCTCCCTCCCTCCGATTACACTCACAACCCCGGAGACTCCGCAGTACAATGAGCGGCTAAACAAGTGATGATCGAGGGGCCTTTAGGCTCTGGCTGGACTCCCAAAGCCAACAAGAGGACCTCCATACACACACACACACACACACACACACCCTCCTCCCCTTCTCTAGTGGAAAGGGGAGGCCACAGTGAAGGTCCTAAGTGAAAACAACTGGAGCTTGGTGCTGTATGATTCCTCTTTTTCCGCCACTCCCTCAGCACGGACCGGTCCAGAGCGCCGAGCTGGAGCTCAGTGTTAGCACGATCCCCTTACTGCAGTCAACCACATGCTAGTATCCACACACACACACACACACACACACACACACACACACACACACACACACACACACACACACACACACTTGTGTACAGACGTTAATGTAAACAGACACGTGGGCACATACACAATCACACACACTGCAGCTAATGGTGACCAGATGTGGGGAAGTGATGTGCGGTTTCTTGCGGTTTTTGGTCTAATCGCAGAGTATTGGACCGAGCTTTCTCTGGCTGCTTCGCCCTCAGACCTGCTTCTTCCTTGACCCCATTTCCCTTATCACACTTTATACTCAAAACAATGTAATGTCAGAGCTTAATTCATCATTTGTAGCACTGGTAAAAAAAAAAAGCGTGGATGAGAGTGACAGGAGCTTTTAAAAACCCACATGCATGTGCAGCTCGTGGCACGAGGTCTCAGTAAGTGTACACTGTGTTTTTCTTTGCTCTCAACTGACCTGTTTCCTCCAATTGATCAGATCCATCCACCACGACCAGCGGCTTGGTAGACGTCTTGGAGTTCATCACCATCGCCAGGATGTTGTCCACAGAAAGAGAATCGCAGGTCTCACTGGGTTGCAGGCACTGTGTGGACAGAATTTACTTTAAACTAAAACTTACTGTGAAGAAATCGCCCCCCACAAAAAAAAGACACACGACACTCTGTAAAAAAACTATTTTACGCCTTACAGAAAAATAGTTTTTTCAAAAAGCAAACATTCACATTTCTCGAGGAAATGTCTTCTGTCACACCTGACTGGAGTATAAACTTGTAAACCAAACAAATGACAAACTCAGTGAGCATGAACCAGAGCCTGATTGGAAATCTGAGTATGACAATTAGATTCGCTGCCACAAGTCAGCCACAACTTTATCACTACTTTTATTTATTCTTTAGGTGAAAAGAAATACAAAATATATTTAAAAAAATTCTACGAGCTGGACAGATAACAGTGAGATAAAAAATTTAAGATGCTTCTGCAGCTGGATACTTGGCAAACCTGACATTGATTCATGTTTCCTGCTTAGCTTCAGGTGCAGACCAGCCGGAGTAAAAGATGGAGCACTACTTCCCCGAGATCTCCCCAAAACAAAAACCCTGCTAATACTCTATGCCTCAGGAGAGACAGTACAGTCAAAGCACTGCAGAGGCCAAAAGATAAAAAGTAATTTGGGGAAGATTATACTGCATACCATGGGTAGTCTCTGGTTGCTTCGAGATCTCTTGGAGCACAGAGACATCTCACAGTGCAGGAAGAGCAGGGACATGTTGAACTTTGAGTTGAAGGTGAAGCTGAAGCTCTTCTTCTCCGCCTGTGTGCGAGGGACCGGGAAGTTCCTCTGAGAGTAGTACCTGACGGAGTCGTCCGTGGGGCAGACGGTCTCGATGAGAGTGTAGCCTGAGACCACACTGGGGTTGGAGTTGGGAGAAATGAAGCACGATATGAGGGTGAACCCCAGCTCCGGATCGGATGCAGCAGATGTGACCTGGAGGAGCGCATGAGGGAGAAGGGAAAAATAAATATGTATTCTTCAATTACTTATCCTTAGTGAAGGCAAGCCGCTTTGTGTAACTAAGATGATGGACGGGTGAAATTGATTGTTAGTGACTAAAGTTGAGCAAGAATACAATGCTAGGCTGATCAACACTAATGCCATCATTTATACTGCTCTTATGCAGAATATTTCCATTTCACACCCACTGGAGAGTTGTGTTGATTTAATTTAATTTAAATCCCAGCCCAAAAAATGGGCAGTATGACTGTTCCTTTCGCTAATCAATATTTTGTACAGAAACAATCTTACTACATTCTGTAATGTGGGCGTGGTTGCCCATGATGATAAACCCAGTTTACGTCAGCTCTACGAAGCTTTATAAGCGTCTTTTGGCTCATTTTTGGGGGGATTTGCAGACGTATCTTTAATGTCAAGATTGCTGTCATTAACACCGTTACACGTTACAGACACAGTGAAGCACTTAGCAGCTAAATAATCAGATATTTGCCTCATGAGTTGGTGGCAACCAGACCAGAGGAGAGTGAATATTGGACTATTATTCATCAGGTGGGCACGAAAACGGCTCAAAATGAATATTTAATGCCTGTTGGATGGGGAGCAACTGTTAGCTTGACACATGTCAACTGCAGTAGTATTTCACTTAGGATGCTAGTTGTGTCTTTCCACCCACAACCTTCCCTTGAGTTATTATTCCTCCTTCTTTTGGATTATCAGTGATGGCATCCTCATTGAAAAAGGTCTCGCATGCACAAACACACAGAAAACCCTTTGTAACCAGCTGGCTCAGCGTCCACGCCGTCAGCGAACCACCTCCCGCTGATATCGTCATAAATCATCTTGTCAGGTGACCTCAGAGTATGAGTCTTTGCCATCTCTTACATGACCTCCATAATTGTGTTGTGAAAGTAGGGATTTTGAGGCAGACAAGACAGGACACGGAGACAGAGGAGGCGATGCAAAGAATAAGAGGGGGGTGAAAGTGAGTATTTTTCTGCCGCAACTAGACAACATAAAAAGTGTACTTCGTGGATGCCGCACTGAGAGATCAAAGCCGTTAAAGGCCCCGACAGAGAGCACAGTTTTCTAGACCAAACGCTGCATTAATCTGCAAAACACGCATTAACACATCCCCGACACAAAACGATGATTTATTAGAAGTGCAAGGCGTACCTCCACGAAGACCTGCTGCTGCTGCGAGACGGTGTAGAAGGCCTGGCGCGAGGGGTTGTTGAACGGCAGCGTGTTGTACAACTCCATGTTAAACGTCATGTTGCTCACCGGTTGCCTGCCGGGTCCTGGAACAATCCTGGGAAGCGTTGCCGAGGTTTCTTGGTTCTTTCGGTACGTGCAGTTGAACTAGGAGGGGAATGAGACGACGGCAACGCGAATATCAGCATCTGATACCACTGCTAAGCACCTTCACCCTGTGTGTGTGTGTGTGTGTGTGTGTGTGTGTGTGTGTGTGTGTGTGTGTGTGTGTGTGTGTGTGTGTGTGTGTGTGTGTTTGACCACATTAGGACGGATCAGAAAATGGAGAAGGAACACAAACTATAAACAAGATCAATAAGTGGGAGACGGGGATCGGATGAGACAAAGGGAAAATACGTTCGTAGAGGGAATGAAATGGAGAAACTTCAAAAAATGAAAATGTCAGGTCAAGTCCATAAAACAGACATCATGGAAAGACAAGGAGATTGCAAAAGGAGTCTTTATGTGCACCAGGGGACACTGGGAAATGGAGTTTCTTCCAGCTCTGAATGATTTACATAGAGATGGAGATGATCATTGGTCTCTACTTGTCAACTTCCCCCCCCCCGAGACGGAGCCACGATGATTCTCACCACTATGACGGACTGGTGCTCCGTCGGCTCCGTGAACGTCCTCTCTAACTCCACCGGGTCTCTCGGGAACAGCACTTCTCCAGATTCCAGATCCTCGTAATCCAGCGGCCCGCCACTCCCGTCCTTGGTCTCAGCATGACTTATCAAGACCTGCAATCCACAGAGACGCACGTTACTCAACCAACCCTAAGCGGCGTCAGCTAGTGAGTGGAAACGAAACCTTTCACGAAAATCCTTTCCAGACTTTTATTTATTGTATTAATCTTAAAACAAATCCAGTTGTGAGTAGTGTTCCGTAAGCCAAAGACACGGCGATTTGAATCTTTGAGACAAAAGTGTTGCCAAAAGACATTCTGCAACCGATGAGTTGGATTTAAAATGTGGGAATGTCCCGTGGCTTCAGCAGTGGGACTCATCCTGGACAAAAACATCAAATTTACTTTTCATTTCTCAGTGGAGCGGAAGAATGTCAGGGGTCTGACATGAGGGCCCGCCGCTTTAAGATAATTCAGATTTAATGAGGCGAGAGGACAATCTCAGTGATGCTGACAGTGTTTTTCTTGAGTCTGCAACAAATTAGTGAGTTGATTTGCCGTTGGTGCCACTGCGGAATTAAATCAACATGTCACAGGACAGCAGAAACAACAGACCAAACACATTATCTTTGACGTGTTGGGACCCAGACAATTACATTTTTATCTCTTTTGACTCGAGGTCAGAGGTTATCCCTGCATCCAAGCGCAAACACAAAAGACGACCTTGGACTCGTGCCCAGGTTTTCAGCAAATGTGTTGTTCCAAATTTCCCCCACAAAAGATCTCAAAAGGTCAGGGAGGAAGTGATTCATCCTTGCTTGTTAGAACAAACACGCTGAATGAATGCATTCCACAATAATGAAGACAACTCGGATGTCAGACGTGAACGCTGAATCCCACACTGTTCACCAGCAGAAACTACTCATCATATTTTTCCATTCTCCATTCATCCCGAAAAGAAAAAAGTAAAAACAATTTGCGTGAAAAGTGTTTCAGCGTCAAGCCCCTGAGTGGGCGTTTTCTATCAGCTCTTGACATCTGATAGCTGCCGTTGCTCGGAAACATGTTGTCAACTTCCGTGACGCTCTGCTGACTGGAGGATGTCACTTGATCAACAAGACCATGACGCCTTGGTTATGTACCATGAGAGTTTTAAGATGTGCGGACTAGCTTCCACTCAGAAAGGGTTTCCGCCTAGTTAGGCTGACATTGTTGGAGCCGTTGGTTGACTGCCCATGTTGGAATTGAGGCGATATAATTTCACGGCATGCATCAAATTATTGACAAGTTATTGTCAGTTAAAGCCAGAAACTCCCTTCCCCTTGAGAACAGCAGCACTAATGTAGAGGATGCTGTCACGGGAGAAGAATGTATGAAACCTAATAATTTCTTCTTTTCAGTAATTACAATTTGAACCAAATAAGTACACAAAGCAAATACCATGGATGCTGATTGCGATTCTTAATTTCAGTTGGAAACACTTTCTTTGTACATATATTATAAACTAAGGGGCCCCTTCACATGGTTCAGTTAAACCAGCTTTGTTTGCATGACTTGTTTTAGACTCAAATGTAACATTGGGTGTTGTACTCACAGAGTTGATGTGGAGGGCCATTGGGCTTCCCTGCATGGGAAACACGGTGGTCAGACAGCCAGTCAGAGGAGTCTCCAGAGTGTAGTGGGTGGCATTGACTGTTGCTTTGCAAGCTGGGTCTTGAAGAGTGAGGTTGGCATGAGGAAACCCATTCGCCTGAGGAAACGTCAAAAAACCAATGGCAACATTGGATGAATATCAAAAAGAAAAACTTTTCCTTTATTAACTCATTTTCTGAATAAAAAAGATTAAAAGAGTGGTTGTGTGAGACTTTGAGTTCCCAGGAATAAACAAATCCCACAAGGTGGTCTCGCTCCAGCCCCAGCTTCTCCTAATTACAGTCTATGCCAGTTTCCATTCTGTGATGTGGGCTGACTGTGCCAGCCCCGCGTTCAGACGCCAAATGTTGGGGGAACGTTGTGCGTCTTGCTTCAATGTCGGCTTTTGTTTAAAAGGGAGGCTGGCATTTGAATAAAAAGTAATAGAATAATTACAACATTTCTACCGCATTGTACCGCATTTCTTTTTATTTTACTTTTGTCGACCTGAAACTTACTTTAATCCGTTTATCAACAGCCAATACTGATCTCAGTGGAAGGCCCTCATATAAATCTACAAGTGACCTTTAGATTTGTTACCACACTGAGCATTGTGGTGTAATAAAGTGCAAGCTTTAGAGGATTTTCAGATATCAAAAAACCTTGCAGCATGGAGGTTTATGTTGGCATTTTCTAATCGCAGTGCAGAGGAGAATCATTCTGGCCCCTGATTGGTCCTGACACATTCTCTTTGGGTGTCCTCTATGTTTGTTGTTTTCCGTTCTTCTTTTCACAATTTGTCACATCAAGTCTGCGTCGCAAGGGGAGAAATGGTAAAAACAAAAACAAAAAAATACCCAGAGGCAAATGCGACTGATCGGACCCTGAAACAATTTTCATATATATTTATACAAAAGATATACATGCGATTTGAATATTTTAATTGATGACACTGAATTAGGTTTGGTTGGGAAACACAACGTTTGTTTTGTTTTGTTCTTCGCTTGAATAAATGTGATCGAGCCCTATAAAAAAAAGTTATGTCTGTCTATTTAACATTAGAGGGGAACATTCCTCAACCGGTTGTCTCCTGTGCTGTAACAACTTTTTGCTCAATTGATTAGCTGATTAACAGAAAAAGTATTTATCTAATACGATTGTTATGATTTCAAATAAGAAAAACACAATTTCCTGGTTAGAGTTACATATTCCCTAATCGTCTTACTAAAATGAATAAATGAATACTCTTGGTAGTAAATCATTTAACTTTTTTTGTGTGTGTTGTATGCTATTTATGGATAACATGTCTGTGTTTTGGTGTTTTTGGTGTTATTCGTGTTACACTTGATGCCTTATATGTTTCTAGGCAGGATCCAATATGGATAAAATCACGCTGCCCACTCACTTGAAGGCTTTCTTTATCGATGCTGACCACCATCCTCTTGTCCTCACACTGCACGCTGAGGCCGACACTCAGAGTTCCCTGATGCTCTTCGGGCTCCCTGTTCTCCCAGGGCCGTTCGTCGAAGGGGGAGGGCAGAGACAGGAAGGGCAGGCCGTCGGACGCAGGCGGGGGGAAGGGAAAGGGCAGACCGGAGCGTCGGGCTGCGGCTCCAGCGCTCGGATGGAGACTCGAGTCGCGCAGGATGGAGAGCTCTGGAAGCAGCATGCTCTCCAGAGGATCCACCACATCTGGAAGTCACACGTTGTTAGAACCTCACAAGGCTGGTTTTACAGGCAGGGAAATTACCTGGACACACTATGTCAATTTCTGCC
Source organism: Myoxocephalus aenaeus (assembly GCA_038501785.1). Taxonomy (NCBI): domain Eukaryota; kingdom Metazoa; phylum Chordata; class Actinopteri; order Perciformes; family Cottidae; genus Myoxocephalus; species Myoxocephalus aenaeus. The sequence continues at coordinate 4,907,465 of JBAMJR010000011.1, forward strand.
TCAGTACAATTACATTCGGGGGATGTTTCTCCAGTTTACCTGGCTCTCTGAGGCGGATGTTGAAGTGGTTAGCTACGGGCGTGCTGGTGTAAGACGTGACTGGACCGTAGCCGTGCTCCTCTGCCCACTTGATCAAGGCTTGTGGCCCCGGTGGCAAGTGCTGCTTGGGGGATTTTGACACTTGCATCAGTCTCTCCGTGTTCAAACTGACACTCACGGTATCAGAGGCCTGTGGAGAAGAAAGCAGAGTCGGGACTTATCTTGTCTTATCGAAGACTATAGACAGTATTTACGTCAGCTCCTTTAGGATCTTCATGAACAAAAGACATGATTCACTGCTCCACAGGTATCCGACTTCAAGTACAGTCCTGCTCTCAGTCTGCGCCAAGTGTGAATCATGTGCATGGGCGTGAGGCGATGGGCGTGCCGGTGCTCGATCATCGTTGAGACACCAACGGGTTGGTTTGCTCCTAAAAGTCGTGTCTTGCTCAGCTGCGCAACATGCAGCACTGATTAATTCTCACAGTCATTTCTCACACACTCAGAGGCCTCGGTTTTTACGAGGCTATCGTATCACATAAATTGTTGTCACTCTCCCAAACACTGGTTGCGCAAGGCCAGCATCCCGCGTGTCATCGCTGTCAAATAAAAGTCTTAAATGTCAGCTCTTTGGGAACAAAACCTTGGTCTGTGTTCAGACTGACCATCTGCCTGTGGTCTAACGTTGATGATAACGTGCGGCAGCAACAAACAAACCCTTCAAAGACACATTCACCATGTATTCTGGTAACTTGTGAACATGTATTCAATGTTGAAACACTTCTGAGCTACAGAGATATGACAAGGAAACCAAAAATGTCTCCCTCGTAATGGTGCTGGAGGGATTCACCCTCTGTGGACCATGAGTGTCTGAACATAGTTGTACGCCAATCCATCTGCTAGTGGAGATATCTCATGTCTGGACCAAAGTGGTGGACAAAAATGACCTACATTCCTGACCCAAACATTGTTGCACAGGGGCAAAGTGTCAAGCACACAAATCCGTTGGGAACTTCCACCAGAGGCCTCGCAATCAACTCTCTGACCTGGCATCACGCTCACCCGACCCCACCGACTCACTGTACGGCGGCGACCCGGCAGCTGTACAAACACAGCAACGCGCCTGGCAAAAAGTGCCGTGTCATGGCTGAGGCAGCCCCGTCGGAGTATCAGCGTTACACGGTGAGGAAACACAGACCCCCCCCTTGCACACCTCCACTGACAATCCGTACAAGCCCAGCGAAGGTAAGCTGACAGGGAACGAGACTCCATCTTCGTCATCTAAACCGAAAAATACCAGAAGTCACTGGACAAATTTTGATAAATGCACAACATTAGAGGGTCTGCTTCAGTGTTAATGCACTGTCAAAAGCCAAGGTTTAAGATTCCATCCCTGGAGCAATTTACAGTGTTTGGACGACTGCCAATTCCCCATCGACACGATCTACCGTTGTGTACATAGGTGTCATATTCTTATAGTTCCTAAGGGTTCTCGGAGACTTCAGCACTAATGAAGATTTAATATCAATACTCAGCTTTGATAAGTATAATACCAGTTTTTCAAGTAAAGGGCATTCTGATATATCGCAGTAATTAGCCAGTGTTTGTCTTGTCGTGCGTGGCGAGGAGCTCCCAGCGGGGTGAGCAGCTCAGGCTCCGTGTGAAGCTGAAGTACAGCAGTGGTCTTGGCTCTGAACACGTGTGTGACACACACACACACACACACACCTGCTCCTCCTTGCCGTCACTGGCTCTCAGAACGTGATGACAATGCCTCGAGCTGCCACCGTGAAATTTCACAGTTCCTCCGAAACCCGTTATCCCCACCCCTCCCCCCGGTGGCGGGGACCAGGCGCCAATTCAACGCACGGAAATTCAGGTGTGTGACGCTCTTCCGTCATTGCTGCAAAGTGGTGACATTCCTGCCTGCGACATGACATGCGAGCCACTGCGACGCGCGATAAGACTGCATTAAATCTCAGCGGTGAGGATGTTCCCGGACGAGGGGCTTTTGTGTGTCGTGCTACTCACTTACCACCACATTCAGCCTTCCAAGCACACTGTGGGCCTTGATTACCCAGTTGACAGACTTGGCGCACTTGAGCAGCAAGATGACGTCACGATGCAGCGGGGCATCGTCCTCCAGAGGTCGTAGATCCACTATGACATCCACCTGGAAAGCACTGCAGGAAAGGAAAGAGGGAAAAACTGAATTTTTGGACGGCGAGGTCTACGCGTTGTTATTGTGCCTCTTGTGTCTGGCCAACTAATTAAAAAGAAAAGAAGAAAAAAAAGACTGGACGCATTCCCAGAAAAGAAATTTATAAAATGCAGACATATGCACGACAGACCAGATAGCGATGGAGTGAGACACGGCTCAGTTCCCAGATCTGCTGTCTTTTGGGCGAACTAAATTAATCACTCCACTGGGGGAGTGAGGAGATTATCTGTCAAACTTGGGAGTTCGAGACCCAGTTTTGAAAAATCCTTCTCAAAAAGAACACCGTTAAGTGAAGAGTAATCCCCCCACCACCACCCTCTTGCCTTCATGTGAGTTTCCATCCAAAACAAACTCCCCAGGGCTCCAGTGAGAGCATCTTGACCTCGAAAATAAACTATGACAACATGTTCTCTTGGCCTGGGCCGCTCACCTGCTGGAGTTGGGGGCTTGGAGCTCAACGATGTGGACCTCTTGGTCTTTGTCGGGTCCGGAGAGGATGCAACCCTTTGACGCCTGTGGCTCCACGTAGCCGCCAAGGTAGTTCAGAGACAGGAACTTGGTATCAATCTTGCAGGTGTCAGAAAACAGCGGATCTGAAAGAGGAGAGATTGTTTGCGTTACCGGTCGGGGGTCCGTGGGGCTATTTTGACCTCCCATAAGGAGAAACACAGCCTTTTTTGTTAGCAGGTCCCCCCCCCCGCTCTGCTTATGGGAGGAATTCAATGCCTTGTGGAGACTTGGGTGGGGTGGATGTTTGCTTTGTTTGACCCATTCGTTGCAGCTGACGACCAGCCTCCCTGCTCCCTTCACCACACAGCCCTGCACTAAGTCCCATTGTCCCAGCACTAACCGGGCCCGGCCCTGTGTTGGGTGAGGCCGTCCATGCCATCACCAGAGTGTGATGGCATGTGTGTTTTCTGGCTTTTTTTTTTTTTTTACGTGGGAAAAGTAAGCACTGTTTTGAACAGAATTCACCCACAATACCAGGACACTAATATTCATAAACACATTGTTTTCTCTCGACTTTTCACTTTATCGTTAACTGCTAAGAAAGTCCAGAAAGGTTACACCCCCCATCTCAGCACTCGGAGAGAAACACAAGACAGCTGCTTCCTTATTTGGCAAACAGAGCCTCGGACAAAGTGTAAACTGAAAGTTGGCACCTTCCTTTCCGGAACCCTCGTGGCTCTGGAAGCAGCTGAGAGGGAGACCTTTGAGCGCAGGTCTGGTTGGGAAGCAGAGCGAGGATCTGTCCGTCTTTGCGACACGCCGCGGACGATGTGGAGGAGTGGGAAACTATGACTCTTTGCTCAGAGTAAACACTGTGCCACTCGGGTTTTTTTGCCAAACCACAGCCCCCCTAATGACACCAGCCAAACGCTTGCAGGCTGAGCAACCGCTCTGTGCTCCACAGCAACTAACAACACAGAGGGAGAACTTATCAGCGGAAGCGGTGGGAGCCACCTTATTTCTCTCCAGACATGAGCCTCGTTTCATTTCCATGTGGTAGAGGATGCTCATTAAAAGTCAAGATGTCCTGTCTGAGAGCTGATGCAAAGTTGGACGTGCTGTTCACTGTATGGGCCCAGCGGAGAGAATCCTCCCACCTCCTCCTCACCTTACTTATTAGAAAAATGTGATAGCAATGATCTCTCACCTGCTTACCTCTGCAGAAACACAACTTGGAAAAATAGACTAATCTCAGACGTTTCCAATCTGCCGGTTTCTTCTGCATCTTTATTTGCCTCACATACATACATAACTAGCATTACAACCTTGAGGTTTTATGCCTCCGCCAACCAGTCATGCAGCGGTTTACGTCCATGTCTGTCCAAATTGTCATCACTTGATCATTTTTATCCTATTAGACATTTGTGTGAAAATATCCTAATTATCATATACATTCTTGGGTTATGGGCAAAAACATGTTTTGTGAGATCCCAGTGACCTTTGACCACCAAGTCCATGAGCCCAAGTGGGGAAAATTCCTTTTCGACGTTCCTGACACTTCACCTTCACGAGAATAGACAACCCGAAAACATAATATCATCTATTATGTTCAAGACGCCCTTTGGAGTTTTGGAACAATGTTTTTTTCACAAGCGGGTCCTTGCTTTGTTTTTATCATGTATGCAATACAAAGACGTCCACGCACAAGCACACAAACGGTTGCACCTTTAAGTTAGGCGGTGCTTAAAGGCTTATATATAATAACTATGAATTATGGATATGTGTTGTTATTTTAAACTCTTTAAAACTTTTTGTTATGTAGCAAGAAGCTTGTGGTGTAACTACAAAATAATGAATTATCAGTGGACAGCAGGTCACACCTGTTGTACTGGACAGGTGTGACTGTGTGACTGTTAAAAAACGGTATCTAAAAATGGATACCGAGATAGTGATACTGCATGCGATACTTAACATTTTTTATAATGCAGCAAAAATACTCAAATACATATACAAGTCTGTGCACTTTCTTTATATGTATGACTGTTCTTCAGGCTGTACGCAGCTCACTGTTACCACGGGTATCCTGTTAAACAGCAAAAGGGTGAATGCCCGTTGAGGGAAGGAAATTCTTTTCCCAGAGTAGTGCACGTAAACCTTTAGCCCGGGTTCAAACACAAAAGCTAAGTAAAGTTATGGGAGCTCAAGGGGAACGGGGAGGCGCGCCTCAGGGGCCCGTGAGCTATGTTGGGAATTTTGGGAATCTAGCACACACCTTCTCCGACTTTGATGTAGATGTCTTGAGTCATCCTGAGCTCAGAGAACGAGGTGACGGCCCTGTACTTCTTCTGGGCCCAGTTGAGGAGGTGCTCGTTGCCATGGGGAAGGGTCTCCTTCTGGATCTGGCAGGAGAGGGAGAAGTTTCCTGGCTGGAAGTGGACCTCTGAGCCCTCGGATACCTTGGGGAAGGGAAAGTGCAAGTGTTAGGACAAAAGGAGCCCCTGTGTTATCTCAGCAGTAAATGATAAATGCATGTTTTTCTATTCAGCATCTATTTCAGTTGATTTATGTACTAAAATATTCTGTGTTCCACTTCAGGGTTTAACATTTCAAGATTACAGCCGGCGGTGACCTCTGTGTTGAGAAGGATATGCACATAGAAGTCAACCGAAGAAGAAGAAACCTGCAGGCGGACTGAAAAAAAAAAAGGAAAAGGGCTCCACTTTTCCAAAATTAAACCTGCTCTCTAAACATTGGTGAGAGCCCTCCTTCACACTCCATCCCAAACCGTTATTTCAAAGAGTCTACAAAATATTCCCCGGCGTATTTTTACACATGTTCCTCCACACAATACGGTTTCTGGTTTCCAGTGTTTGTACCGCGTGCTGCGTCACAATGGCCACAGGGGTAGAAGACACAAATATTTGATGCAGGCAGACTGACAGACTGACAGACAGACAGGTAGGCGGGCCCGCACTCGCATAACAGGTCAAATGGAAAACAGTCACAACAATAAGGGGGGAGTCTGAAAATGACGGAGGGCACAGAACGTTTGACAGGTACGGCTGTCCCAAGCCGTGCCAGAGGGACCACCCCTTTGGCTCTTAATGGAGCCCAGCCCGTACGCTTCATTTCAGAGGGATAAACATTCACATGTGCTGAAAAAAACTCCACCGAAAAACCAGGAAGAGTCTAAGCAAACGGTCTAGACGGCCTACCCCATTTTACTTCTATGCTTGTTTTTCTTCCTCCCTCGGTACCCTATCTGTATGCATGAGCTGAGACGGTGCTGCCAGGCCCAATTAAAAACACGAAATCCTCTCGGATCCGGGAGAGAATACGCAAGACCACTTCTTTGCGACGATGTTATGAAGCTGTCCCTAAATTGCTACCGCGTCTGAACGGCAACAGAATAACATCCCTTTGGGGTGTTGAGGTTTTTCCGACATAACTTTGTTCAAATCTCCCTCACGTGAAACATCTGTCTGACCTCTGGACGCTCCCCACTCGGTGTCCCTGGCATCGTCACCAGAGGCGGTAAATACTGGGGCCGAGGACACGGGCTCTGTCGAAGAATCAGGTTGATTTGTATTGTCTGTGCGTTTACTACGGCGAGAGAAGCAACGGCGAGAAAGATGTCGGGGAGGTGGTGCCCTGAGCGGGTGAGGAGGAGGGGCCGGGGGTTGCTTCGCTAACGTTGCCAAGCTCAGCAGAGTTTATCAGTTTAATTGCAGGAATACTACTGTAATTAGTCGCAAAGAATTAGAGGGGAAAGCCTGAAAGCCAAATTAGCTCCAGGCCTTGCAGAGCACTGAAAAACCTCAGGAATTTGAACCAGGGAAGTGAGACCCACTGTGGGCTTTAACAAACTCTCTCTCTCCTCTCTCTCTCTCTCTCCCCTGTTGCATGCTCAGTTGACAGACCCAAAATACTTATACATTTTCCTCTGGTGCAGCTCTATTATTTTTTATTTTATTTTTGTATGTCTGCCCGTTTCCTGGCAACAAAGGAAACATGTTTGCGCCGAGGTGGGAGGAAGGCCAGGAGTGAGGCCAATGTGGAGGAGCCTTAAACCTGCATTCTTTCTAATAGCCAGCAGGGGGCGACTCCTCTGGTTGAAATAAGAAGTCTGATTGAATAGAAGTCTATGAGAAAAGGACTCTACTTCTGTCTTGATTTATTACCTCAGTAAACATTGTAAACATGAGTTTATGGTCTCAGTTGCTAGTTTCCTTTCTTCTTCTCTACAGCATGATGTTCATTAGGAGTCAAATAGAGCATAAAGCAGGGTATGCTTTAGGGCGGGGCTACCTTGTGATTGACAGATCGCTACAATGGCGTTCTCCGGTCTGGGGATGTTTTCGTCTCACAACTTTAACCCTTTCACCAAGTTAAGTTCCTTGTGTGTAACGTACTTGGCAATAAACAGTTCTGATTCTGATACTTTTTCACCTTTTTGGTGCTAATTAGCATACGGTTGTACTCAGCTCCTCTTAGATCTTGTGTCGCTTCAGACAGCCAAAAACCACGTCATGTCAAACTTTGAGGACCTCAAAACATAATTTGGACTACTTCCATTTCTTACATACAGTATGTGGTGACGCCTGGAGGCTACAAAATTGCTCAAATTTGCTGCTCACGACCACGCCCTCAAAGTGCTGGAAAGGATCAAACTATTTCTTTCATGGGCAGAAGTGGAATATATACTGTAAATATAAATATACTATCGTGCTTACGATTTACATTAGCTGTCCCCCTCTAAATACTGTTACATTTGTTGCTAATGTACACACGTTGAGCTGAAAAGGTCCAAGTGCCGAGTTCTTCTGAGCTGCGAGCCCACCGCCAACTAAAGCATAACCTCACTATGTGAAAATAGAGCTCAGGTCTTATGAAGCAATCCGTTACAATCGCTGCCAGAAAGTGTCTTGAATGTAGATGTTGTTAGCTGCGAAGGCCTTGTACTGTGTTATGAAGTTAAGACATGCAGGAAAGCGGGATGTAACCTCGACTTAAGAGGAATTCCTCAGACTTGGCAGATGGGCGCAAACAAAGAATGTCGAGGAGAAGTTGGTTACATACCATAAGGGACCGAGACTCTTTGCTTTCATGTTCGTAATGATAGAAACTCATGTAACTTATGTTTGTAATGGTATTTGCAGGCAGGAATTTCCCTTTTAACCACTGATAGTTCCGCATTATAACCGTTTAAAGTGCAATTCAAATGTCTTCAATTTTAAGATAACATTAAACTGTATATTTCCTGCCCTTTCTTCCTGTAAGCATCCACATATTACGGCCATATGAGCAGTAAAAAAAGGAGACGCATGCCAAATGTTTGAGATCAATTATTATACAGCTGTAATCCTCCACTGAGCAACACCCTGAGCCTGGGAAATCGCAAAAGGCTGTTTAGAAATTAGGAGGTGTTGCAAACAGAGGAGGGGTATGGAAAGTGGAGAAAAGGGGTTGATAGATGATGTGAGTATGTATAAACTCTCCGGCGATATTAATGTGTTAAATGCTTTGATCTCGTCACTTCTTGATGAGATGCAGGGGGGCGGGGGTGCCGATCACTCCGCTCGCTGCAAAACGTGCGTGTGTTTCGTGTGAACAGGCGGGCTCGGGGAAATAGTCGGTGAAAACAAAAGCATATGGCTCAGCACCACTCGGGAGAGATCATCTGCCATTCCTGTCTCCAAATAAAAACCAACAGCGGCTACGAGAGGTTTCCATTAACCTCCACGCCGAGGAGGGAGCTCTTTGTGCGAGGGGGTGATCGACCTCGTGCTACGAGCATTAAACCTACGAGAGAAACGCGGGAGTGTAAAAGCAGAGCTTGGCAAACAAACAATAGGCAATGCGAGCCAACAGACAAAGTCTTTACAGCCTTGTTCCACCCAGTCACAAAACATTCGATGCAGATCGAGTCTTTCAAGCATGCTACACAGCCCTCCTTCCCTAACCATCAGAAAATAAATATATGCACTTGGCCACAAAGTCAACACAGCTCACTCTGCACACGTGTCTCGCTTGGAACCCTAGCGTCCCTTTGGTAAAATCAGATTCGGCATGATTTCAATGTTCATATTCCACTTTAGTCACTGTAGACCCACGGCGACTCCTGCCTGCTGCTGATTGACGTGGAGTGCTGTGCAGAACATGTTTTACAACAAATTTCTGGCAAGATTCTGGCATTTTAAAAAGGCGGCAGGGTCCGGTAGCCAACAGCAACAGTTCGCTCAGCGTCTCTGAAGCTTTTCCAGGCAGCCCATCTGCGTCCAGTGAGCCCAGAGCACTGGGACCAGGAAACTAGGACTGGCAGGGCCGAATCAGAGTCCAATTAGCCCCAGGAAACAGGCTCTCTCCGTCGGAAAGGCAGCGCGAGGGAGGTCTGGCTGTGGGTTTCTACTCTGAAGTGTAAAGCTCAATACCAGCTCCTCTTGATTCCGTTACCCTTCGATCTCCCCGCGGCGACTCCTCCACCTGAGAGGCCCGGGCGGGAAATGTGTGGGAATTAGTGAGGCCGCTAACACGCCGAGATTTCTTGCATCCGTGGTCATGGTGCAGACATGGTTTTGTGGCCCGATGCAAGTTTTTCAATTAATCAGCCGTAAATAGGTGCTTTGGATTTCACCACACAGTTGAACCATGAACTGCCTTCTACGTTGATCCCACACACACAAAATGTGTCATCAGAAATGTTTTTCCCCGTGGAGCTGATGCCAGCTCAATTAGCTAACTGGCTACAGCTTTGGGAGCTTTCGCAACATCCATTTCGCAAAATATGATGATGCGATGACGTCATTTTGGGCCCGGCGATTGTTCTCCCAGCAGGATGTGGCGTGCTATTCGAGTCGGGTGGCATGTTAAGGAGGTCACTGTGGAGAGACCCTGAGAACCAGGGACCCCTCCGGGATCACAGCCGTGTGCAGTCAGGCTGGTGGATGAGATGCCGACAGCTTGCGCCGCCAGCTGTCACTCAACCACAAAATACATCGCAGCTGATTCAGTGGGCCTTGTCTGACTGCAGAGGCCTCCTGCCTCACTGTTAAGACTCCCTTTTATCTCTCCTCGCCCCACTCGAAAATCATCATGAACGTCAGAGCTTGCAGGGCCAAAGCTCAGCTCTGTCTCCGGTCAGATAAACAGCACATGTTGCTATAATGCAACACGTGCTGAAAATACAGATTCCCCTAATACGGAGATACGGAGAGTTCAAGAAGTATATTCATGGCAGCTTCTTGCTCAGTGGAGATTGAGAAGATGTAAAAGGCGCCTTGCTCTGCAAAGGCACTGATGTCGGACATCATTAGGCACACAGCAACAGCTCTGTCAGGTTTAATGATGACTGTCAGCTGTTTTCTGTCTGCCACCACTGACAAGGGGAGACATTTACTGAGATGCAGGCCTGCTGGTCTCCACAGAAACGCACATATCACTGGCCACACATTATCACAGCTTAGGAAAACACATGCAGGCCAGTTGCACATCCATCTGCGCGAAGCGATACTCTTTCCTTCGACAAGAGAGCATTTATTTCCATTGCTACAGGAAATATTAATTAAACGGAGGCACTCAGGGCCCCATGTGTCTTCATGTTGCTCTCTGACAGCTGCGGTCCTACTCGTGCACAGGAAAAGGATCTTTCAATGCTCTTTATGTGTGTGTGTGTGTGTGTGTGTGTGTGTGTGTGTGTGTGTGTGCGTGTGCGTGTGCGTGTGCATAGCGCGAGGATTTTGCAACCCATAAATGTTTTTTTCCACTTTTTTTTTTTGCGCGAGGGGTAAGCAAGAAATCACCAGGCCCCATGTGGAAATCATTTGTGTACCTGATATACTGCATTCTTGGAGAATGCTGTGGTGTTAACATACAATTGAAAGAGATTCTGGGAAGCCAACAAATATAGAAAAAGCCTTCCGAGCATATAAAGGCAAAGAGAAGAAAGAAAAAAAAAGGTTTTCATCGCAATATAGTGCAGTTAAGCCAAGGCTGAGGCTTCTGGGTCTCGTTTTGCTGTGATTTTCTCACGTGATACACAGGCTTTGAACATGGGCAATGAAGCAGTCCATTTTTAAAATTTTTTATTAAGTTTCCCAGCGAGGCCCCCTGGTGCCTTTACTAAAAAAGGCTGGCTCTCCAGGGGACCTGGCTCCAACTGCACTGACATATCCCATGTGTACTCTGATCCCAACTCTGTTGAGCTATTTTCATAACTTAAAGTGACACACTGTTACGTTTCAAAGAAGGAACAAACAGGTTGCCGACAAATTAAAAAGTTAAGCTCATTCTATAAAACACACTATTTTCAATTACATTTTCTCAGCTGCTATACAGCCTTCGTTGGTGTGGTCCGACCAGCAGCTTATGGCGGCTGATGTTAGCAAACCTCACCCCAATGAATCAGTTGGGATTGTTCTCGACTTGTGCTCTTGTTTCGCTACATTTTAACATGCCACAGAAAAGAAAACTTGAAGAGGATCTTGGGAAATTACGCGTATAATGTGCCGTTGTCCTGTAACTACCACTTTTAACCACAGAGGCCGCTGTTCTGCAAAAGCCACGTTCTCTCACTTTAGGCCGGCTTTGAATGAATGTCTTGCTGCTGTTACACATCTGGATCAGTTTCATCTCAGATCGGACATTATATTACAAACAAATAGGCATTGTGATTCCATATTTCAGCAAATGCCAGTTGGTGAGGGGTCCGCTCCGTACCTCAGCAGAGCTTTAGTGGTTTCGTGTTTGCAACCACACATTCCCAGTTGTTAGGGTTTTCGTGTTATTCGGATACGCCCTGTCTGATTTGAACAGCTGCCAAGCTATCAACAAGACTGTTAACAGGAGGGAGGAAGGAGGGAGGGAGGGAGGGAAGGAGGCGGCCGGAATATGGCCCCGTGGTTACAGGGCGTGAATAAAGCTGACAGGGCACATTAAGTCTTTTTACATAAATACTTTTTTACATCACGATGTGAGGGAGGGATACTGGTTTGAGTTTGGCAAAATAATGATGAGATAAAAACTCACAATTACATACTGAATCATTTGATATGAATCAAAAAACATATTATATATATATATATGATATTAATCAAACTTGTAAAACTAGGTCCCCCATTATCTCACAATCACTCAAAAGAAAAACGCGAAGAATTTGTCTGCTCACTTCCCGAGAAGAGCACACAGCTGTAGCTAAATAAGGATGCGCGGATGAAACCTACAGAGATGAATGTTTCGCCACAGTGGCCGCGCATGAGTGCGGCGCTATCGCGGCGGACCTCTTAGTGCGAAGGGCTACTGAAATGGGAGCACGGTTCAGCATGTGAGGAAATGAATACGCAGTTTTAGGGAAGTAGGATTTAAAGGCTTTCGGGTGAACGCTGGACTCACATGAAAGGTACGCTTAACGCCCAGGGCCAGGTTCTCCGTCTTGATCTTCCAGATCAGTGGCTGGGGGGAGTGGAGCACGAAGACCAGTGGCTTCTGGTGGCGCAGGAGAGACTGGATCGGCTTCAGATGCAGCTCAACCTGGTAAGACAAAAGAAAGGGATTAAAGTCGCATAAAGATACAACACACCTGTATAAAACAAAAAGGTATAGCGTGGAAGAGATTTAGGCACAAACAGAGAGGATTCACAGCGCGTCACGTGATCCCGGTTCACACGGCCGCGCTGTGCAAACGTCAAAGCTCTGATATTCCCATGTTCACTGAAACACAACCAAAACCGCCCGGCGGTACTGTTACTCTCCTGGCGTAATTGCTGTGCTGTGATGTAGATTGTTCTTCTTTATCGGGCTTTCATGGTTGTTTATGCACTCCCTTTGCTGATAAACTCACAAAGGCGGCATGCTGCGTTCTCCCTAAAAGGCACTTTGCTTCGCTCTGATACGAAGCCTCAGCGGGGTCTGAACTTTCACACAGTGGAGTTCTTTGTTAGCGGGGGGGGGGGATCGTAAGCGGCGGTCCCTGTTACGATCTCTACAGCACGCAACTATGCCTTTTGGTTCTCAGCCTGCCATTTAAAATAGATTTTCACAGTCGGGTAGTGAGACGGGGGGAAACAAACGTAAATGATTTGGGACTGTTGTTTTCTTGTTTCCACCATTTGGACCAAATCTAGTCAGGTGGTTAATGGCCTGAGCGTGCACTCGGCTTAAAGTTATCCCGGGCAAGGATCTGGCTTTCCATCGTCCTCCTTGCGGATCAGCACAGCTTTTAAATAGTACTACTTAATTGGTAAGATTGCCATTGACGCCATCTCTGACTCTCCTGCTTTGATGAGAGGCGATACTCCAGAGGCTATGGTGATCTGTCTGACACTCCTTTAAACTCCCTCGACTAATCACATTAGCCCCATCCTGTGTGTCAGCAGTGAAGGGCCGCAAATGACTAATTCAACCCACAAGGATTCATATTATATCACAGTGAACGACCCCTGCGGGAACTTAACGAGTCCCAGCTTGCGAAAAACACTGGCCCGACGTTTTTGTTCCACTGAAAATGGAACCAGCGATCTGTAATTAGGATGATGGTGTTGAAGTTGACCAAGGAAAATCTGGACTTTTGCCGTTGGAACAGCGCTATTAATGCCATTTTCTGTCGGATTAATATGTTCTTTGAATGCCTGTTGATGCCAGAGGCTCCACTCTGTGTGATCAACATACTTGTAAGTCTTTCCCGAGATAAACAAGGAGATCACGGAGCTGCCTCATTTGGGAGTGATTTCTTGGCGAGCTAGCTAGTTAGTGTAAGTTACTGGAAGCTGGTAGATAGTGAAGACCAGTCTGAATCTTCCAGTTGAACCTTCTCAGCGCATTATATCATTTCTGGAGCTTCTAACAGTAACAGCTCAGTGCCGAGCTGTCACTAGGGGGTCCTCAGAGATACCGTTTCCTTTAGAGAATGAGTTTGTGCTCATCTGCTCGAAAAATCTTTAATCACAGTGGGCCCAGCCAGCATGTCCATGTGGGGCCCATAAGGTTTAAATTTGGGCTGCAGATAAGGGTCCCAAGTGGCCCCACCTGTGTTTGCCCATACTGGGTTTATTCACCGGTTTATTCACCGACTTTAAGAGGGATCTGGCTGGGCTTTAAGTGGGACCCAAATTGGCTACAAATTGGCCTCACCTGTGTTTGCCCAGTATGGGCAAACACAGGTGAGGCCACCGTGGAAACTGCGGACAAACCCACTTGGGACCCTTATCGGCAGCCCAAATTTAAACCTTATGGGCCCCACATGGACATGCTGGCTGGGGGGTTGCCAAGCAGCGCGCAGGCGCCCCTGGAGTCTGTTGCTGGGCCAAAACCCACAAATGGTCTCAAGATATACCAGAGACAACAGATAAGTGAGCTTTAGAGGTGCTGGTAGGTGGACTTTGTCCCTGTTGGACGGAGCCAGGATAACAGTTTCCTCCTGTTTCCGGTCTTTATGCTAAGCTTCATATAAATCATCCAGCTCTTGGAATAAAAAAACATTGTACTTTCAAAACCAAACTTTTCACTGATGATTGCTGAAAAGAAAAAAAGAAATACATTGCATCAATCCTCCATCTGCCGATGAGGATTGATGTGATACGATTGAAAGCTCCAGAAACCGCTACTAAATGAACCTTCCGGTGACATTGTTCGAGGTCAAAGGTCAAAAGTGAGCTCTGAACCTCAACAAGCCCACAGTATCTCGCTCAGTGCTACGCAGAGCATAAATAACGGCCCCGCACTTTGATTCAGACAATGATCACCATTCTAAATGTCCATATTGGTCAGTAAAACTGTAATTATCTTGTCGGCAGAGAAGATATTAAAAATACTTTAAAAAAAAAATCTCTCTCTCTCTCTCTCTCTCTCTCTCTCTCTCTCTCTCTCGTGCACACACTCACACACACTCTATGCTCGCATGCCAGATTCATGCTCTCTATTCTTTCCAGTAAAGTCTCAAAGACTCATCACCGTGATGCTGCATGAAGCCATTTAACAAGAGACACCAACAGCACAGACAGAGTGAACATGAAGCATCAAAGCCTAACTACCAGTCCTCCACAGATGTAAGCCCTGCAGGAGAGCGACACAAATGAGTGTTTAGAGACGCAGTGCATGAAAGTGCCGCACAAATCATTAAAAAGTCCCTCCGAGAGAGGAAAGTGGAAGAAATTACTGAACAGTTATCTATGAAGCAAACTGGATGGTGATCCAAACAAATAGATCAGAGACTCAGAGACTCACTGCTCTCTCCCTCTCCCTTTTATTTATTTATTTATTTATTGCATATTTTGCTCCCCCTTAGTCCAGACTCTGGAAAAAGCGAGTGCATCGCTCCTCTGAGAATAACAACAACCAAGATATAATCATACCTGGCTTGGCTTTGAGGCCTTGGCTCCTAGAGTTGGAAGAGAGAGGCAGAAGAAGAATGGGAGCGAAGGGGAGAGAGTTGTAAAAGAGGAGGAAAGTCAGACAGAAACATTTCCAGGAGACGTGAGTCACCTGAAAAACACAGGCATAAACAGAGCGCTGTGGAGAGGAAGTGCCAAGAGGCACCGGCGGCGAGGAAGAGAAAGTGCGATTATCCAAGGTTTTAGCACGTAAACGGTGGTAGTACCGAGCTCGATCAGTTCTGACGAGGGCCGGGTTGCACAATGTAAGCACTGGACAGCAGCAGCAGCTGGTGTGCATCTCCTCTTCTGCCCGCGGAGATGCAGTCATGAGGTCTGGAGAGACGGGCGACGAACGGGCCTTGGCCGTGGTTACGCTCTCCTTTCTCAGTGTGAATGTTGGGATCATGCCGGAAACACAGCCGCTTCCGTAATGTGTGTCCATGCTTGACACTTCAACGCAGCGAAACAGTCTGTGAACACATTTCAATTCGTATAAATCCTAAAAAAGGGATTTTTTTTTATGCTTACTCCTCCTCCCTGCATAATTAGTAGACCTGTTTTATTGGGGAATAGCCGCTAACAAGGCTCCGCTGATGCAGTGATTAAAAACTGCAGCTATTTTGTTATTTCAAAACTTTTATAAATCATCATGTGTTTGGGTTTTCATCAGCAGTAATTTAACTTTGACTCAGACGGCGTGCCTCAGCTGGGATCCAGGCCTGCTTTTTCCTACTCTCTTCTTTTTGCTCTCCTCAGGAGACGAACTCCAGATGATGTGACATGTATGTTTGATAAGTAATTGTGCCCACATGCTGTCCACACCTCACTGAGATCCAAACTCAATGCAAGCCAGGCAACCTCACCATGTGGTCCATATCCGAGCAAGATCGGATCTCGGGGCGTACAGACTTGTTATTTGGTGCGTCCCGCCGTGACTGGAGGACAAAAGTCCCATTTAAGAAAATACAATTGGTGCCCAACGGCCTGAGTCACACAGCCAGGGTGTGGAGAGACGAGGTGCAGAAACACCGGGCATCCGAGTGCCTCTAATGGCGTTGGCGAGGATCAGGTGGCGCTGAGTTGTCCCTTTTGCAGCTACCTTCACGAGGACACGCCTGATTGATTATCAGGAGGCTGGCACAGGGATTTGGGGGTCCGGTGTCCATTACAGTTACGGGGGGGCATTTCGCCAGCAGCTACCAACATGAGGGCCTGTCTACCCTATCACGTTACTGAAACTACACTCCACACAGGGGACGACAGCTGTAGCAGCATAAGCTGGGAGCCTACGGTTAGTGGCGGTAGCATGTGTAAACAATGGAAATGTTAAAAAAAAAAAAATTAAGATTTGACTTTAAGCTCTAAATCAACAGCAAACTGGGGAAACAACCCAAACGATGAATCACACACTGGCCTTAATTGTATACCAAAGCCACATGGGTTAGTGTGATGCTCCGTGACACTGCAATTACAACGCCTGCTTTGTTTGTCCTCTGTCATGAACATGCAGTTGCAATTTCATGACCTTTCGGGTCAACTAAATCCCACTGAGTTTCAAGTGCGCTTCGTAAACGCTGCGCGTGGACGCAGCAGTGCGATACTTTCACAATATTAACCAGCAGGCACCCTGCAGTCGGGGCTCGGTATCAGTGCGGCTCGCAGTTTTTCCTCTATTGACAGAGCGGATCAAGCGCCTGACGAGCCCGCCGGTTGATGCGGAGAAAAACCCCAAACATCCTTTAATTAGCCAAAAACGTGGGACTAATCTAGGAACACACTCTCCCTCCCAGGAAATGATAATCAAAGAGAGCACAATGTATTCCACGGCATGAAACGGAGACGTGCGGAGCAGTGTCTGAACAACAACGACTGGGTTTTTAAAATAGGAGACACTCAAAATGGAACTACATCCAAGATTGCAAAAGTGGAGACAACAGAGAGGGCTGGCTGAGAGCCGAGCAGTCATGTCTCTGGGAGGAGAAAGGCACACTTGCCTGGGACCAATCACACGGCGTTATCTGATGCCTGCGCATGTGCGTGCGTCTTGTCTGTCTGGATCTTGGTTCTTTCTGGATCACCGAGGACACACAGAGGGGAAGTGGGAGCCGGACCGAAACCCGTTGACCGCTCTTATCAGTGCCACCCACATATTCCAGTGCTACCTGGAGCCCCACTACACACACACACACACACACACACACACCCCTGAACTGCGATGGCAATCTGTCTGCGCGCGGCTTTTCGAACGCCAGGCTGCAGGAAAAACAGCCTGGAAAGACGTCAAAGTCAGAAGGGAGTTGCTGGATAGCGATCTGTGAGTGATATGGCAGAAGGGCAGGACACGCTGAGGAAAATAACATAGCATTGAGGCGGGGGGCTGGGAGGGGGGTCGGGAGGATAGACCGAGATAACGCTAATTAAAGCCGAACAGGAATTAAAGTAAATTTTTAGCACAACAAAATGTTTGTATTTGTTGTATAATAACAAGTTGTATTTACTTATATTTTATTTATTACAAAAATGAAATATAAGTGTTAACAAGGGTGTGAAACTTGAGTTCCATCTGACAATGGTGGTACTGTGACTTTGGATGTTCTACCTTTTTCAGTCTTAACATCTGGAGAACACCACGTGAGCAAAAACTGCATGACATTTAGTAAGCCCTAAAAGCAAGTTTAAATAAAACTGTTGCCTGCTTTCTGTGTGTGTGTGTGTGTGTGTGTGTGTGTGTGTGCGTGTGCGTGCGAGCCCTACTCTTATCTGACACTGTGCCCGGCAACTGCCAGCTGTTTGTGCCCGGTGAGCTCCTCCAGCAAGTCACTTCGCACAGTCAAAGGATATCTGCAAATTCCAGCTGATAAAGCAATCATCTGCTCTGCCTCACCCTGATTTCGGAGCCAGTGGCTGTGTTTGATGTTTGCCTTTGGTAAGCTGATTAGGGCGAGATGGCAGATATCACCGGCCCCTTATGTTTATTTTCTGCCCCATCACCCGCCTGTCTTCACAGACAGGCCTCTTGTTTTGAGTCGCTTGAGTTTTTCGCTCTACCGTTTGCAGTCACTGGGGGGGAACTGGGTGTCTGCTCTTGTGCGTGTGGCGGCGGTGGTGGATTGTTAGCAGGGTGCAAAAGGCCACTTAAGCATGTGAGAGGCCGAACATATGGAAAAGTGTTCAAACTTGATACCTACACCGAAAAAGAAAAAAAACACTTCAGGATGAGGTCATTGTTTTGATAGGGCTTAAGTGGCAAAACACCAATACCTTCAGGTCAATAGTCAACCGACAAAAAATATTTTGCTTCGAAATCCCTCTGGGTTTAAAGCTTGGCTGAAATTTGAGCCACACGTCTAGTTAACAGCAGAGCTAACCTTGACTGTAACTCTCATTCGTTCTCTCTCTCTCTTTTTTAGACACTCTAATTGAACGTTGTGAAAATGTGAAAACGATTCTACCATTATTTGAGGAAATCACTACCCGCGGCCACGCAAAGCCCCCGACCCTGCACCGCAGCCTTTGCTATGATTTTGCTATTCCTATTCCAGGATACTGGCTCTCAGCGTGGTCTTCTATTTAGCGGCCCCACGTGGTTATAAGAGAGAAAATGAGCTTCTGTTTATTTGATTGGGACCACTAGAGCTGAGGATAGCATCACTCTCAGTGAATAACCCTTCAAATAAAATAAAAAAATTATTGTACAGGCGACCGAGTGTCGGTACTGAAACAAACAGCCCATTGTCTGAAAGAGACGTTGAGTAAAAGTATGTACCATAAAAAAATGAAAATTGTTGGTTTTAAATTGCAAAATGGACCAAATAAAGCCAGCCCACAAATCTCTCTCATTGTGGTCTGGCAAGGCATTGTCTACAGTGGTCAGTTCAGATTTAAAAAAAGAAAAAAGGACAACTGGACCTTTTTTTACAGCAGACATTTTGACTTGTTATAGTGTATGAAGTGTATGAATATTACCAAGGACTAATTCTGTGCCATTCTGTGTACCAGTAAGCTATTCCAGCGAGACAGTACCTCTCCTAAGTGGAAAGCAGCGATCGTTAATGGTATTAAATAAACTTGTCTGCCGTGAAAAGCATCTATGCACCATTGATCTGTCCAGGGAAAAACGTTTTTTGTAAAAAAAATCTTGTTAGAAATCAGTTTCTAACAAGACAAATCGAAAATGTTCTGAAGATCTACAGCCCAGCTAGCAGCTTTGTGCCAACATAATAAGGCTTTGAGATAAATGCTAATGCCGGCATGCTAACATGCTCACAACGACAATGCTAACATGCTGATGTTAAGCAAGAATAATGTTCACCATGTTCACTATCTTAGTTTAGCATGTTAGCATGCTAACATTTGTGTTACAGCCAAGGTCTTTTTTTTAAAGTTTTTAAAGTTTTTGGTCGCAAACCAAAGTATTGCACCGATTTAATTTTTAACCTGATAATGGACGATGTCAGCGTGACATGACTGTGTGTCAAATTTAATGGACCAAAGTCATTAGGATGCATCATCTGGGAACCATGAATGGCATTACACATTACATGGGAATCCATTTAATAGTTTTTGAAATATTTCAGTCTCGCCCATTCTCCATGCAGCTAGACTGGCTGAATGGTTCTTTAGTAAACACTTGAGCTGTACATTTTTAGGCTGCCTTATCATGACCCTCTGAGTCCAAACTGTCATTTTCAAACGTATAATTAGCATTGACTCGACTTGATCAGTCTTCGTCAAAGCTTGCAGCTAAAAACGTGCCAGCTCAATAATCCAAACGAAGAGCAAGAGGAAAGCAAAAGGTAGGAAGAAGATTTGCAGGATGAGACCTTTTGTAAAAAGTACATGAAATAACAGCAAATATAACGCAGAGGTAGAAGTAAAATGAGACTGAACCCATCGGGAACAATACAAATGATCAGGACAAATGATCGATACTGCCATACTGTCAGTACTACCACAATAAGGACGTATTCACTGGCTCATTGGTACACATTATAAACCGTAACCGGGCAACTGAATACTGTACTTGAGCACAGTATGGGATGTTGTACTTGACTTAAGTAATTTGATTTGTGTGCGGGAATGCTTGCAAAAGTAGGCTGAACCAATTTCCAAGTTTCATGTTGAGACAAGAGCCTGACACTTAAATGAGCAACACCTAAAATAAATAAACACTGATGGTCACACTTTCATTCGGGATGCATCAAGAACAATAAAAGAAAATCTAACTTCAGCTCCATTTAAGCCTCAATCATACAAACTTAAAATCCAGCACAGACTGCTATACTTTCCCCTCCGCAGCTTTGAGCACATGGCTTGTACGGCCCTAAAATACCATCCAAAATATTATGGTGGGTATTTCTAGCTTCAGGCTACTTGGATGAATGACCAGCATATTTTCTCCTTTTGCTGTGTTGTTCCACAGCGACTGCGGGCTCTGTGAGTGTGAGAGTATCCCAGGGGCCAAGCGCGACGGCGCAGTCACCGCCGAGGTGTTCTGTTGCACTTAATAACTCAGCTGCGGTGTGTAGGTTGGCCAGGAGCCAAAGTGCGTATCCTGAGTCAGGTCCAGTTGTGGATTTCTTTTTCCCGCGGATAACAGCTCGTACCCCCTTTCGTTAATACCCGTGCTGAACGGGTTCACCGGTGCAGACAGGAAACAATTCATTGCTCTCGCTGGAGAACTCGGACAGAGCGGCGGGCCGCCGCTTTCACACGTGGACGGTGAGGGAGATGGGAGATGGCCTCACACGTCGCAGCCCATGACCGCGCGGTCCCCCTTTTGTACGCAATAGCGCACGTACACACCGTGTTGCAACAGCGGGTTCGATTCCCCCTAACCCGGTCGAGGCTTGGCTTTTGCAGACGTCTCAGTGACGAGTCACTGGCACGCCGGGTTCTCCAGCAGCCGTCTCAACCCCCAGACACGGGCCGTCGTTCGAGACGCTCAAACACAGTCTGCTCTGCGGCCCAGACATCGCTTCCTCCTCCCCCCTCATCGGCAGAGGTGAGGAGGAGCGCTCTATGAGAAAAATCTACATAATCATAGGCTGACCAGGCACCTCTTGTCGCTGACTTTGAAAATAAGCAAAGGATACACATGTGGAAGCAAACATGGGAACAGACCCATTACCAGGAGTTAACTCTGACAGCACTGAAATTAAAGAAATAGTTCAAAATGTTTTGGAAAATACCCTTTTGGCTCTCCTGTTTGAGATATAGATGAGAAGATCAATACTGTGAATTGGCACAAACTGAGCATACGGATGGACGGAGGAGAGCTGGATTACGCAGCAAGAGTGGTTCGATAAGCGGCTATTTTGGAATATCCCTTTAAGAGAAGCGGATGTGGAGTTTCACGGCTTGTTTTTGGGAAGTGTGTTTTGGAAACCCTTCGCAGAGAAGAGATGAACCTCTTTACTTCCAACTTTACTCGCTTTCAGGTTGCTTTCAGAAATCAGGAATATGTTTCACGCTTTAGACTGACATTGATCAAAAGGTCAATAATAAAGTGGACCCTGGTACTTTTTTCACGGTCTCTTACGTGAGAGCATCCTTGCCCCAAATGTGGTCACTGGATTATCACCCCCTCTTGTCTCAACAGATCACAGATCAGGGCCAGACTGTGTCAGCGAGACGACAGCGTGACGCGCTGTGTGCCCTCCAACACAGCCTCGTTGAAGGCCGAGCACTCAAGGAGGAGGCTGCTTGTGAACAAACCGGCCAATCTGTGCACACGACCCAGGTGGAAATCCAATCAAGGACCAGAGTGGGAGTGTGGATCTTATCTCATCTTAACCTCCACTCACGAAACGAGCTTCTGCTGGACCACCTAATCTCAACCAGAGCTGGAGTGACCTTCCAACAGCCAAGGCTGTGGGCAGAGAGGGGGGACAGACAGCTGGATGGCTGCCTCCTCCGCAAACGTCCTCACTTGACCACGGAGGTGATGGGTTACCAACAGCTGGATAAATCGACTTGAAGAGATGGATTTCACAGAAGGTTTTACTGGACTATCCATTACAGTTATGCTGCGAGCGGTCATTTACAGAGCTGATTATCCCATACGTCTGTTGAGAACGAATGCAATTAGCAAAGTCAAATAAATATGCTCCTTCTTAAGGTTTTTTTTTTTTTTTAACAAAAAGATAAACAAAAGAATCCTGTTTCGCTCCCTGGTCAGTCGACTGTATTTTTTAACCATTACCTGGTCCGTCACGACCAGCAGAAGGGTCTCTCGAGAGCAAGTGAAGCAGAAAATATGGCTAAGATTGTTTGACTTCCTGAAGTGTCCTTAAATTTAAAGCGTGAAAACTGTATGTAAAGATTGCTCTCAACAAGCTGTTTCATAAAAGGGCCACAAAATTGGTCTGAAAATAAAACCCAATTTGGTTTGTTTAGTGTAGATATCGATGTGTGTCTTATCATAATCCACCTTGGCACAAGTATACTTGGCAGGACACGCCAGTACAGTTTTGTTTTTGCAACATAAATTGCACGGCTGAAAAGAAAGAGTTCCCTGTTTTCTGTTCTAAATCATCTTTGTTAAAAATGTATCAATTTATTTATTTAGTTGTTGTGTTTTGTCTCCTTTCCTTCAGAGGTAAGTGTATGTTTGTTATACGTTTGTTTCACTTTTTGTTCTTCCTTTGTGTGTGTGAAACAAATCAGTCCATACTTAATAACTGTGACTGTTCCACTAGCGGGCAGGGTATTTCTAATTCAATAAATACTGATATTAACTGGATTACACGGCTCGTCTGTAGGACAATGGAAAGTAAACGTTGTAACCGCCCTGTCACTGGTCCAACTCCCCCGTAAATGTGAGGGATTACAACAAGAGACATTGTTATGTTGTCTTTATCGTTTAAGTTCAAAACAAGCGCAGCCTTCGACACCAGAGAGTCATTTCAGTATTTACCTGCTGACGCAGCAAACGCAAACATGACTGTTTCCATGTGTTTGGCTGAGGCGATGTCTAAGCCTGCATCAGCAGCAGAATAGCAATGGCAAGTGTACACATGCTGCTTTTCGCACTACATTGATTGAAGAAGGGGGGGGGGGGGGACTGTTTAAGGTTTTCGAAGGCTGTGGGCCCATGATTCATCCTCAAACTATGGCTATAGCTTTGAGGCGTGCTGTAAAAACACCTGAAGACAGGGAGTGGTCTCGAAACCGCCACCAACCTGTGGTACACCGTCGAGAGATGTGCTGACAGTTTGAATGAGTGCACCGAAGAGATCTGCTCAAAACAAATAGCCGGTTGGAAATTACCTCTGTGCAGACATTGAAATGAATGACTTATAATCTGTGTCTTGTTTTGTTTTTTTCTAAGGTGAGCTCATCTGATCGTGAGGTCTACTGTACCTAGCGGAGCTTCCCGTGAATTTTTTTTGCAAATTTGTGGGGGAAAAGTATTGCGAAAAAAGAAATAAGGATTCGGTGGCTTTTCAACTGGGCCAGTCCGAACGGGTCTTTCATGTCAAGGCCATGCCGTCTGGGGACGAAGTATTAAAACAGGGTCCAGGTTTAAAAATACACGCTCCCTGTACTTTGGTCCAAAGTTTAATCTCAAATTTTTATATTTTTTATTGAGGAGTTAGTTATGGAGGAAGACAATATGACTCCAAGTTTAGATATTTTACTAAGAGGGACTCACTTCAGCCGGGGTGTTGCCTCGTCGCTCTGGAGCATGTCCTCTCAGGTTGATGATGTGGACCTCCTGGGGGAGGCCGGTGGTGCCCCGGCTCGCGCAGCCCGACAGGGCGGTGAAGCTCCTCAGCGTGGCCTGCACCGGGTGTCCCGTCCCCACCGGCAGCAGCTCGCACGGGCTGCGAAACATCGGCCCTGCGGCGGAGAGAAGAACAGCGTTGAACAAATGGTGTATGAGCTCTGGTGTCCCACCGTCGTAGTGATCTCCTTCCTTCTTTATTAAGTAAACCCTCATTGTGAAAAGCAACCAATACCAACACATTTCACACAAACAAAATAATTCAGCAAATGCACTTTTTCTCAGCCCTCTATAATGTAGGTTTTTCCTCTGAACAATGTAGCGTCTCTCAGTCTAGAGGCCACCTACAAGCTGAGAAGCACGTGAGGCATATCGTCAACACACTGCATTCCAATTTTAATTCTCCGAAGGCAATTTCAACCGTTTTTATTTTCCTTGAATGGTCAAATTTGACATTTAATCGCTGAGGAGGAAAACCAGACTTTACACTCTTAAGTGCACTCCGTCTTGTAGAGCCTGTAAGTTACCATTAGCTGTGGTCTTTACTCGTTGCCTTGGAGAAGCGAGAAGCTCCCGGACAAGGTCCACAGTACAGCGGTAATGATCCAGTTCACACGTCCTGTGTCATACTGTACAGGGAATGTCTGTGCCAACAATCTGAACCTCTGAAGCAAGTGTATCTGATTAGTATCACAGAAATGTAAAAAAAGAAAACTGCAAAAGGTTTCTCAAAAGGCCACGTGTCAAACCTTTTTCTCTACTGCGACTGTGAATGAATACTCTGAAAATATTAATGTCGATAGGTAGATAGAAACATTTGTTTAAATTGTAAACACTTTAAAAGAGGAACTAAACATTGAAGTCTGTTTACAGGTCTAGGGTAGTGCTATTGCATGTGTGAGTTTTAAGTTGTGTAAAGCCTCAAGTGTCTCCAGAGCGAGCTGCACAATGTCTGATAGTCGTCCTCAAGTGATGTCACTCGAGTCAGCCTCGATTAAAAGACTTCCAGTTTGAAAATAAAAAAAAGTCTAACGATGTGGAGTTAGAAAGACGTTAGCTTACCAGACTGTAGCCTACATTAGCTGGTCTTACAATAAACACACCCGATTCTCCAACCCTGATTGTCGGCAGTCCTTTTGCATTGTGGGTAATGTAGGCCCCAGATTTTGACAGGGAAGAGGAATGCACGGAATACAAAAACATATATATCTCTTTATTTTTTTTTAAACAATGACAACATTATAGATGTGCAATGCTAAATTGGTGCAGTATTCTTTGAAGAGAAGAAAAAAATAAAGAACAAATGTCTTCTAAAACTGCACAGTAAAATTAACAGTGGAAACATAAACATGTCTCAACTAAAATGCTCAACTGGCTGCTTCTCATTTTGGCAATTCTACGAGGGACATTATCGCTTTTAAGATCTGATTTGGTCATAACAATATGTTCATTATCATCACTGATCTTTATTGGCCATGAAATTCCATAAAAGGGTTCGGGACGCTTATCACCATCTCTCTCTCTCTCTCTCTCTCTCTGAGCCCGGTCAGCCAAGCAAAAGCTACGCTCAGCAGGGTGCACGGACTCCGAAACCTCTGCCGGTCGGGTCTCTATCAGTGTTTTGTCAACTGCACAGTCAGCTGTAATGAACAGTTCAGTGACCTCATAATCACATTTGGGGTGTAACTCGCACATCCACAAGTACACACCCATCTCACACGAAGCCGGGTGGCACACACACACATACACACAAAGAAGAAAAAAAACAGCGCTGAGGTTCGAGTGAGGTACCACACAGCCCGTTTCCATTAGAGCGACATGTATACTGTGGGAATGCTGTTTTTTTTTGTTTTTTCCACCGGGGTCAGACCTCGTGTTTTTACCCCACAGCCTTGTGCCAGCCGAGGCCCGCTCACATTTCAAAACACATCACGCTACACGCGAAATTGGCAGCCTTGTCTGCCAATTACAATCAGATGGAACATTTGGAAATCGTTAGAGTCCGAGTGAAAGACGGTTAGATAACAATGTTGTAACAGTCCTCAACAGCGGGGTACAGCCGAGGGGGAAACTATATTTTTGGGTTGTTGTCGCTCAGAGCACATAGCTGTAGTTTTTCCCTTCCCGTTGCATTCCAATAAGTCTATGGTACATCAGCACGAAGCCAGCAACAATGTATGGCATAGCTCCGCTCTCCTTGTTGTGAGAAGAAACAGAGGCTTTATTGTTACCATATTTGTCTCTTGAGACAAACCCCAAGCCCTCGACAGATGTCTCAACCTGAACTTTGTGCTGCCTCCTGCCGATTGTGAATCACTCCAGATAGATGAACTCGTATTGGGGAGCCTACATAGATAATAAAGCATGGCAAGGTCTTCTTTTATGGTGATAAAAGGACAAGGCTTCTTAATGGCAAAAACCTGTGGTGCATCAATATTTCAACCCCCGCTTTAACCCCACACCCCATCCCTCCTCCCTTTTCCTCCCTAAGGACCGAAGCCTAACCATGTCATCAAGCCTCACTCCCACAAACACGTCTGAGGGCACTCCAACTCACTTTTTTCCCCTCACACATGGAGAATAACAAACAACCGCCAGACAAACAAAGAAAAACGTAGTTCTTTCTGAGAGACTGCCAAAACATTACAATACACATTGGGCAATGATCTGTTTTTTTACTGCTTAAAAATACAACAGAAAAGGGTGGCGTGTGGGAGAAATAATAAGTGCCATATGGATAGAAAATAAGGCATTCAAAGTTTTATGAAAGTGCTTTTGCTGAGTTTAAGAGAGACAAGTCTGTGTCTGTACGATACTTTAATCCAGAGCAAAATAATCTCAGCAAATACTTCCAAAGATGTCCGTGGTCCCCAGAAGACGATCCCTGATCACTAGCATATATTTATAGACTGTGTGTATGTATATATATATATATATATATATATATATATATATATATATATATATATATATATATATATATATATATATATTATTATTTTTTTTTTTTATACCCTGAAAACAGCTGCCTGTTGCATTTGGTAACTACGATAGTGAGAGCCCTGAGACTGAACTAAAACAGGTCAATTGCGGGCAGCTAAACCAAAACCATGAAAAACAAATCCTATTTTATGTAGTATATTTCTGTTTCCTCAACTAGCCATTTAGATTCAATCGACGCTTTCAAATGAACCATGCGTGTTTACGTTATTGGATCAGGACGACCGTAGAAAGAAAAACCATGAGGCCTCCATCTCTCATCCAATTGTTCTCTCCAGTCCTAACGCCATCACATGTGCTAGAACCATCAGCCTGCAGCCTCGATGGGCAGGAAATAAAAAAGTTGAATAGGAGAAGAAGAAAAAACGCTAGCAACTGTTGGCCGTGCCACAGCTTTGTATCTTCTGTCACCTTGTCTGTCTGGCCCCTCCCCCCTCCTCTCCCGCCACGTTTTCTTTGGTCATCGATGGAGGACAGAGTATGTCCTGTCCAGCTGCTGCTACTGCCTTTTAACCGGCCAGGCCAAACGCCCACAGCAGAGGAATGAGAGAGGCTGTTGTTCGGTCGGCCTGAAAAACAAGTCCAGCCAGACACTCTCTCCGCAGACTTTAACGCAAGCACCGCCGCAACCCAATAGATACAGCCAGGACCGACGTTTTCAATCTGATACTCCAGCTGGAACAGTAATTGCTCAAATTTATTGAACTTCTTCAGGGACATGAGAGTACCAAGCGTACGAAAGACGAACGGCGGAGAGCGTAACCATGGCGATATCCTGCAATGAAATATGCAAAAACTCCAAATCTGTTGTGTCCATTTAGACGCCTTTGCAGCGTGCAGCTCGCCACTCTTGGGACCTCTGTGCTAAGATGTCGCAGGGAAACTTACCGGACAACTTTATTGTGGTGAGCTATGGACTAATAAACCTTGAACCTCAGCTTCAATACATGAAAATGATTAAACCAAAAAGGTAATGCAGTGGAATTTACGTTTATTTAAAATCAAAAAACACTGGTGAGAGCTTCATTTCACCTCAGATCGGGCAAAATCTGATCCGTGGTTTTCCATCGTGGCATAAAGATGAACGATCCTATACCTTCATTATCCTGTACATCAATCTCAATCCAGCCAACCAAAGCATACTGACCCTGCAGGCAACCCACAGTAAAAAATAAAAGAACCAATTTCTTAACTTTCAATTCATGTTGTTGACATTCATGGAAAGGGAGCCTAGTTCTCGTAGATCTGTGTCCAAATCAGCAACAGCAAAGCCAATACAGACAAGATGGTCAGATCTTGATCTTCCTGATCCGGCCCAAAGGACTCATCAATCCCACCCCCCGTCCAGCTGTGAGGTCCAGTCACATTAACAATTCATTTAAACGAAGCTATGATCTGAAAGGTAAGTAAAAAAGAAAACATACAAATTTGAATGGAAGACCAGAATGTCTGTAAAGATCTGGTATTTTTTGTTATTGTAATTTTTACAAAGTTACGAACTTCTACATTATGTCTTTTTAGAGTCTCAGAAATGTTCAAATCTGCTCTTTGAGCGTTGCATGCTGGGAATTGTGACACCGTTTTAACCGGGGAATGATCTGAAACTCTGAAAGAGAGAAGAAGAAAAAAAGCCCCACCTGAACAAGACTGGGTACCTCCCACCAGCTTGTTGTGCTCTGTGGTTCACACAACACTGTGCTCAGCGGGGTGTTTCCGATAGCTTTCATATCGAGAGCAAACAAACCGAGGATCAGAAATTGATCAGACTTTATTTAGCCAACGGCGTTATGAAAAGATCCTCGTTACCAGGTAGCTATTCAGAGGATCCTGCAGATCACCTCGTCACATCTCAGCATGTCCGCAATCCCACGGCGAGGTTCCCTCAAGCCTCAAACGTCTTTTTGTCAAGGGTGAGGACCGACTTCTTTGGAGTCAGCAGACGATGCAGCATTTTAAGAACCCGCCCACAAATGTCACATGTGTAAAACCACATCTAAAAAATGTTTTTTTTTTTTTTGCTGTGACAAGTTGGAGGGAGATTCTGGGGTGGAAAAAAAAAGACTTTCATCGGCTCTTTTCATACTACGTTACCATGAACAAAATCGCTGAAGCATATAACACATCAAATAATAGCAGCTTGACGATACTCAGTATCTGGATCCTGTCACTCATTGTAACTAAATACCCTACTGTATAATAATTTCCAATTTCACCTGGCTTACTGTGAGAACAACTGAGAAATGCTAAAAAAATTCTGAAGAAACTTATGCGCGGCTGAAAACTTCCCAGTTGAAACAGTTGAAATAGTTGAAAACCGGAAATAGGAGTCAAACTGCAGTTACTGAAGCGCTGAAACAAGCTTTCGGTTTAGGTTGAAGCACCACGTAAAGTTGGAGTGGTTACATTTTAATGTTTTTTAATTGTAATGTTTTTTATTGGTGGTTTATCACAACTTGTGTGACTCACTCTACACCAGACGTAAAAAGGACATGGACATGAACGACTTGAGACTGACGCGCCACCTTAAAGTACCTCTTTTTCTCCCAGCCATCCACAGCTAAATGTTTATTTCTTCAGTTAAGCCTTTTTGGGGGATCTGCACTAAATATACACAGACTGATTCAAAGAGCAACACCCGATTTGGCATTACAAGACCACGTGCGAGAGGAATATATTTCCTGGAACAAGATATTAAATATCGTCTTTTTAATTAATTTACATTGCCTAAAATGCGCGTAGGCTTGACTGCGATAGAGTCGGAGGTGAGACGGGAAGTCAACATAATAAATCCATATTAAAGAGGGAGCATTGTATAAATACTCACTCTTGATATATTTAAACAATGTGGGATCCAGACAGTGATGTCACTACTAGACACTCATTCTTTGGCAGCCTCCTTTTGGACTATAACTTATTTTATGATTTAAGTGCTGATGTGTCTTTCAGATATGTTGTATTCCAGTCTGTTCCAAACATGTGATAAAGGGACAGCGATTTAAATCCCTGCCACCGTTTTTACACCTTTTACCGGACTACAAGCTTTTCAAAGTGCAGCCATGTCGTATTTCAAGGGAAGAAACCCATCTCTATGTGAACTGACATAACGCAGACTCCTGGTCGTCCTACAGTTCCTGAAAATTGTCAGTTATTTTCAGCGATTGCAAAAACATCAGTGAAATTGAAAACATTTAGTTTACTGTCACAAACATAAAATTGTTAAAAAAAAAAAGAAAAGTGGACCATGTTTAAATTTCCACCTGAAAGACCACCAAAGCATGGGAGGTGAAAATATCAATAGAGCCCTCTCTTATCTCTACCAGTGATGAGCGCCTGCGTGTAAAAAAAAAAGCACTTCTCGTTGCCTTCCGCACTGCAATGCTGAGCCAAGACTTGGACACCGGACGTGATGTCAGTCTGTGTGCCAGTTAGGGACAAATGATATTCCCACAAAGCCATTTCCGAAGATAAACAAACAGAACCTCCCCACATGTGTGTGTGTGTGTGTGTGTGTGCGTGTGTGTGCGTACACATACTCACAAGTCTAGTTCCCAGAATTAGCATGGAGGCTAATCGTGTTTCTCCAGATTCATAAGAAAGTCAGAGCAGTCAACGGACAGCACGATGTTATTATTTTCTCTTGGAAAAAAAAGACAATAATGAAACTGAATGCCTTTCCAGTACAGTCGTCCAATAATGCAAAGATATAATAAGGCCAATTTAATTACAGTAGCACAAAGGGGCCTCTTTGTTTCTGTATACCTCCTCCCTATACCTGAGATATCCCCGTTCCCATATGAACTACAGGATTAAATGAATCCTCTGGTCTCCTTTTATTTTACTGCGGGGCACGATTCCCATGAACTACGCAAGCCCGTTTAGGGAACGTAATATTCTGCCCGCTTTTGTTTTCCTCAAGGGCTTTGGACTAAAAGAATCGCTGGCTCTGCAGTGTTGACATTAGTGCAGCCCCACTCACCCCTGAACCTTGAGCTACTACTACAGGAAGTGAGCAAAGCCTTCCTTAAGGGTAGTGTGGGTTCACTCCATGGGCCTGCCTATGAAAAGGATTTATCTCTTGAAGGCATAAGAGGAGGAAGCTGGAAGGGGATGAAGGGAGGAGGGAACGGGTGAGCCTGAAGTCCACTGGGGAAGTCGTAAACTCACCCCTCAAAGTGTGAACTCTGAAGTCGCATATCCTGCAAACCTGTCTGGAACTCAATAACACCCAAAGCACACGCTACTGGTCCATAATGTTGTTAGCTGGCATGCAAATGAAAAAAACAGCTGAAACGCCAGGAGTTTAAATGGATTTTAATTCAAAATGTGGCATGTGGAGCAAACGCAAAGCATGGATGTGCACGCAGAGCTTTTTCTTCAGTTTAGCGAGTATATTAACCGGAGATCATACGATACATTACATCCGTGTGGAAGGTAAAACGTCCGCGACGTCGGAGGCACCGGATGCAAAGGAAATCAAAAGTGGCATTAACTCAGTTGCAAGGGTGAAGGTTAATAATTCAGGAAAAATATGAACGCTCTTTCCTGCGTTGGTATACATGTATAACAATGTAGTAAATTATTAATAACGGGGAGGGGGGTGGGTTATCAAACTTTCCATAATGATGATAGTTTCCAAAAACAAGACGAAGCATCTACAGCGGCTCCGTGAGGCTGGAGTTGAAGGCTGACGTCGGCGTGCTAACATGCTCACAGTGACGGTGCTAACATGCTAATGGTCGGCAGGCATGTGTTTGTATTGCCACAGCTTAGCTTAGCATTTTAGCATACCAACATGTGCTCAATGAACACAAAGTACAACTGGGGTTGACAGGAATGGCTTTAGTGGGATTAGTAAACTATATGTTTGTAGGTTTAGTGTTACTTGGTTTATTTGTAATTGATCTAAAAAAATAAATGTATTAACTATAATGTTTGATGAAGATGCAGTAGTTAATATGTTACATGCAACATTTTCCAGTTACTGACAGTGAGCCTGGTTATTATTCATCAGCCCTGACAGATGAAGTGGGCACCTGTTGGTAAACCATCACCATTAGTTGAAAAAAAGAAACTGACCAATTACGAGCGGCACAAGAAGCCACAGGCAAGCCGAGGAGATGTAAGCGGGTACATTTCTCACTACCTCTGAATGCAGACATAAATCAGAGGGCTTTGAAGAGACGGATGACAAGGCTAATTCCCAGAGGAACACAGGAGCCACTGTGTAAAGTGAGACCGCCGAGCATGTGTGCATGCGACTAAAGACTTTACTGACTGTGCCGTCACTGTATGTCTTTACTGATGGGCGCTGACATGTGCTGTCTGGACCGATAATATCAGGGAGCAAAAAAAGCTGTCAGCACAAGCCACGAAACGAGAACTGGCTGTTCGCGTCTCTCAAAAGCAGTAAATGGTTATGTAGCCAAGCACCTATGTTCGGTATCAGTGAACTAAAGCTGTACAGTTTGGTGTAGTAGCGCTTCTAGTAGTTAAGCATGTCAAAACGGGAAATATATTTGTTACATAATTCATCACGAGGGAGCACTGTATACAAAGTCGATTCTCGTCAAAATGTATCAAATGTAGCAACAGAAGGGCTGTGCACCAGTGCCCTAAAAGTGAAAATGATAGCATGTGAATGGGAAGTGTGTGTTCTACCTGTGGCAAGAGTAGAGATAAAGATAACTACTCACTCACACACACACACACACACACACACACACACACATAGTGGCGGTTACCGTGGTGAGCGCTGTTCGCTCTGTTAGCACAGTACGCTCAAAACATCTCCGCGTTCAGAGCCGCTTGTATGGATTGCAGCTGCTGCGGCAGAGAGCCAATCACAGGTTGCATACATTAAAGGCCGCTTACGGTGATTGGCTGTGGGGAAAACCATACAAATTGGAATTGTTTTTTACTGGGCACGAACACGGATCGCGCACCACATTGCAATACTTAGCAGCACTAAAAGTACCCGAGCAGAAGTGCCTTCCCCGGGTTAAACGGGGAGATGGAGAGAAACGGCGGGCGTCTCCCTCATCAATCATGGATGCCCGCAAAAGCCATGTTCTCCGACAGCAGCTCGGGAAGGGGGGGGAATGCGGGAAGGTGTGGCCTGGGGTCACTCGTGTTGTCCAACTTGATACCAGCCTCATTCCTTTTGCGTTGGATCGTCTAAATCAGTGGTTCTCAACTGGTCTGGCTCCGGGACCCACTATCACCCCTGAATGACAAGCCGCGACCCAAATCGAGGAACATTCTCAACTTCTCCAATGTATTGAATGAAAAGATGGTGCAGTTTGAACCTGAGATAGTACAGAACATGTATGCTAACACAAAAACAAGTTTAATAACCAAAACGAGCAGCTGGTGGCGATGATAGAGAGGGAACTATTCCCTTTTACACTCAATTAGCTGCATTTTAATTAAAAAACTAAAACTGCATCTTCAGGACACGAGGTATTACAACATATATAACAATTCAGAATCTTCAGCTATTTTTAAACAGACTCAACAGCTTTCATGCACAAACAGTCCAACAACTAAAAAGAAGTTTCAAAAAGACTGAAATGACCTAACTTTAACTGACAACACACACTCACCGAATCTATGACAAACGCTTTACTGTGGAACACGTTACTGTGTTGAGGAGCAGCTTTTCCACTAACTCAAAATAAATTAAACAAAAGTGGAATTCAAAAGTATTCATATATACAACATTAACTTTTCAGTAAATACTGAAAAACATTGTGAATCCTCAACGTGCAGGATTTATTATCAACCGCCGGCAGTGATGGAAAGTCAATATGTTGGACAGGCCGGGGTAAAAGTCTCGCTGAAAGCTTGAAGGATGCTTGTCGAGTTGCTGTCTGAAGTCAGAAAGCCATGTTGTAGATCATACACAAAACAAAAAAATCACAATGCATTTACATTTGCAACGACTCGTGCACATTTCACCCACGCCATGTCTCAACTGGATGATCGAGATCAGAAAGATATTGTATTTGGCTATAAAACAGAGTCTGATTTGGCCCTTTCTGTTGGAATTTAACATCCAAGAGGGTATGTGGAAAGGATTTCGCTAAATCAATAACAGCAAGCACATTTAGTGCATTGACGTGTAAAAAAAAAAAAAACATCAATCAAATAGCACGTATAAAAAGAAAGTCCTTCCTGCGATCCTGTGATATTTTTTAGGAAAAAAATCATCACTCAGATGCGATAACGGGGACCTTCGAGAAGCAGCGGGTCGCCATCAGCAGAGAGCAAAGAGCCAAACAATGCCGGCCCTTTGTGCCAGTGTGTGAGCCCAGTGTGAAGGAGCCAGCGAGGTGAGAAAGGGCAAGGCGGACAGTGTTTTCACACAAGCAGGAGGAGGGGGGGGCTGCATTCCTCCGGGGTTCTTCATCTTCAGGAAAGGGAGGAGAATGACCTGTCACATGCCACGCTGCTGCCGTCGTGTTTTAACACGCACAGAGGCCGCTGGGAAGGCCTCTTCACTGGACAGCTTACTAACGGAAAAGTGTGACGTGTAATAATAGGCTTGTTTGAACAGTCACCAGACAATGAAGACGCTATGAATAGAAGTAAAAAAATAAAGTTGTAAAAGTTAGCAGATGATATATGCGATGTTGAGGGAATCTAACACATGGATGTGCTGCTAGATAGTCACTTCTATAAAAAAATAAAAAATATTGTGCGGATGCTTAAAATAATGACAGGGCTATATTCCAGCTACCATAACAGCCTATTACAGAGCTGTTTAAATGGCATACCACTGTGACTAATAGTTATTATTACTACAACAAAACAGACCACAACTACTGTCTCTATTAGAAATCTGAAATAAAAAGTGGAAAAAGAGAGCATTTCCAAGTGTGTGTGATCCAACCCGTCTTTTTGGGCAAAGGGAAGGACGTGCACTCCTGTTTTTTGGATGGACACTCGTGTTTTCCAAAGGGACCGTCCAAATTTGGCACATGGTCTTTCAGCGGCACTCATCTGGTGGAAAAGGAGTGGGGAAGGTGAGGCCCCAGGAGGGGCTGGTAGGATGAGAGACACCACCTGGAAGCCTCCCGCTAGAATCCCATATTAGGACTCTATTTTTGCAGATAAAGAGTCGTGCGCTGAAAAACTGGCACCTCTGCAGCCTCATTAAGTAACTTGAGTGCTCATAAACGCTCACTGGTTGTGGCGGAAAAATAAGAAATTACACCTCTTCCAACACGACTCTGATTAGAGTCCAATTTTGTAAAATTACTCTCTCTCTTTCTTCAGTGAGGTCACCCGCTGCATGACTCTCCTACTCTAACTCTCCCCAGCTCCAGTAGCTTTTTTTTTTCTCTTTTCTTTTTTATTATAGTGCTGTGAAACACAATGGAAAACGCACACGATCGCCACAGCTGTCTCCCATTACTGGCTTTGACCGAAATTATTTACACGCCTGCTTACTGGAACTAGGGAGGGAGAGAGAGAGAGAGAGAGAGAGAGAGAGAGAGAGAGAAAAGAGAGAGAGGGGGGAGAGGGAGCGAGTGAAGAGAGAGAGGGGAGGGGGAGTGGGAGGGGGAGATGGAAAGGGAAGAGGGAGAGAGAGAGAAAGAGAGGGAGAGAGGGGAGAGGGAGAGGAGAGGGAGAGAGAGAGAGTGAAGAGAGAGAGAGGGGAGGGGGAGAGGGAGAGAGTGAAGAGGGCGGGATTGGGTTTACTCCAGCACATTTGCGTCAGCGTCTCCTTGCTTAACGGGAGGCTGACAAGATACGAAGGAGCTGAACGGAGATACGAGTCTCTCTGTGAAGTGAAGACCCGTCTGCTCATTCGGGCGCTCTTCCTCGCGTGGCGGCCACAGAACACGGGTCAAAGTAAATCACAGTGAACGTTCCACGATCCAATTCATACACTGCTGTTAATTAAACCGGGCAATACCCGGGTGACCTGTATTCATTGGGCAAAAGACACAAACGCTGTTAAGATAAAGGCCTCATCGTGGGCATGTAATTAGACACACATACACACACACGGGACTCCCGTTGCTAGGTAAACATCCCAACCGCTCTGCATAGCAGCGCACCGCCTCTGCGCTGCTATGATCCGGCTCCTCGCGTGAATCACGGGGCAACATCTGGTTTAGCGCGCTGGAAGGGACTCTTGTCGGTTTGGCACGCTGTACGTGTGCGGAGTGTGTCGATTTGGAGTGGACGACCCACGCCAGCGTCTCTCTCTCTCTCTCTCTCTCTCTCTCTCTCTCTCTCTCTCTCTCTCTCTCTCTCTCTCTCTCTCTCTCTCCTCCCCCTCCTCTCCACCTCTCACATTACAGTAGTTGCACAATGCATTTTTAAGACCCCCCCTCCCTTCTTTCGGGCCTTGTGAAAGCATTGCGCATATAGAGACGAAGCTTTTGATTAACCGTAAAAGGGTGGGGAGGGGGGACATGAAAAACCACTTTTGGCATCAAAGTGACTGTGGTGTCTGCCAAGATTATACAAAAAATGCAGACGTAGAGAAAGTTGTTTACGTTGCTGCAATAAGTTGAAACGTGTACGTGCCGTGATTATGAGCACAATTCAATTCCCTTTTCCAGTTGTTATATTAACAATCCCATTGTAAGAATGTTCCACAATGAGCAGACGAGGACAGATTTGCACTAATAGCTCCATCATTCATCAAGCCGGCCCATAAGTATAATCAAGGAAAAGGCTATAGGAGGAGGAGGAGGAGGAGGAGAAAGTGCCTCAGCGCGGACACTGGTGTGTGTTTTTCAGTGAGTCACCGGCCCGGCGTTGTGCCTCTACTACAACCAGCATCCTGCCGCCGCTGTTTCTGGCGAGTGCCTCAAATGAATACTTGGCAAATTGCTCCTGCAAGACTCTATTCCACAGCGAAAACCCAAAATCAGCCCGAATGTGCACGATGTGTTCTTCACAAAGTAACTGTTTTGGCAAGCCAGGGAGAGACAACCACAAACGTGTGGTAAGGACATGGAGGAAAAAAGTTATAAACAGAGAAGAAAAATAATAATAAAACCCGGAGTGAAGCAGCAGAACGGAGCCTTGAAATATGGATGTCAAGGTGCTCTCGGCCCGACTTTTAGGAGTTATGGGAGGCCCAGATCCTGGATAGCATTACGCAGAGAGAAGACTCATTGCAGACTAATCTAAACATTACGTAAGAGCTCTCCTGACAAGTTTAGAGGGGCAGATGTGACTGTTTACACAGATGCTACGAGATGATAGGAATAGACAGAAAGAGAGCGAGAGGTGAAAGATAGGCCGAAGTGGTAGTGTGAAAAAAAAAAGTTTATTTGGCCAAATGGAGGTGGAAGAATGACTTTAAAATCTTTAAAAAATGTGTTTACCCGTTCAAACATCAACCCAAGAGCATCTGAAGATTCGTCCATAAATCAACCACTGCACTCGCTGCCAGGGCACTTTGAGGGGGAAAGGGCACTTGGATGTCTATCTGTGAATATCTGTCCCTTTGTGGAGCTGCACAACAATGCGTTGAGCCATATGAGGAAGAATTTAGAGGGAAAACTTCATACGTGACTTCATTGTGTTGGGAGATCCTGGCATTGTGGGAGAAAACGATGTTTGCTCTGTGCCACGGCGCATGCCGACTCCACTGCTATTGTTTGAGGAGAAAAGTCAGCTCTCCGGAGTGGGGTTCAAGCCTCGGGAGAATAGAAAAGAACGTTGGGAATAATAACCTATGGCGGCAATCAGGCTGAGGGCACGAACCCAAAAAAACAAACGCAAACACTTTTTTTGGAGCGCTGGCTGTGCGGCATGACTCTGTACCGGAGGGGTCATTATTCCCGTTCTACCGCGGAAGAACGACACGGTATGTTGCAGATTCAAGCCGGAGCGAGCTCAGTCTCTGCAAACGAGGAAATCTTAATTTGAAAAAGAGGAACGTACACCAGATTCCCAGTGTGGTTCTGATTGTTGCCAACTTGACAGATTTTTTTTTTGTTAATCACACTGTGGGGTCGAGTGTCAGGCATGGGTCAGTAAATTGAACAGTTTGGTTAAGCGGTGAAAAGCAGATGCAGCCAACGTGGTTGACAGTAACAATTCCTCTAATTGAGGCCAACTTCACCAACAACTTGAAACTCCAACCCTTTCTGGCCAGTGCAGATATGACCACAACACAACTCCTCACTGGAAACAGAACATGTGTTTCTGTGATAAGAAATTCAATGAAATAAAGAATGAATAACAACTGTGTCATTACTGCTGAGAAAAACTGTGTCATTACTGCTGAGAAAAACAATGTTGAATGATCCTTTTCAATTGGAATTTTGGAACTTTTCCTCGTGTAATTTATACTCCATTACAATATTTGCAGAGCCACACTGGCTGCCAAATCTGATTGGCCAATCCTGGTGTTTTTATTACCACACCAAACAGGCTATAATGTTAAAGATAAATAATATGCGACATATTAGCCTTGTTTTTCTTAGCCGCGCTAGCAGCAGGGCTCTATGGCAATGTCTGTTGTTGGAGGGATCGGCATGAAATTTAACACAGACATTAATGGTCCCCAGAGGATGCATCCTAATGACTTCATGACTTTCACCTAGCGCCACAGGCAGGCTGACATTTTGGTTCAGGATGAAATGTCTCCCGATATATTGGAATGCCGTTAAGATTTTAGGGCAAACATTCATGGTCCTCAGATGATGTGCCTTAATCAAATAGTCTAGTGTGTTTAGTTCAGATTTGAACGTACCCACAGCTATTAGCTATTAGATTACCAGGAAATTCTCGAATGAGAATCCCCCAACCCAAAGGATTCATTGCAATAACTTTGGTGATTCTCTGCCTTTCATCTGGTGCTATCATCAGGTAAATATACTCAGATACTTTAGGCCTCAGATTCAGCTGTACTTTTGCTCCATAGTAATTGTATGAACTATTTGCTGTATACAAATGTCTAATTGACTGATTTTAACAGTTAGCTTCCCAAAAAAAAAAACATCCTTATTGTCTATGCTAACTGGAAGCGCTACAATATGTGTATCATTGCACTTCAATCAAACAGCAACTTTAGAATGGTCCACAAAAAAAGGACAAAATGATTTTCCAAATATTTTGTGTTTCATATTTGTTTTGATCCAATTGTGTTTCTTTTCTATCGGTAAAAGACTTCACACTCTGCTTTTTGCTAAAACCGCCACGGTGTGGGAGTTTGAATCACTATGTAATGGTATTAACCAACGAAAGAATGACAAATGTACAGATGTATATGAGGGGTTATTATTAGATTAAACTAATTGATTAATCGTTTTTTGTCCTATGCTTCAGTGCAGTGACTACGAGGTCAGTCACTGCCTCCCTGCAGCAGCCAGAAACAATCTCAGCAATTAATAAAACATAAGATGAGCAAACTTGAGAAGATAAAGTTGATGAAGTAAAGTAAATGGTAGGGTGTCACAGATAAAAGGCTAAGCTCTCTGGAGAAACTGTTGCTCATATTCACCAGTACCTATTGGGAGTATAAAAGGTCATACAGCATGCACATAGCTCAAAGGAAGAGGTGCAGCATTTCTCACCAATTGAGATAAAGTTCAGACGGGGAAAGTTGTGACATCAGCCAGTGCCTTACAGTAACTGATATGACACACTGATAGCATACACACACTTCCTGCCTCCGCCTTTGTTGCACTTTAACTTTCTTTATTTTCTCTCTTTCTTTGTTTGCTAGTTTAACTGCTGTCAAGTTACAAGGCACTTGGCAAGTATCCAAGCCTCATTCCAATCAATCTGACAGGTACGTGAAGGCTCGCTGACTGTTTGTATTATGAGATTGAACTTGTCAGCGCTTTCTCAATCTGACAGGTACGTGAAGGCTCGCTGACTGTTTGTATTATGAGATTGAACTTGTCAGCGCTTTCTTGAATGTAAATCCCCCTCGCTCGCTACTCTGACAAGCACCGTCTAGAAAGGCATGCTGGGAAAAACAGTGGAAAATCACAGGGGTATGGGCGAAGTTGTGGTTGTCTGACAACAGAGCACTGCAGGGCCTGGTGCATCGTCGGTGTCTTTCATTCCTGATATCACAGTTGCATGAGTTTGACTTTGGCTCCGACCAATGAGAATTTAAGTTATCTGAGTGATGTGTGTCTGATACATTCATCAGCTTCACGTGCAGCTGAGCGATGGGAAGAACGTACCTGCAGACGCCAGGCAAAAGGTTGCGAGAAGCAACCAGGGAATGGGGAATCTTCTCGCCATCCTGCAGCTTCCAGTATGAGGGTGGCGAGCGAACAGGCACTGCAGTTCTCCTGCAGTTCTCGCGAGGGTTCCCCTGCTCTATGAGGCGGTCGTCGGGAAGTCCGCTTCAAAGCAGCAGCTGTGAAAGTGAACAAGAGCAGAGAAAAGTCAAGCAGAAGAAGCGGGGTTGTGTCGAGCGTGGACAAGCGGCAGGGAACCGGGCTCGGCTTAATAAGCCCCGTGGGTGTGATGGATGAGACAAGAGAAGCAGAAGTTCAGAGCCGGTGGGGGGGGGGGGTTAATACAGGAGGGTTAATTAGGGGGGTCACACACACTGGAACCACCTCCCCGTGCTCGTTGGCCAGTCAGAGTGAGAGCGGAGTGGCTGACCGGCTCGCCGGGTGCGAAACACTTTGGAGCATGCCACAGGTTATTACAGCATTTTAATTGAGAGCGCCAGGAAACACTGAACGCTCCAGTGGGGTCTTGAGTAAGCAGCTTAGTACCGCCACGCCAATCAGCGTGAGTCGCCTCAAGCGTTAACTTTTCTTTTGACCGGGCCTCAGACTCGCAATGTTCTGCACTGTAATTTGGTCGGTGCACTAAAAACAAATCGACTGTCACTTCAATTCCAGTGGTCCCATAGAAAGTGAACCGGCCGTGGAGGGTCAGCGTCGTTACTCATTGCTGAAGACCTTTACACACCAGGACGGGTGTGTGGGACGAGCTTTCACTTGCTGCGCAGCACCTTTAGTCCCATCTGGTATTACAGCCCTCTTTGCATCGCTCTGTATGGGGATTTTAATCGGCGGCTGAGCTGTGGAGCGCTGAGGTTACTACTAGTTGCGTTTCTGTGAGTTTTGACTGTCTGGTCGTTTGACATCACCACTTCTAATTTGTGACTTGCTTTTGACTTGCTTTTCAAAAAGAGAAGATTAGGAAGGTGTCCATTCGGCCCTGTTACATCGAAAATAGTACAAGGACTTCTTCATTACAATAATCTACGCCCATCAAGGATCAAAAGGGGATCATTGAAAGATTAAACCGGTTAAGCTTCATGCTGTAAAGCGGTATGTTTTGGTATGGTAATATTAGTCACAGGCGGGTTGTAATATAATTTTTTAAGCAGACATCACGCAAAAAACTTCTCTGAGTGATATCTGATTCTCAACACAACAAAGCTGCATCTCGAGTTGAATGACGAACCCGCATGGTGAGGGGGTGCTGTGACAGGAATTGCACACCGGTTCACCGTGCGAAGGCGTGACTTGCCCGCCGCCATCGCGAGCAGAAGAAACAGATGTGCGCCTTTCCGACTCGTGGTGAACCGTAGCGGGGTGCATGGGAAGTGATGCTCAAAAACCACTAAAAAGGTGCAGCGCTCTGCAGCTTGCACATGGACAAAGGGGCCTTTCACAGTGCGGAAGCTGCCGGGGCCAGGGAAGTCATTTTGGAAGATCATGACAAATATTGCACTTTCGGCCCTCTGTTTGATTCTACGCCTCTACTTGACCTTCATCTCCTCTCTGGACTCAACCAAGGCAAACTGTGCTGTTGGTGTGAGGCAAAGACTACATCAAAGGGAAAGACTGATGAAAGCGGCCCCTTGCTCATTTTGAAAATGTTTTATGGCAATTTGAACTAACTGTTAAAGTCACATTTCAGGGCGTATCCCCCCCCCCCCCCCCCCACACACTTGTTTTGGGTCGAGCGTGCAGGTCTTAACCACGTCTGCTGGTTTTGTTGCAGCAACAGCTCAAATCACCTCATGTGACTTCTCTTTAACCCCGAGCATCTAAGCCGAGCAACTATTTCACCCGGGAGGAAGATCTGGAAAGTACATCAAAACATGCAAGAACGGGGACTGAACGCAGTAGCGCACATTACGGAAAACCGAGCTCCATACTTATGGTCACTTTCGATGTTAAGGGCCCGGCTCGTACCTGTGTCATCACGTACGCTATATGCCGCAGTTAAGTGTTGGCAGGTCCAGAGGGCATATACTGTGTTACCGTAATCACAAAGCCATGAGTGAGGAGAGCAGTGTGTGTGTGTGTGTGTGTTACATGCTGCCTTTTGTGGTACACGCCTAAAATATTAAGATCTATCTGACATCTTCATCTGGACCTTCATGTGGTCCGATGACGTGGTGAATGAACCTGAAACAAGCTCCTCCCTCACAGGCTCAGGACCAAACCGACCAAAACACCTACTACGTCCATCACAAAAGCTCTGTCTCTCTCTGTCTCTCTGTCTCTCTCTCTCTGTCTCTCTCTCTCTCTCTCTCTCTCTCTCTCTCTCTCTCTCTCTCTCTCTCTCTCTCTCTCTCTCTCTCTCTCTCTCTGACTGACTGACTGGACTTTATCGCAGCCCCATTTCTAGCTGAGCTGGAGACCCTGTCGCCACACTTGAGGCGCAGTGCCGTATGACATCCTACTGGACCTGGGCATGATTTGCACTTCTGCCAAATGCCAGGCAGATCTTTGGACACGTGTGAACTATAACACTAGCAATAGATCCATTTTGCTAATAATAATAATAACACAATTTTATTTGCATACTTCATGTATGTGATTTTTAAACTATTAGTATTGACAGAAAATCAATATGCAACTATTTTCAGAATATATATATATATATATATATATATATATATATATATATATATATATTACATTTATAAATATATTATATATATTGTTAGAATTTTATTTTATAACCAACATTTGCTTGCTCCATCTTCTCAAACATCACTGTGGGCTTC
The DNA here is from genome assembly GCA_038501785.1 of Myoxocephalus aenaeus. Classification (NCBI taxonomy): domain Eukaryota; kingdom Metazoa; phylum Chordata; class Actinopteri; order Perciformes; family Cottidae; genus Myoxocephalus; species Myoxocephalus aenaeus. Next base: position 4,950,241 of record JBAMJR010000011.1, read on the forward strand.
TTCTCATTGTTTTCACAACATTTCAGACTACACAACTGATCAAGAATCCATCAATAAACACATAAATACTCATACATACGTACCAATATATCAATAATTGCTGATTGCAGCTCAATATTAGGCCTGAATGCAATTGATGAAAATTGTAAAATATGAGAGCGTTACATGTATGTATGTGTCTTGCTAAATACCCCTGACTGTAAGTATGCATCAATAACCTACAGTGAATCATATCATTGTTTTAGTTTTTTTAAGTGTCAATGTCTCCACACTGTGCTTCTCCAGGGGTCCAAAACAATCACCAGAAGGATCCTCTGTCGCAGCAGCACTGGCTGACGTTAGCGGCAGTAAATACACAGCGAGACCCGCCAGCTTCCAAAGTCAAAATAAAGTCATGTCGACTTTTCCCTGAATATAATATCTCTGAATATAATATCTCTGAATATATATGTCTGAATCTATGGGTCGGTCGCGTTTCTCTCTGTCTGTACGCGCTGGATACACACTCTGTTTGGCCCGCGTTGTGTGTTTATTTACAGTTTTCTCATTCAAAAATTGTAATTAAATAAATACAAATAAAAGTTGCTATCAACGTGACTTAGCCAACAGCCTGTAAAGTTAGCTTCAAGACGGGAAAGCTGCATGTCAGCGCATAACGGAGACACATGTCCAGCTGGGTGTATACGGGCGGCCGAGTAAACACACACATGTAGCTCTATATTAGTTTTGTTAACAGTATTCACAGGCACCGTGCACAATGGCGGTGTTTTGATAATTAAAAAAAAACGCACAGTTCCAGAAAGTGGACCCTCAGCCCGTCAGCTCTCTCTACGTACCGTGAAGAGCCTCCAGAAAGTGGAGCGAGGAAACTTGGAAGTTGGAGTCGAAGTCGCTCCGGTGGATGCGGATATAAAGTCCTCCAACTCTCGGCTCTCACACTCGCTCAGTCCCGGTGTGTCAGGAGATCAAAGCTGACGTGTTTTATATGTATATATGTTTAAAAGCAACAGTCTGCGTAAAAGTGCCCCCTCTCGCGCAAAGTTTTAAACACTTCACTACTATCTATCTGCTTCTCTTCTTCTTTTTTGGACTAGGGGGCTTCATTTGGGGGCGGGGCTTCGAGGGAGGAGGCTGAGAGGCTGTGCGCGAGATGGACTGCTGCTGCTGGCGGAGCTTCCCAAAGCCGGGGTGCGCGGGCTCCTCGCGAGTCCCCGCGAGAGTGGCGGCGGGTCCTTTGGTCCCCTTCTTGCGAATCGTCACGTTTCAATATTTTAGTTAGGAGGTGAGAATGCATGGCCGCGTGCTGACACGACCTGCAGACCAGATGTGCAACTCAATACAAAACTTTAAAAAAAAACTGTTATTGTGTGGGTTTGCTCTAGGTCACTCTTATCACAAGAGGGCCCTCTGAGTGATCTCTATCAGGATGGGGGTCCGTGATGCCAGATTATGGGAATGTCTGGCGAAGTCTTTTTTTTACGAATCATTGCACACTTACATGAAGCACCTATTGTTGTTGAAAGAGAGCTTACATAGACTATCTCTCTTTTTCAACAGTAAACTATCTGCATGGAAATTACATAATTCTGGTTAATATTTTAGAGAATAAATATCCCTTTGCATACTGCATTTAAGAACACTAAAGTACTAGTTGACTTGAGTATTCATGCTACTTTGCGGCCTCATCTATACTTTTTACTTTACCACATTGATTCAACATAACAGATCAGTTTATGAAATGCAAACTGTTTGCCATATTATAGCAGCGCCAACCCCTGGTCTAGAGTGTTGCTGTTTGAAGTCCTTGTCTGTTGCTGTTCCCTCATACCTTCATTTTAGTGGCTTTAGCCCAAACGACAGAGGCAGGAGTGTATGGAACTTGACAAGACAGTCACCATCATGGCTCACAGGGACACCATCACACGACAGAGCCATCATATATGTAATCAGTAACGCCTGGGCCTTTTCTAATATGACAGGTCAACATGTCAGCTGTTTATAGGAACGTTACACACACACACACACACACACACACACACACACACACACACACACACACACACACACACACACACACACACACACATAGATTAAATATAAATGTGTAGGATTACAGCAGCAAACAAGGTAAAGTGCACACAAGAGACATAATAAAAATCAAAACAAGTAAGTAATGTAAATAATAAACGGTCAAAAACAGTAATAAATACACACACACAGATATGCTATAGCACTGGGCCTTACCATTCGCCATTAAAGGAGTGAGAGCAGTGCCGACTGTCCAGGCTTTGGGTTTCCCAAAAGCAACATCTGTCTGGGCCGCATAGAGATGCTGTGATTAAATATGCAGGTTATTGGAATAATAAACAAGGAAGTTATACCTTTATTGACATAATGTATTGCCAATGACAGACATCTGGAGCTTCTGGAATAGCATTCACCAAGAATTATGAATTTTAAGTGCAGCTCAAATGGCGAGTAGAGCACATGCCAACCAATCTGAGAGTCATGTTTCCATATATGGCATTATTATTATGGAGGTAATTTGGTTACTTTACTGCTTAGGTTTTGGATTACATTATGTTTGGCAGAAAGGTTACATCACATTCATTTGGCAGAAGCGTTTGGTCAAAGCAACTTACAATAAATTAATTTAAACTTCCATAATAAGTGCATTCACCCTCCATATAAATGCTTTCACATTTCCTTTTGTACATCATTGCTTTTGATTAAAAGCCAGAGAGGAGTTCAGAGTATACTTCATACAAGCACGGATATTATACGCATATCAACACGACAAAACATCAATTGCATTATCGTGGCTTCTCCCATGTTATATTTTGGGTGCCTTCTAATATTAGGATGTAAAAAAACAAAACAGAAAGACGTTTTTGTCACGCGCTTTCAACTTTCACCACCCTGCCACCCAAAATCACAGGCGCTAAACTGTGTGCGGAATGATTCCTGCAGTGTGAAATCTCTCCAGGAACAAACACGGCGTTGCGTTGCGTGTGATACCCGAGACTTCCAGTGAAAAGAACATGCCGCGTGACTGGGTACAACATAAATGTCAGCTTAGTGATTTACCGCTAACAAGATGGCACCTGTGACAAGGAGGAAGGAAACTTTTGTTGTTGTTGTTGTGGAAAAACACACACACACACACGCACACACGCACAAACGCTGCCGCTTCTGAGAGCTGACAAGGAAAGCGCTCAAAGGGATCAAATTATTTTACATCTCATACATATGCATGTCTCCGTTAAAGTGTTCCACTTTGTTTATTTGCACTGTGTTAGGGTTGTGAACACAGCTGAGAGGAAAAGGAATAGAAAGCGCATAACGGAGCATCAAAGACGCGCTCAATCCGCGGCGTCTGCGCGTCCCATTAACGCAGAGCCGCACGTACCCGAGTTTTTATTGACCCAGTTGATTGCACTGGCTGTCAAGACCAACGATGCTCAGTGCGCATGCCACAATTATAGAACAGGGATCTGCATACCTTTTTTTTATATGAAGAGCCATTTCAAAATGTGTTCAATATTGTTTAATTATATATATATATATATATATATATATATATATATATATATATATATATATATATATTTAAAGCCCAATGTTGTAAAAAGGGGGGGGGGAGATTGTCATGTCTTCAAATATATATATATATATATATATATATATATATATATATATATATATATATATATATATATTATAAAGCAGCAATATAAATACTGAAAAGGTATAATATGCTCAATCTACGGAGAAATATACTGTTATTTATCCAGCACATTGCACTGCACATTTACTGCTTCTTTTTGCACTTCTGTTTAGATGCTAAAACTGCATTTTGTTGTCCTCGTACTTCGTGCCATGACAATAAAGTTCAACCTGAATCTGAATCTGTTCAGCGGGCAGGACGTAAACATGGACCCAGGCTGTTGCCTACAGAGATGCAATTCCGTTGAAACAGTGTTTCAGACAGAGTTTAATCACGGGCACGTTCAGACAGACATATGAGAAAGATATAGAGGTTATTGAACATTTAAGCACGTAAACATGTTCCACTATAAAACCCCAAATAAAAGTATGAACCTGGAAAGAATGATACGTCTCTTTTAAAACACATTGTTCCCCCCAACCAGGACACTGTCATTACATAATATGAGAGCACCACACAAAGAAGAGCTGCCATCCTTATGATAAACGTCCACATCTGAGTGGGAAGCATTGGCCCTTACAAACTTCCTCCAGTCTTTTTTATCAGCAATAAACTTAACAAATTCTGTAAAGAAGGCACAGGGTGCTACTACCAATCAGATGCGTGCAACTGCCGATGGCTGTGAAAGAGGTAACTTGGCATGCAGACGAGGGGACACTTCAACACACACTTCCTGCTGGTGTGACATTGGTTGAGCTGTGCGTCAAGGTATGACGTCAGAGTTTGGATGGATTAAAGACAGAATACAGACTTATATATACGTGTCATGGTCTAACAATGTGTTTCACGTTACTGGCATTGTGTGTATATGGCTTAGAGTGCATGCAGTGAATGAGTATAGCAGCTCAATTAATCGCCACATCAACCACGATGCATTCAACCGCCGACTCTATTGACATCATCATGGAAAGTAGAGAGGTGCTCAAACTGGGATCATGGTTACTATGCTGCTCAGTCAGAATTCAATAAAAGGAAGCATGGGCAAGACATTCATTTGTAAAAAGGGGCAAAGAAATGCATTTAAAACCTAATTGAATCCACAATAAAGAAAAGAATAAAGTCAGTACAGAATCAAACGTTTTAATAGGGTTAGAGCACAGTCTCATATATTAAGTGCTTTGCAGAGTGATACAACAGTAGAATGTACACGCTGAACAATACAGGCAGAATAAAATAACAATAGTATATAATATATTTTGGATAACTTGGTCTCACCCTCCAGCATCATCTGCAGGACACGCTGAATGTATTTGATTTGGGCAGAAGTTGTTATTGGAGTGCCGCTGACTTCAGCTACAGGGAGTTATGGAGGTTCCAGACCAAAGAGGGATCCGCTGCCCCTTCAATCACATAACAGCCACAGCGAGAGGGTTAAATAAGTGTTACAACCGTACTCCAGCTGTCTCTTGGTACCACACCAGGACTCTGAACGTTTCTGTTCTCACTTTGATTGAAGATACCTACAGTAGCAAGAAAGATGAGATGATTCCCATGGCTGCACAGCATGCTCTTCTTTCTCTTTTAAGTTTTACGTCCTGAATCAAAGCAGAAACCCACCTGGATTCTCTTCAAATGCGGACTGTCTTTTTAATTCATTTAGAAACCAAACCACATGCTATCATATACTAGGCCACTCCAAACATCTTCAGTTTTTTGAACAGACTCCCCATCTTTTACCAAAAACAAACAAACATGTGGGGCACATTAAGAATACACTTAGATAGAAAGCCAGCTAATAACAGATTCATGCTGCCCCCTGTCTATTCCAGTTTTGTCATTCAAATTTTGAAAATAGTTTGTTGACAGTATCTCTGTCGGCAGCTCACCCGACAGCTCAGTATGTTTGTGCTTACCAAAGTGAGTGGGATGTACTCACATGTTTAGACTGCCACGTGCCTTCCATGTGCACTGTATGTTTTGAGAGTATAGTGATAATAAACTATATAAACTGAGTAAAACGATATTCATTGCGGACAACCATGTACCATGGTTGTCCGCAATGATACCATGTAATCATTCAGTAAACACAACTATGTGGATTTTGTTGCCCCTCTTAAGGAGGGTGCAGACCAAGATAATAACAGTATTTAAAAAACCATATAGTACTTGTACTTGAGTAAATTGTACTCGGTTGAACGTCGCTTGTTCTCTCATTTGGTGTGAGGAGTTTATATGCATTCATTCAAAAACAAATAGCTGTTGTTACTCCTCACATTTGAAACATCAGGGGGCAGAGCCCTTTCCTGTATGACCTCCTCCCTTCTGAACGAGTTTCCTGTCATTGTCAGGGGAACAGACACTGTGTCAGTATTTACAGTCCGATTCAAAACCCATTTAGGAAATCTTACAATGACTTACCAGCCATGCCTTTCACTTTCTAAATCTCCCTGTGCTGCTGTCTTGTATTTACTGTGCTGTGGACTCAGAGGGAGGGGCACCTAGCCTTCCAAGGTGCATGGAGAAAGAGAGTCTGTGTTTCATGTAGTCTGTGAGCTATGAAGGAAAGAGTACAAATGTTTTACAATTGCCCCACAGCGGAGTAATGCACAACCTCTTGTGTGTTTGCTTTCAGGAGTGAAATAACAGTGTCACATCACAATGAAATTTCTTTTGTCTATGCAAGACTGCGAATATTTTCAGGAAACCACTTTTTGGGTCTCAGAAAAACCAACCACGACAACGTTCCACAGGCTTCTGCTATTCAAACCTCTTTTGCGGCACACTTTAAATCCTAAAATGTTTTGCCCATGGCTCCATCTTGTGGCCAAAGGGTGTAAATGATCATGATTATCTTATCAGAAGTCCTTTCACTTATGAGCAAATATTGGCTGTTTCACAAGTGCAATGTTTTTCAAGCCTCTTTGATTTATTCTAGGTTTTTTTCTATAATGGTTACAGAAAATATTGGAGATTCCCAACATTCACCGAGCTTTACAGTTATTTGGTATTCTTCAATGTGTTTGTTTATCAACAGTGTAAGCCTAAATGTGCTGTTCACAATTAATTCATGAGGAGGCTACAAGGAAATATAATATTAAATGATGATCAAAATGACCTGTGTTGCAGAATGCATTGGAGGATTTGTGCTCATCAATGTTGTATTTCGCATTAGCTGGTTTCACCAATCTTGACTTACTTATTGGCATATTGTGACGATTACATAAGAGTTTGTAAATTCACTCCAGTGTCCTCACCATCGTGGGTGATCATGTTTTCTTCAAGTGTGTTCCATCATGAGCAAAAAGCAGGATTTCCTCCGTATTTCCAGCTCACAGGAAGTAAACGCATGCCTCATTCCGGTTACCCTGGGAAAGTGCACAACACCCCCAAATCATTGAAATACTGTGAACTCCACATGCAATACTAAAAAACAGTATCCCTCAAACATCTGTGATTCTACATGTCCGGTCATGCTCGTTCTAACATTTCGCATTTCCCGACTTATCACACAAGTATTGTAGTGATTTTCCAAGTAGATAGGGGCCGGTAACTTCAATGTGTTCAGTGAAACTGAGTTTTCCGCTTCTGGCTCAGCACGTGAAGACACCACTCCGCCCACGTCCAGTCTTCCGCTCCTGCCGACTCACACATTCTCCCTCCGCTGTCTGCCCGCACGCGGAGGCACCCAAACGAGTGACATTATTTACTGGAGGGTCGGTGACTCTGCACCGATCAGTCAGTATTCGTACCAATCCATAATCCTCCAGGATCCACCTATGCCATCGAGTTGCCATTTTGTTTGGAAGAAGTCAACAAAAATGTTTATGTAATGCTTTAAGAAAGAGAAAGAAAAAAAAACGGGTAGCTACACATTAGCAGGAAATGCAGTGGGTTTATTTTTTGTTGTTGTTGCAAGAAACTAAATGTTTCAGGCGCCCTTTTCCTGCAGAAAAGCAACGCGTAACACGTGCAGTTAGTGTTTTGACCAATCAGTTCTAGCGCCGCGAGACAGGGGTATAAATTAGAGGCAGTTGCCGTAGAGACGTCTGCAACTGAAGAGTTGAACGCAAGAGCCCGCGGTATCTCGTCAGGTAATGCTAGCACGACAACATTATTGTTCACGAAATAACATGTTTTCCAAACTCAAGCTCCTGTTGCTGGTGTTGACATACTGCCGTGCAAAACATTTGTCAACGCCGTCATAAGTTGGCAACGAGCCCGTAAGGTGAACCCAACAGTTAGCTAGCTAACGCTAAGCTAACACTGGTTAGATGCTAGCGTAAAGTAATTCGTGCCGGCCTTATTGAGGTCAATACAACAAACTCGTACAGCTGGTGCAAAGGTGAAACACTTAGCCGTTGCCAAGATAACTATTATTATATTATGGTTATTTCAGTTCCGACTGTCAATTAGCGGTAGCTAGCGCGCAGTCTGATTTGGTCAAAGTCGCCTGGCAACGTTAGCATTTAGCTAGCTGGTTATCACATATCTTAACGTTAGCTCACTAACTGACGTGACTGCGCGGGTCAACATTCCGTCCTTCATATATAACTAGTCGGACGAAATCGAATGTACAGCTACTGTTTATTTTTTTATTTAAAAGGAGCGTTAAAAACGCAATGCCCTCTAGTTAACGGGCTGTCGGCTATGTGGGAGTCAGTCGGCTAACCCAAGTTGCTAAAGTACCCGGTGGGCGTGGTGGTGGCTTCACGTGTTGGCCAGAGCACTGTCAACAGCGCAGCATGCGGCCCTGCTTTGGGTTAGAGGGTTTCCGTAGTATATCTTTTTTTAAGTTGTGGTTCAGTATGGTTTGGCACTAGCGGATTCACTCATGGATTCAGGGCAGACCTGAATGCAACACGGTGTGTCTGCAGTAATGGTAGTTATTTATTGTGAGGGGTCGATGGGAAGCAGGATACGTTTTAAAAGACAGCCTTATGGATCACGTTTTCTTATGACTAGTCTGCTATCTCCTGGTTGGTAATGTAAATGTCATTCAGATTATTAGGTTTGTATTAAAATGCAGGACACATTTTATTTTTTCCAATCTGTGGGTAGTTTTGATGTCTGAATGCAAACGGTTAAACAACATAATAAGAGCATTGCGTATTATTAAATCTTCACTGTGGATTGTTTCCATTGCCTTTTTTGCTTGGAGCATATATCTGTGACGTCACATACACTTTCTACATTTACTAGAATATCCCTGATGCTTATTTTTTTTCATAGCAAAGTGTTGTCATAGTTTATTGTGTCTACTAATTGCTATTTTACATTGTCCAGAGTCTGCCGAAGCTGACCTCTTGACTACGACATATATTTTTTAGCAGCTATCATGTGTGCCACAAGACATGACCTTGATCCATTAGACTTATGACATCATATTTGAGCAATTACACCGTCTTTGTTTGTTTGGAACGGGTTAGCATTACCATTCTTCGATTGGTCAAACATCATTTCTATTCACCAAGTTGCTTTGTTACTTTTGAATACTGGACAATAAGAGATTAACAGTTAAAAATAATTATAAATAACCAGTAAATGCATGGCAATTTGACCTAAACTGATTTTATTAGAATTCTTGAGCATAAGTACTTTATTAAATGAATTGACATTGTTTCAAAATAATGTTTTCTGTGTGAAATAATTGTGAACATCGAATAGCATTTTACTCCCAATCTCGCAAGTTAATGACAAACTCATTAGCGGATCATTGTGACAGCAAGATGTGCGACACTGTGAGGACCTCATCATTTAATCGCCGAAGTCTGGGTCACGTGCACCCAACAAAAGGACAGAACTATGATGCGCTGGACTTCACTGGAAATTATTCATGTATAAAAGTATTGTCTTGATTTGTCTTTTTTTATTTTTAAAGAATAAAATGAAAATAAGAAACAGAACTTGCAATGTAAACTTATTTGGTTTGGGTGTTAAAGCAAAAATATTTGTTATGTTTGATAAGACAATGTTTTCAATTTGCAGATTTAGAACCATGATTTTGTAAGTAGTAATACTGGATTTCAGTCTTCAATACAAATCTATTTGTTTTACAGGCCCTCTTTTTGCATTTCTTTTTTGGTCCTGCTCGGTTATTTGGATCCTTAACGATGTTATATTTTAGGTGCGTTTTGAAAGTGCTGAGAACAAGATGATTAATTGTTATTGAAGATCCTTTTTTCAATTATTCCTCAGTTTCCAGAAGGCAGAAATACATTTGAACAATGTTTTTACGTAATTACATGGCAGAGTTTGTTTATGGGACTGTCTCTCAAATAATTGTTCGAAACATGGTTTTATTATTGGTTAGTTTTTGCTAAACTACACTGTTGAATAGACCACTTTCAGAGATATGCTCTAGGTGGGGGTGTTATCCATGTTTATCAGGAAAGACGCTCCTGAGCGTCCACTGTGCTCTTTGTGAGTGTTGCTGGCAATTAAAATATACCGTTAGTGTCATTTTATGAGTCATTAGTTTTTTCACAGGGAGCTTTTAAGTGCACAGACCAGTCAGCAAAAATGTGCTCAGATTAAAATAATTGGGGATTTGTTGATGTAATCTTTGAAGTTTTGTTGTGCCTGGTTTTCTGCCTTTTTATGCCACGATCAAACCGTGACTTTTTAATTTCATAGCCAGTCAGCAATATTAAGCATACTGTAATCAATAAGCCATTTTCTCAACATGTCAGGCCTGAGAGGTGGTAATGAGTGACGTTTTTTCTCTTCCTTTTTCTCTTTATTTCTTTCCATCAGATTTACCAGCAAGCGTTTTGTGATGTTGTTGCAGTCTCTCTCTCGTTCATACATATATATATATATATATATATATATATATATGTGTGTGTGTGTGTGTGTGTGTGTGTGTGTGCGCAGGTGATCACATCCGAGCTGCTGGCTCGTTGATCCTCACTCTTGTCTCACGTTAAACTGGATTAGGATCAAATTTATTACGTATTATGAGAGATGTTTCTTAAAGGCGTACCCAACTGAAATCGTGTGCTGCTAAATGAGTTCAACACAGTTTAACATCAAATGAAACTAAATGACTATTTTAGGATGGCAGCTGGACAAACTTCAAATATATTCACGGCTATTTCATACTTTCGTGTGAAATTATTGTCAACAAACCCTATCGTAAAGACCAAAACCAACAACTGTTTGACTTCCCTACCTAAACATGGGTCAGAATTCTCAGAAATACTTTCTTCAAATCTGGCAAAAAAATGTCCACTTGGACTAAATGATAAACTGATTTAGATTTGGCAGCTCAAGGTCACTGTGACCTTGCGTCGATACCATTTTCGAGGAAATCTCCGCAATGCCTTGAGCGAATTTCTTCAAATGTTGGCACGAATGTCCGCTTGGACTCAGTGATGAATTTATTAGATTTTGGTGGTCACAGTGACCTTGACAAAAACGTGTTTTTGGCCATAACCCAATAATTCATGCTAATTATGACAATTTCACATTGATGTCTAATAGGATGAAATGATGACTTTTTGGACAGACATGGGTGTAAACTGCAACATGACTGTTGATGTCGTATGTGTACAGACTGTAAAAGCACTCTGAGGCAAATTTGTTTTTCCTCTGCAAAATTTATTGAATTGAATAAGCACCTTTTGGGTTTTATCACTGGATTATTTGGCAAATACAATATCCCCAAGGTATTAGCTGCTACTAGCAGAACATATCCAAATGTTATAATGAACTGTCAGCAGTCAAGTTGCTTTATGGGTAACGTAGCCACCAGATTCAAGGATGTCAGATTTAAGGAAGAATAGGTTTCAGCACTGATGTCGTACTATGAAAAAAACTGTGATTGAATTAATAACTTTTTCTGTGTTTAAATTTTTTTTTGTAATCCCAAATGTACATTTTTACTTACGCACTGGAAACTACTCTTCACTCCTTGTTTAGGATAAAGTGTGATGAACGCTAAGTTGCAGCAAAGCATACGCCCGACTGTTTCCCCATTAATGGCCTTTGGACAACACAATGACTGATGTGAAAGTCCGTCCCACTGTTGGCGGGAACCCCCCTCCGCCAGAGGTTGTAAATCCCAAGAGTCCTGGACGTGTAACCAACCAGCTCCAGTACCTGGAGAAGGTGGTGATCAAAGCTTTATGGAGGCATAACTTTTCGTGGCCCTTTCGCCAGCCAGTTGATGCAGTGGCACTGCGTCTCCCAGTAAGTAATAAGATGGATATTGCAGCATCACAACCCATCTGTAAAATGTGTTGTTGAGATCTGTCATACTCGGTTGAAAGATATCAGTGTATTCATGCCAGCGTATTTGTTGTCTTTCAGGATTATTATACAATCGTAACAAAGCCTATGGACCTGACCACTATTAAGAAGCGTCTTCAGAACAAATACTACTGGCAAGCACGTCCGTGTATACAAGACTTCAATACCATGTTCACCAACTGCTATGTGTACAATCGGGTAAGAGAATACTGTTAGTGGTGCTGTCTATCCCACCAACATGTTCATACAAACTGTCCATTAATATAAATGCAATATTAGCTCCGACGAAGTTTAGTAATGTAAAAGTAGGTCTGTGAACTGACATATCGTTCACTAATCCCTAACTGTAATGCCGATGAGCAAATGTACTATACTCACCTGCCCAGAATTTTTTTTTTTTTTAAATAGGCTTTTGCACTGCTGAGTGCGAGAGTGGCATAAGAACACATGCTTCATTGAGTGCTTTTATTTCATTATATTAAATGCATTTTCTTTTCACAGCCTGGAGATGACATTGTTTTTATGGCACAGACTCTGGAGAAGCTTTTTTTGCAGAAATTGTCCACAATGCCCAAGGACGAGTGTGACATTAGAGCAATCACTACAAAGGAACCAGTGAAAGGGAGAAAGACGAATGCAGGTATCTTGCACATTAACACTCCCTGAAGATGCTAAAGGTGTGTGTGAGTGAGTGAGAGAGACACATACATATATACACACACACACACACACACACACGTGTATATTTGTATGAAGCTACCAGCATCCGTTGAAAAAAACGGTTCATATCAGTTCATATTCTAAAAAATTTCACTTTTTACAATATGGGACCTTTAACTACCTCAAACATATTGACATATTTGACCCTATTAGTAATGTTTTTTGGATGTTAATTGTGCAGCCTAATTTCACAATTTGAAATAATAATATCCCATTCCTGTGAATGTATTCATTCTACCTGTTGTCATGCAGGCGCTATAAAGCAGAGATCCCATGTGTCAGAAGTTGTTCTCCAGCAGACCGTGATGGTCATTCCACCTGATATGAGTCAATACATCCCACCCGCCCAGCTCTCACAGATTGATGCAACAGTGAGTAATTTATTGGTTTGTAAACAAACTGACTTTATACAATGAAATCAACTGTCTCTAAGGGTTCTTTTTTTGGGGGCTAGATTGTTACTATGAGTGGTTGTCCTAGTGTTTATGACCAGGTGTTGACGCTTGGCTTGTTATTTCAGTACGAAAAGAAACACAAATATGTTGACATGAATAATCTAGTTGAATTTTTGTTGTCATAAATTACATGTTTTTTTTTAGTTTTTTTTTTAAATACCCCAGACCAGTAGTAGCTCGTTCTGTGGTGGCATGGCTGAGGACACAAAATGCTGCATTTATACCAGACTACAATAAATGTTGTTTTCATGTTCGACACACATTGCATAAAACTAGTGAAACTAGTCACATGGCTAAATACTATTTGAACCACTATACTTTGAATCAAACTTTTAAATGTCAAAATGCTCAACAAATTGGGAATTTTTATGTATTGATTTACTGTTTGTGTGCAATCTTTTTTTTTCCATTTCTGAATATCCAGATTAAAAAGGGTTTTAAGAGGAAAGCGGACATCATGACCTCCACAAGTTGTGACGTATCCCTTGCTGAGGATCATTTAGCACCTTCCACGTTATTCTCCAGGAGAGGCAGTGGCAGGCCCATCAAACCTCCAAAGAAAGACTTGCCTGCATTTGAGAGCAAGAAGATCCGACTGTCTGAGCAGCTCCGGTGCTGTAATGACATCCTGAAGGAGATGCTCTCAAAGAGACACTATGCATATGGTTGGCCCTTTTACACCCCCGTTGACGCGGTCACTTTTGGCTTGCACGACTACCATGAGATCATCAAGCAGCCTATGGACATGAGCACCATTAGGGTAGGATGATTACGACACACATTACAACACTTCTATTCAGTATGAGTCCGATCAGTTTTATTATATAGTGTCATTTCCTCAGAGAAAAATGGATCAACGAGAGTATGCAAGCGCAAAGGAATTTGCCGCTGATGTCCGACTGATGTTCTCCAACTGTTACAAATACAACCCACCAACGCACGAGGTGGTCAACATGGCACGGAAACTGCAGGTATATATTGTACTTTGTTTCCCACCAAAATGTATTGTGTGTCCTTAAGGCCTAATAAGTGTTCTGAATGTACTTTCCTCTTCATAAATCATCACAGACACAATTCTCAGAAAACTTTGAAACATACATGGTTTACATCCATGCGTAATGTATGTCCGTGCTTGCTAGCAGGCTCCTTGCCTCCTGCCTTTTTCTTTTTTTTTTTTTTGTTGGCACATTGCTCCATCTCCTGGCGGTTTACCACCACCAACTGTTGATCAGCGGAATAGTATGAAACTGTCTGCACAGATTTCTGTGCTACCAAAATGGAGACCCACCAGCAAAGAATTTTAGTTCAAAACGTAACAAATTCAAATAAACTAACGTTATCAACAGAATGTTAAGTAATTGCTCTATAATGCTACTAGTAGTCAGAAACTCCATAATACAGTGTGTTTATTAGCAGGAATATTTAGAATACTTTTTTTTTGCCTGCCTATACATGCTGTGAGTGGTCACGGTTTATTTGTAGGGAACACTGTGCAAAATGGAATATGGATTGTGATTCGAGGCCATCCCTAAATCGACACATTGATATCAATATTATAATTTCTGTTACCTCTACAATAACATTAGTGTTTGAATCAACAGGAAGTTTTCGAGGCCCGATATCTGAAGGTCCCTCAGGAAGGGAGTTGTCCCATACCTTTCCAGCGAGTTGACCGTGGAAAAAAAGACAGAGGTCAGAGTTCAAGCTCTGAAAGCGAAAGCTCCTCAGAGGCAGAGAGTTCCTCCTCCTCCGAGGTGACCATGCAGCTGGCCAATCTGGAGGAGCAGGTTGCTATACATTCATGCCTGTAACCGTGCAAATGGCTTTTGAGAAGTTATTCTTTTCAGTGCATTTGACCTAATTGGTCCATTGATGGCTGGCTTTTCAGTTGAAATCTGTCCACGATGAGCTGAAGAGATTTACCCAAGAGCCCCAGATTAAAACCAAGAAGAAAGACCAGTTGAAAAAGGAAAACAGAGCCAAAGAAAAGGATATCGCTCGACTAAAGCACAAGTCCTCAAAATACAAGTCTGTTTTAGAAAAATTGGCCAACCGCAAGAGCTCTACTTTGTAAGTTTTAATATGGTTTATATTATTGTTGAACAAAGTATTCCACATATGCGAAGGCTAACATTAAGTGTTTCTATATTCATGTCTAGGCATGGCAGCAGACACAATATTCATGGCGTGACTTCAACATGCAAGGATGACGTATCATCATTACCAGTCACTTACCAGGAGAAAAAACAGTTGAAATTGGACATTGACAAGCTGCCCGGTGACAAACTGGGCAAGTTGGTGGCAATAATTCATGCCCGGGAGTCCTGCCTGCGAGATTCCACTCTGGAGGAGATTGAGGTGGACTTTGAGGCACTCAAGCCCTCCACACTCAGAGCGCTGCAGAGGTTCGTTGCAGCATGTCTGAGGAAGTGCAACAAGGACATTCGCAGTAAGTACAGCTCAAAGCGGCTTTGTTTAAAGCGGAACCTCGCCACAGACGCCACACACCACAACTGCGGTGCACAAGGAAATGCAGAGAGCTTTCTCTGGCGGTGGTAGGCTTATTCAGCATTGTGCAAACTAATTTGGCTCAGGGCTTAAATATAATGGACATGCACATAAATGTAGTCCTGCACTCTAGCGTGAAGGTTTTCCTTAATCAGATTTAAACTGTAATGTAAAATGTGCAATTAGGGACCGTGTCCAAAGCAATGTTTTTATTTATAAATGTTTCCCCGTTGGAAAATGCCCAGCTGGCGGTGCTTGAGAGCGCTATGGAGGCGCAGTGTTTTCACCCGCCCCTCCTCCACTGTGATCGGACAGCTGGGTAAAAAGTGACAGTTATAAATGCAGCGTTTTACCCAAAGTTAAAAATCTCGTAATTCTAGGCAACCAGGAAACGGCACTATCGGGCAGCACTCCTGCAGCAAAAAAAATTAAACATGCTTTGGAGGGAGCAGCCCATATCGGAAGGTGATTATTTCTTCTGTCCTGCAGAAAACAAGCCGGTGAAGCCCACAGGAGGTTTGCCGACTGGCAAACTGAAGGATGCTGGGACATCGCAGGTGGCCAGCAAAGAGCAGCACTTGATTCAGAAAAGTAAGCAATTTGGTAAGATCTGAATTTAATTATTAATGTAATCGCCACAGTTACGCTTCGAGTGTAAAATAAAAATTACTTTTTTTCTTTTCTTTCGTTAACAGCTAATATCATGGCAGCTCCTGATCTCAGTGAAAGCAGCAGCAGCTCTTCATCCAGCTCTGGCAGCAGCCGCCGCAGCAGCAGCAGTAGCAGTCATTCTAGCACGTCCGATAGCAGTGACTCTGAATCAGGTTAGCTGCCCCATTTTCTTGTAGCGGACATTAATGTATGTCTGCTTTGCGTTATCAGTGGCACTGATAAGTAAAGCCCATTGGAGAAGTCAAGGGAAGGAAAACGCCAGTCTGACACTCTACACCAAGACCTGTCGTCAGAAGAAACCCAGCGTTCTATTTTGAGTTTTCCAACAAGTACATTTGAAACGGATGTTTCCATTTTGGAAGGGATCATTATGATGATACACGCTGGCCTATAGAAAAGTATGCCTATGAAAACACGTTTCTAAAACATAGTCTATGAGTAATGTTTTTTTTTATTTATTTTTTGTGACAATGGAACCCAGTTTGCTTAGCTAAAGGTTATGTCCAATAGCATGGCAAACAAAGTATTTGTTATTTTCGAACACACCCACTTTAAACTCAAATAAGGGCTGATCTTAACGCTACGCAACTGTTCATGCGCTCACTGACCTCAATAGAAGTCTTGTCTGGGAAGCTGGTTTTCTCATCTTACAACCAACCAATTTGTACAAGAACCCCCACTTTCTGTGCAGCGGGTTTAAAAGCATGAAAACCCGGTGGGAAAGCATTTCACTATGGCGCTGTGACCAAACGGACAAAATCCACTGTGAGACTTGCCAACTAGTTTATTACCTTTTCATTGTATACCGTAAAATTTGGGTTATAAGCCGCAACTTTGACACATGCCGCTTAGATATTGGTGCGGCTAATTTGTGGATTTTTCCGATTCTAAATTTAGCAGCAGTTGCAGAGACATACGGTACAAAATTCAAGTGAAATATTCCCAAATTCCCTTCACGAGTGATCTCACTGTAAAACGGGGTCCTCTCTGCAGCAGCAGCCAAACTCCCTGCTGTCTTCCCCGCCCCGCGGTGCCCTCACCCCGCCACCCCGCTTGGCTCTCCGACGATGCCACCACGCTCACCCGACCAGGCGCGATGGAAAACAGGTCCGACGGCGAGGGAACCCCTGCCTCTCCCACCACTTCCACAGCGCTAGCAGCAACAGCACAAGCTGCTAGCTTGCTTGCGCTAGCTGCTACTGAGCGTAGTGGCATTGGGGTGAGAGGCACCGCGGGGCGGTGAGGACAGCAGGGAGTTTGGCTCAGCTGCTAGCAGCAAGAGCGAGCAGCAGCTGCACTGTTTGAGCTCAGGTAAACAACAGTGAAGCTACAGCACAAAAATAAAAAGTGTTGTCAGCGCGAGCTGCAGCAGCTAGCTCCCCGACAACCACCGGACCAGCCCTGGCTCGACGCCCGACTCGGGCAGTAGCAGCATTAACAGCGGCTTATAAACCGCTGCAGCTTGTTCATGATTAAATACAACTTATAACCCGAATTTCACGGTATTATTTTCTGTTGTCCTATTGGAACACAGGGGCAAGAAATAATTGTTAGAACTTTTAAAAGTATGACAGACAAAAAGGGATAATTATTAGGTGGGGATTGCGGTGACGTGTGTGTGTAGCAGGTGAGTTGGGATCAAGATGTATCAAGTTCACATATAAATGTTATAGGGAATTTCTAAACAAACATGTTTTAATACAAAATGTATACACATTTTCAAGTGGAAATCCTAATATACAATATGTAGATATCTGTTTACCTATTTATTTTGTTTGGAAATAGTTGTCTTTATTTTGACAATGGTCCTGTCAGGTAATTGTCATGTTATATCCATATATCCATCCACATTACTGATGAAATATTCTGACTACATGTTTTTCAGTGCCAAAACCAAAGAAGACAAAAAGTAAAGACTCTTGCCAAAAGGTGAAGGGGAAGGTAAACTCAGCATTTGCTTGCTGTAATCAAGAGTTTCACGGCGAGAGCGCCTCACTGGTCAGCATGAAAAGTAAGAAATGTAATTTCTCCTTAAGTCAAAGGGGACCCTCGGTGCCTCTGGCAAGCAGATATCGGAGGCGACTTACCAGCCCTCTCCTGCCACGCAGTCATCGCTGACGGAAACCAAATGCCACCCAACGCACCGCAACGTAGACCTGACCTGTGATGAGCTGACTATATCTCCCCCAGGTACTGCTTGCATTCCTCCTTCATGTCCCTCAACTAAAGGGGAATAAAGATTTGTCACACACAAAAAATACACTTATTGCAATTAGCAGGATCTTTCTGTTTAGAATATATATATATATATAAAATAGATTTTTTTCCTTTCAGAAATGCTTTAATGTGATATCAGTTTACTTGTTTCTCTTACTGGTGCTGAAGTGGAAACCGTTAAGACTGTTTAAATAGTCATTTACTATTAACAATTTACACATGTTAGTGTTTTTAGACATTTTTGGGTTTTAATTCAGCGTTATCCCCGTTCTTGCTTCGAACCGGTCTGAGCAGGAGAGTTAAGGTCCAGTCGGTTACCGGCCCTAGTGCGCTCCATCTCATTAACTGTACACTAGCTCTTGCTCTAAGTCGTATGAAGGCACAGTCGTTCCTTGCCTCTTGTGTGGTTGCCATGTGTTGAATATCAATATCTGCCCTTTGCTGTTTGACAGATCTGTCTGCCCTTTTATCCCCCATGGCATCTCCGGAAGTTTTGCTGGACTGGAATGCCACCAGATTTGAGGTACTTCTAATGAAAATAAATCTTGTGACGCACACTTCTTGTGATGAATCTTGTTCTGAACAGCACCAACTCGTTTTTTTTTTTAATAACGACCTGTGTATCGATGAGATCATACAAGTCAGTTAATCTACTGCTAAAGGTTCTATGTGTCCTTTCTGCCTTACTGCTGACCTATTGTATCATTTTACAGTGTGATTTAACCTAAAAAGCAACACATCCGGTTAGCTATTCACGTTGTGCTTTATCATACGCCAGACCAGGTCTTTAATATTCTGAGATGTTCCCTAAAGATTTTGAATCTTAAACCATATCTTTGCTATCCAGCAGGGCCCGGTGCTGTCCCCTCTGAGAGACAGCCCACTGCAGTGCAAAGAGGAGAGCAGGTCCAGTAAGTCCCCAGAAGACCGTTACTCTGAGATCACACTTTATTTGTAACTAATCCTTCAGCAGAACACTTATTTTTAAATGGATTGTGCCAGATTGCAGAAACCCTGAGGATTTCCCTGGCAGACGGCTGACCAATGTGCTTCACATCAACACAGCAAGTAACTCTGCCGGAGAGGGAAAAACCCCAATTCCCAAAAAGGTCAGCATTGTATACTATTACAAACAAGTGTTAACATCTTGTGGCGCATTCGCTGGCTCTTCAGAAGCTCCCATGAGCTTTAAGTCGTAATGTGGAAACAACATGGAGGCTACAAAAACAGTTGTATTGTATTGCTCAGAGCGTTTAAACAACACGTTGATGGCTGTTTTCAGTGTTTGAGTGGCAACAAAGACGAAGGAAAAGGTTTAGTGGTACATTCCCTCAAACTACTAAAAGTACCAAAACATTTGCTGCTGTTGTTCCGATGTAGTATTTTCATTGTCTGGAATGCTATTTTTCTGACATTAGTGTTTTTTCCTGAACTGGTTGTGCCCCAATAAGGATGCAGTATATGTCGGTCAGTACCAAGCGGCAGATGGACACAGTTGTTGAGCCATCATCTTATTCTGATGGGTTTTTTTCTGCCCCGACGAGGCCGGTAATCTTTGAATGCGTCTTTAAAGCTGAACACAGTCGGCGCCCCCTGTTCCCACCTCCATTTGAAACAGACACAAATAAACCTGGTGATTTGTCTTGTGTAGGAAATTGTTCTGAAAAATCCAGAGTCCTGGGCAAAACTGGGGCAGCAGCCGGTCCCCGTAACGGCAATCAAGTCGTCAAAGGAGAGCTTCCAGAAGTTCCGCAAGGTGGCCATAAAAAAGGAGGAGCAAGACAAAGCCCTGAAGGAGAAACGGATGGAGGGCGGTGCGGAGACGGATGCTCCTGAAAAGAGCAGGTATTCAGCAACTGCGTCAGACTTTTCTTTATATTTCTGTGAAGACTTGGTGGGTGATTTTTTTTTTTTTTTTTTTAATTTTTAGAGGAATATTTCTGATCAACGAGGACATTCTCCGTCCCTCTAGCTTACCAGGCCCATGCAGAGCAGAAACCAATCCACAACCTGTCAAGGAGGATCCCGATTCGCCGGAAAGCCTTGGCACCAAAGCCGCCCTGGACGCTCCAAAAGACGCGGAGCAGCAAAAGTCTCCCGCAGAAGCGCCGCCTCTCGCCACGCAGTCCCTGGTGGACAGGGAGAGGGATCTGGCCCGCAGAAAGGAGCAAGAACGACGTAGGCGAGAGGCCGTAAGTTCCCTTCATCCATGTCCGGTGCTGGTGAAATGGCTTCTTTTCTCTTTTTTTTACTACTGATTGTTAGATTAAAGATGTTTCTCTCTCTTTTCTAGATGTCTGGGATTGACATGACTATGCAGCGGGACATCATGACTTCATTTGAACTCAACCTGGACTAAAAGACTGCTGTGTGCGTTGTCTCGGTGAATAGCTCGAGCTGTTGGCTCTTTCTCGGGCACAAAAGACAACTTCAGCATCAACCGTATGTACGTCCTGGAGATTAGAAAATAAAACGTTTGGTTTGCATTTGAAATGGATGGTAAGCGGCTGCACTGATGCACTGTTGAGTTTGAGATGATCGGGGTGTCAGAATTCCTCCCCGGACATTCTCTTTGAGCCGTGTTTTTCTGTTCTTTTTCTCCACATGTGGATGAGTCCTCCTGCTGACAGTTGTGTATGACAAGCTAATTCATGCATTCATACACTTTAGTTCAAACTTTGCCACCTTGTCTTGTTTGTTGAAATGTGCAGTGTTGTTTCGTTCTTCTGCTACATGATGCTCTTTGGTGAACCCTTACCACCAGTCTTCATATCTATTCAATGTAGACAAAACACCTGTTTTATATGTTTACGGCACAATGCACGTATTACTTTGTTTTTTGTCGGTTTTTTTCATTGCACAAAAGTAAAAACAAATTTTGAATGAAAGGTTGGTAGGTCTTCCTCAACAGTTCCCAGTGTGGAACGGAAGTAAATAATCTCAGTTCCTGATTTGCCTGACTACTTGAAAATGCCATACATGCGTTAACTGTGTACACACACACACACACACACACACACACACACACACACACACACACACACACACACACACACACACACACACACACACACACACACACACTGCACTTTGTTGTTCATACAGTTCTGGCTGTTCCAAAGTTTATTTTGGAGATTATCAACATGTTCTGTATGTTACAGTTTGTATATGCTAAATAAATAAGAATTTATTTCTTTTTCTTTTTTTTTTTACTCAAAATAATAAAGCTATTTCCACTAAGTGAGCTTCATCACTTCATGAATTTATCACTCTATTTATATATATTTTATTTTTGATCATTTAAATGGTCCAGACTGCTGGTAGCCTGCAAATGGAATTACAAGGCTGTCTTTGTCAACGCTGTTTGAATTATTCACGTTTATAGTGTTGCTTATTAATGAATTCAGTTACATTTGTGCTTCATTTGGTCAGCGCTGTGGATCCATATTTGGTCGTATACAAGAGAACAACAGTCTTCATCTGCGCGTGAGGGGTTAAATTAATCTGAAATTGGTTAACTGGTTTACAGCGTGCTGCCTCCACCTCAGGCTAAAAACATTGTTATTTTTTAGATGTTGGGTTATACCAATTTCAGACTAGTGGAAAGGTATTTGTCTTTGTCTACTTTAGTCTCGTAGCGTTCTACTGAAACCACCCTGAGGCAGCACCAATACCTTGTTTACACAATTAAAGATACAATAAATAGAAAATGGGTAATCAACGGTGGAAGTTGCACCGGCCACATCTATACGTTTTAACCCCAGCTGTTCCCGCTGCCCGTCACGTGACGGCCACCTGCTAATTAAGGTCGCCTAGCAACCACTTACCGTGCCAGAACAGGTCGGTGAACACGGTTGAAACCCCCCCTGACGTCATCGGCTAACAGGGGAACGACCAGCACGTGCACGCTGGTCTTTCTTTTGTTGCCACAACAGTAGCGCGCAGCCCCGCTGCTTTGCAGGGATTATGTCTCTTCGCGGGCTTCCTCTCGGTCCCTTCAGACGCCACCCAGCGGCTCGTCGCCTTGTAGCGTCAACAACGCGTCTCCCGCTAAACGCGCCGCCGCGCCGCGCCGTCACACGCAAAGCGTGAAATCTGACGCGATGGTTCTCGCCGCCGTCCCATTCAACCGTGTGTGTCGGGATCCTCCCTTCAGCCAGTCGTGCGTGTGTGCGCTGGCGACGACACAACGGCAGCGCTTTTAAAAACACCGAGAACGAGCGATTAACAAAGCCAATCAAGAGGTAACTTGATCCGGGTTGAATTTATTTTCTTCTTTTTCTCCCCTCTGCGGCAATGTAAAGATGGCGAGAGTGCTCCACAACTTGCTGTTATTTCTGATCCGACTTGCGCTGAAGATCCGCGTGCTGGGCTACTGGTCCCTGATCTACGGCTACTGCGCGCTCTGCACCACCGCGGCCCTGCTCAAACTTTGCTGGAACATCGTCTTGAGGCCGACGGCCACCTTCCAGTGGGCGATCCGTGAAACTCCCCCGGCTTGTCTGAGCGACACGTCCTTGGGAACCCACTGTTATGTCCGGATCAAGGTAAGACGTGTACTTGGACACTAAAAGGTGACCGGTCCCTGTAAGGGGCAAAGAAGAAGAAGAAGAAAGCCCATTGTCTGTGTGTGTGTGTGTGTGTTTGTCAGTGTGTGTTTGTGTCTCTTGCGTGCTGTAGGACGTTCACGCGTAAAATGCTGCAACACCTTGCCCGCCGTGTCGCAGTCGTGCGGACACAAACAGGCCTGATCTTTGAGCAGATCGTGAGGCGTCTGTTTATTTTGTAGACGTTTTTTTGTCGTCGTTGTTGTTGTTGTTGACGTTGACGCTGCGCTCAGGTGGTGCTGAAAGAACAGCTCCACCGCCTCACGTCTCCAACATGCGGCGGGGCTGCCAGCCCCGAGAACAACCTTTATGTTTTCACGGTTATGTGATTAAACCCCAAGGTCTCTTACGCACACTCACACAACACCTGTCAGTTTTGTCAGAATTAAATATCATTAATTAACCAAATAATGAAAGAAGCAATACTACAAACATTTAAATTCAGTCCTGCATCTAAAGGTACAGGGGTGTTACTATCAGTAAATTGTATGTAAATACCCCAAAGTACTCCCTATTCATTTTTTGTTATGTTGACACACGTATTATTGAGATGTTGATATTAAGCATTTAAATGCTGCTGCTGGTCCATGAGCTCATTTTAATTACTGTGGTAATAACAGTGCACGTGATGAGTTGATCATACGTGAAATACTTTACTGCAGCTGTTGGGTATATGTAATACAGTCGTGAGTACAATATGCAAAGAAGAACAAAGTAGCTTGTAAAATGACCCCAAAAAAGTACAGTATAGGCATTAGGCTCGAGTTGAAGCATTAAGTTACATTATTCTGTCTAGTTATATTATGCATACATTTAGCTCTAAACCAAAGCTGTCGTCAGAGCAACAAATCCTGTTTGATCTTTCTGCTGGGATGGGACACGATGCAGATTAAACTAAAAAAGAAATGACTTGTAGAAAGTTGACTCAGAGATTCATGTTTCTTTGAAGATATGCACATAGGTAAAGTAAAACAAGAATAAGGAGACCAATAAAAAGAGGAATTAAGAAGGGGAAAAAAAGGCTGCCAGAGGAGCAAATAATGTGTCCAATGCGTGATAGGCGTCTCCAGTGTCCATAGCTGCCTCGATGGACGTGTCCGGTCACATGATGAACATCGCAAGGCTGTGACTGGTATTTTTCTGTACTTCTATTGTTTTCCTGATAATTACACAACTGCTTTCCATTCAGCTTCCCTGTGGATACATAAGTCTGTTCGTGAATACTCTGATGTGTGTTTTCCTCCTTTTTCTTCTCCCCGCCAGGAGTCTGGCCTCAGGTTCCACTATGTTGCTGCTGGAGAGAGAGGAAAGCCACTCATGCTGTTCTTGCACGGCTTTCCAGAGTTCTGGTAGGTTGAAGAGAAATCAGGGCGGGGGGGCAATTGTGGCAACAGCTCCACTCCAGCGGACAACCCCGACTAGGATGACGTTTGTTCAGTCGCTTGGTATTTGTTACTTCGGCCACCTCTCTTAAAAATGTCCCCTTTGACTATATGGGAAGTCTTTAAATCTCTGCAGCCTTTCTACGCCAGCGAGGGAGTTCAAGATCCCTTTCTCCTGATATGAAATGGAAGAGAGAGAGAAGAAAATAAATGGTCCTGAGCGCTGCTTCTGGATCGGGGACAAAGAGGTTGTCAAGAGCTATAAGCCCGTCCATATCTCTAACATACTATCTCAGCTGCCGACAGGACAGGGATTCATTAACGGGTTAGGGGAGCTTGTTTCTGCTTCACTTCCCCGATATATATATATATATATATATATATATATATATATATATTCTTCACAGGGACGATGAACCGGGCTGACTCCTATAACTCCTAACGCTGTCTGAAGAAGAAGAAAAAATGTGCTAATTCCCACTCATAAAATGAGAAAGAAGAGAGTGCGTGTCAGAGGGGTTCTGAGGGGCTTACTCTGCTTTAAACCTCATCTCATTCTGAGATCTGAGGGTTCACTGCTGGGGTCTTATACTGACTCATCAGAATCACAGTCAGGGCCTCTGCGTCCTGCCTCCAATCGCTGGGAGGAGGAGGAGGAGGAGGAGGAGGACGACGACGACGACGACGACGACATCAGTCTTGATGAGGAGCCTCTGCAGCAGACAAGATCTTCAATTAGAAAGTCATCCCAGTCCGCATGATCAGTGGGCGTATTATAATCTAAAACAATTTATATTATGCCGTGGTGGAAAGAAAATAATAATTATTGTGCTGTTAGTTTGTAACTATCTCCAAATGTGTATATGGTAGGATAGTTTAAAGGGCCGCTCCACCAATTTTGCACACTTAGTTTAACCGTCACGGGGAGCACTGCTCAGCCTGTGGAAACAGTTGTGTAATGTGCTGTGTGGTTCCTGAGGGAGTTTATAATTTTTTGGGGGGAAATCCCCCTGATGATGTCATCGGGGTTACCGTGGGTTTGGGCTCCGAGATGCTTGTTGAGGAAAAAAAAGCCTATGATTGGGTTGGAGTTGGAAAGAAGTGCAGATTGTACCCCACAGGGTGGAATAAATTAAAGACATTATTGAATTGCATCATGGGGAATGATAGAACCAATGTTTTTGGGGGTATAGAACTAAAAGTCAGGATTCCTCGATTTCTGCTGTATTGAATTTTGTTCATTCTTTATTTTTTCATCAGCCTCTCTGCAATGCAAAATACAAGTAATCTAAATGAATAAATACATAAATAAGTCATCTCTGTGTGTGTTTGTGTACCCGCAGGTTCTCCTGGCGCTACCAGCTGCGCGAGTTCAAGAGTGAGTTCCGCGTGGTGGCCGTCGACATGCGCGGCTACGGGGAGTCCGACCTGCCGCTCTCACCCGAGAGTTATCGCTTCGACAACCTGGTCACCGACGTCAAGGACATTGTGGAGTACTTAGGTGAGAGAACGCGGCAAACAGTGCGTCTGCGATCTCCAAATAACTCCAAGGAGTCCGAAAAAATAAACTTGTTTATCAGTCTTAAGCTGCGCTGCGTGACAAACTTCCTGTGACTCATTCTCCACTGAACGTGGCACATTGTGCAGACACAGAGCCCGCAGCCCGCCGGCTGCATGCTCACACTGACGGGAAGCTATAGAGCCCGAGGCCGTCTGCACACACCAGCAACCGCCAATGATGATCTGGCAAGGGTGACTGGTCAGCATGTCACAGTTTTAGCACTGCTCACCGGATGTGTGAAACGACCTGCCTTTGTATTGACACGTCATTGACGGTGCTCCGGTGACCTCTAACTCAGCGCTGTTTCCTCCTTCACACCTGTCACCTCATATTCCAGCGTGGCACAGTTTTAGTGCTAATTACAAGAAAACTGAAATAACTCTGATGGTCTTGACTTCGCTACCCATTGCAACTATCCTCACCAAATTATGTGGGGGTTGCAGCAGCATCAAAAAGTGTATTTTAGAAACCTAAAAAAAAAAAAATATAACAATTGAAAGTGTACGCTATATTTAGAATATTTTCACCGTTTCATATCGCTGCCAGACAACCCTTTCCATCAGGGAACTGGAGCTGTTCTATCTATCTATCTATCTATGCTCTCTTCTGAGCCACAAGACTCCCTTCACAAAAACAGTAATTGTACAGGTCTACCGCTGCCTCCATCGGTCTGTTTGTTTCATGTTATTACAACAATTGATTCATCGTTCTTTGGTAAATCTCCTGTGTTCTGCAAGGTAAAAAACATTGTTTCTGTCAAAGGAGTCTTGTGGCTTTGAAGAGAGCATACAAGCAAACAGTTACGTCTTTACACATTGTACATTTTGCATGACATTCAGCAACCTATGTATTCGAAGTTGCATTGGTGTCTATCTGGCAAATTTTAGTCAGATGTTCAGGTGTTTGGTGCTGGGATGGACTGGGTTTTTAGAGGGTTCTTTTCCCTCTACAAACAACTGGCTGTCGCATCTGTAAACGGAATTGATAGGGTTTATAAAACCCTCCCAAAACGAGCTGAAAGGTGCTAAAATGCTCCATAAAGCCGAGGGGAACTGCAGAGACAGGTGATGCTTCCCTATAGGTTCATCACTACGAGCCACGCCTCTGAGTTCATTACACAGTCCATCGTTGGTATAAAGATATTGGGTCGTGCAGCTTTAAATAATTCCACAACCGTCTGTGTTTGACAATTTTTAACCCAGCGAAGGTCCGGCCCAGAAGAACCACAATGACATGTAAATATTCTCAAGCAACACATTTCTGATTCAATATTTAAACTCTCTGAGGAAGTGCTTTTGAGAGTGGTCTATAGTTAATGTTTTGTAGCTCCTCGTATGGTTCTCGCTGTCTATAGCAAATTTCTTAACAGTGCTTTCAGGAGATAAGCACTCAACAATGCATATTGCTGCCAATCATTCACTCAATGGTCATTAGAGTGGAAGTGGGAGACTCACATTGATCGCGTGACAACTGCTGGACTGATCTGTGATCCAGAGCCCACATTGTCCACACAACCAGAGGCTCGGCCTTTAACCGTGCATGGCAAGTAGTGTTGCCCTTTTCTCGCCGCAACGGCCCTTTCCAAAAGTGGCTCCCGGACTTGGCTTATCCGACGATCCGTTTTTAAAGAGCACGTGCTGGTGTGATTCATACCGGTGGCTGTAAATGGCACCAGCAAAAGGTAAGAGGATTAGTTTGCAGTCATTGGAACAATAATGTGATCAGAATCCGTCAGACTGATGCCCTGACCTTGAGCTGCATTTGGCTGTATGTCATGAAATACATTAATTTGATGGTTGTAAATGTCCTCTGAGGGAGGAAGCCGGCCATAAAGAAGTGAGAACAGTATTGATTTCCGGGCCCTGGCGTGCATTAATGCCCTTCTGCTACAATAACAGTTGCTCTGTCTCACGTCCGTTTGCTTTGCTTCCAAGGGTACAACAGATGTTGCCTGGTTGGCCACGACTGGGGTGGGACCATCGCGTGGCTCTTTGCCATTCAGTACCCAGAGATGGTGACGAAACTCATCGTCCTGAACAGCCCACATCCTTCTGTGTACACAGGTAGGATTTTTGACAACATGCAAACAAATGGATCCCCCAGCAGAATCTTTATGTTGTGAAAGAAAACCCCATTTGTTTCCTCATACTGATTAGAGAGACTCGGGTTTGGCTTTTGGATTATTGCTGTAATTATTATCATTAATTAGGAAATATCATTACTCCAATTCCACGTTTGCGTCCATCTGGCAAATCCTCCCCTGCCTGAAGGGGAAGTTGATGAGAGGCTAATTACAGGAGGCTAATGGGAAGCCGGGACAGCTGGTTAAACTGAAAAAAAGTCGTCGGGAGCTATCGTGCCGGCGACCCCCGCAGCCAGCGCGCGCAGGCGAGGCGCCGGCGAGGCGCCGGCCTCGAGTTTAACCGTCAAACAAACAGCTGAACTTCTCTCCTTCTCCAGACTACGCTCTGCGTCACCCGAGCCAGCTGCTGAAATCCAGCCACTTCTTCTTCTTCCAGCTGCCCTGCTTCCCGGAGCTCATGCTCTCCATCAACGATTTCAAGGTGGTCTGTTGTGTGTGTGTGTGTGTGTGTGTGTGTGTGTGTGTGTGTGTGTGTGTGTGTGTGTGTGTGTGTGTGTGTGTGTGTGTGTGTGCTGAAGAGCTTTCAAGGTTGTGTGTGTGTGTGTGTGTGTGTGTGTGTGTGTGTGTGTGTGTGTGTGTGTGTGTGTGTGTGTGTGTGTGTGTGTGTGTGTGTGTGTTTCGGTGCATGTTATTGTGGCGTCGGGCAATTTTTTTTTTGCATCAGTGTGACTATTAAAAACCTCCAGCTGTGAAAGAGTTTGGTTGGAGTAAACAAAAGGATCAACTAATCCGGGTGGAAATGTAAAATTAGCGATTATTACCAAATAATACGCTAAACTGGATAAGGAGCAGTGCTGTTGAAAATGTGGACTAAGAGGGCTCAGTGCAGGTAACATGTGCACAGTGCAGGTTTGCCAAACTGTTTGGGTTTTAGAAAATGCAAAGTTTTTATTTTTTTATTTTTATTTTGTGGTTTTCGACATTTTGGACAATGACCACTTGCTTTCATGCCGAGAGTTAAAGGATACCACTACATGGCATGATGAGGTTGAATTGATACCACTCTCACCTCTCTTTATGCAGAGTTTAGCTTAGTTTAGCATAACGTTTAGCTTAGCATAATGACCTGAAGCAGGGGGAGGGAAATAAACACGTTATATCTCGTTTGTTTACGGACACGATCTAAAAGATTTGCATTGATTTAAGATTCGTTTCGCCTTTTTCAAACTTCATCCCAGTTTCAGAGTGACGATGCAGTTTAGATATTTGCTTATGAAGTGCACTATTGGATAATGTTCGTTTATGCCTGTGTTTGGAGTTTTCAGAAGTAAAAGCGCAGCATGTAATGATGATGTTTAAGTCAGAGTGCCAGAGCTGCACCCCGAAGGTCACGAGGACCGATTTAAACTGCTGAAGTACCTTTCCTGACTCTGCCGTAAATGTTTTCTTGGTCAAACGGTACCAGTCGCATGAATTCACCCCGGTGCTTTTTGGCTGCCTCTAGGCTCTGAAGGCCCTGTTCACCAGCCGCAACACAGGGATCGGAAGGAAAGGCCGGTGGCTCACGGCAGAGGACATGGAGGCCTACCTGTATGCCCTCTCACAGCCGGGAGCTCTGACCGGAGCCCTCAACTATTTCAGGAACGTCTTCAGGTGGGGGACACTCGCCGTCATTCGTACGCGTGAGGCTGGCTGGCTGGCTCAGAGTGATACACCACACAGCGGATCAAATAATTAAATATATCAGTGCATGCATTTCTGACAAGTGAACTGCACATGCATGGCCGAGCGCGCCATCTGCTCCCTTCTCGAGCAATGGGTTATCTCAGAATAGCTGTTGTGTGCTTATGTAAAAGAGATTTCCATGACCCGTGCCCAATTAGTCTCTCCGCAAAGCAAAGTATTCTGTACGTAAGCGCCAGCGACACAAATAGGTGAACACATGGCAACATCCATGCATGCATTTTTATTTATCCGGTCCAGAGTTGTGAGGGGAGACGTACATTGTGTGCATAAACTTTAGCTTCATGACTGTAGGGGAGATTGTGCAAGAGCTTCGATTCAAGCTCATTCAAGCTATGCAGGTGTTTCGAGACTCATTACTAATCATATAAACGATGGCCCTGTTCAATTCGAGTGATCCAGTAAGTCTGTACAGTGAGCCAGCATGAACCATCCTGGGACCCTGTATCGAAGTGTCGTCTTCCTAAATTGTAGATATTGACTTCACTTTCCATAATTACTTATTTTTTTCTTCTGTTTTAAAATGAATTTTTCCTTTAAAATCTATCATGAAATAACCTTTTGTTTGCCCCACCCCCACCTTTTTTTCTTCTTCTCTCCTTAGCTCCCTCCCCCTGAGCCAGAATCATGTCAGGTCTCCCGTGCTGCTGCTGTGGGGCGAGAGGGACGCCTTCTTGGAGCAGGAAATGGCCGAGGCCTGCCGCCTGTACATCCGGAATCACTTCCGTCTCAACATCATTTCTGGGGCCAGCCACTGGCTGCAGCAGGACCAGCCCGACATTGTGAACACCCTCATATGGACCTTCCTCAAGGAGGGAGAGGGACGCAAAAGCCACAGGAACTAAATCCACAGCGAGGCCTCCGCCAGCCTTTTTCTCCCCCTGCCCCCCACCCCACCACGCTTGCCACACCCGGAAGCCTGGAATATGCCAGCAACATAGTGAAAATGCAATCATTCTTTAAATAGTTCACAATTCAAATATTCTTTTTTTTTTTTTCTTTTTTTTTTTTTAAGAAGTCATCAGTAAAGGAAAGAATCAAAGCACACTTCACTGGAGCGGACACATGAGCAGCGTGGGTGACACATATTCAAGATGTTTTTTTGCACATGACGCCCGCCTTAAAGTTTGTTGGTTACAGCATCACAAAATGTGTGTCAAACAAATCTCCTCGTAACTTGTATTGTGTGGTGCCTTTTGAACTTTTTGCGTTGTAAAGATGTCCTGAGAGACTGCTGTACTTGTGTGTTTCTCTGGGTCACTGCACTCTCCTTAGGGCCCAGTCCTTTGGGAAGCCGTGACTCTCCCTCTCCCTTATCAGGTTGTGTTGTCTGGAGGAGTTTTTTATTTTTATTTTTATTTTTTTCTATCTTTTTTTTTCCTCAGAAATACTCAAATGTAGAGAATGTCGTTATCTTGATCTTCCGGTATAGAAATGTGGTTGACTATTGTATTCTTTTTGTATCTATTCCTACACACTGCATTTTGAAATTCACTGAGCCAAGTCTACACTATTTGATTTTTTATAAATAAACTAAATGTCAATCTGTTGGGACCACACAGCTCTTTATTTAAGGGGATGATAGCGGTGGTGCGTTTGAAGCTGTGCGGCGTGCCCTATTGACCCCTGTGTGTTTGCTGCCGTCTCTGAACTGTCACTCCGAGCTTTTACACAGAGGAGATGAAAAACACCAGAAATAGCAATGGGCGTACTGTTAAATATAACACAGAGCTGAAGGGCACAGCAGTTGGTTATTTTTGGTCTTCTCAGTAGAACAAACATTTTTATATTTATAACATTTTATCATTATTTATTTTTTGATTCATGTTCCTTCTCGACGCGGTTATATGCCAACAGAATTGTTGATGTGGAATTACACTGAGGTGTCTTACATAAACATGTTTTTAGTGCTGTGCCAGCACACAACAGCAGCTTTTTAGAGAAGAGGTCATTCGGGCAATGCATGATTATTATGTCTGTGTCAAACAATATAAACCATTCGAGAATATTTTCCTCATTAGCGGCTTATTCTATCATTTATAAAGCTTTAATTAATTGTCTGTTACCTATTAATGAACCCATTAGTTTCAGCATAATAACCCTATAAAGTATGTATTTGTAAAGTTGTAAAAATCAATATTGCACCAAATCACTCTGCAGTAGATCTCACTATCCAACCAGATTGGACTTTTTGTTTAATGCTGATTCAAACATTTACAGTTACATTTGCGCTGACATCATAGGTTAGGAGGAATGATGTAGGAGAGGCCAATGACATCCGCGCCAGTCAGGGGCAAGCTCTGTTGTTGCCTTCCAGGCAGTCGGAAATATTGGAACCAGCACATATTTTTCAGGGCAGTATTTTTATGACCTTTTTTTATTTCAAGAGAAGCACATATGATTATCTTACAAATTGGAGCGGAGACCGGACTTCCCCTTTAAAAGCATTATCATTATTATCATTCGCTTTTTTTTATAGAATGTTTGCATATGTTTGTTCCATTAAAAAATAAATGAACAAGACAGAAATGTAAGCTTGTGTGACACTATTCATTAAAATATTTGGCTATTATAGTCTACTCAGTCGTCTATTTACAGTGTAGCCTTTACACGACAAAACAATATAATAATAAATGAATAAAAGTTGAATCAAATTTTAACTGCAAAAAAAGTGTGTCATTCATTGCTGCCCTGACTCTAAGCTGTAGTCTGAGCTATAACGTGTCTATAAGTGTCCATCTATGAAGTCAGACAGATCTTCTCAAAATCACAGGCAGACCAGAGGCGTTCATTTAGAAAGAGTAGTTAGAATTTCGAGGTCAGTTTTCAGCACCTGAACGCATCATATGAAGCCACATGAGCACGGTGCCTCCCTCGCTTGCACTGCGCATGTGCTGTAGCTTCCGGGTGTGACGACTTGTCCACTCCCCCTCCCGAGTCCCGTCCTAGTGGGTGGAGAACAGCGTGCAGCGGGGATGTCAACAACATCGGTCAGTGGGTCAGTGGAGACACTCACGCTCGTGACGGAACCTCACGCTTCAGGACTAATATTTGCCATAATTCATTTCTTCCGGTCTGTTTTTTTAAATCCCCAGTCATTCAGCGTTTAGGGGTCAAATAAACAACTAACCTACTACTAGGTTACTAGCGGCAACGCTAGCCCGAGTTAGCTAGGCTAGCATGCTAGCCACGAGAGGAAGATGAGTGATGTTTCTCAGCTTACGGCACATAACGTGTCGAGCAGAGAGGGCAGCTAATACACGTGTGAGTGTGGGTGCCGTCGCGTGCGTGTGAGTGTGTCTGAGTGTGTTTTAATTAGTAGTAAATTAAACTTATATGGAAACAGAGGGACGCTGGTTAGTCTGGGTGACGTTATCGGTGTGGTTTTCTCCTGGGGGATGAGGAGAAGCTGGTTTTCTAATAGTCAACCTGTTGTTCTAGTTTTAATAATGACGTCAACGTTACGGTTAAATCATTTAGTTGGACACATACTAGTAAATGAACTGGTCTCTGTTCGCCGAGGTCATCCCATCCCATTTCTTCAACTGGGCAAACAGCGCCTCTCTGGGTTGCAGTCGGTGGTAAACATAAGTCGGTGTGTCTGTGGTGAGAGATGGTGATGCACTCCTGACGTCACCTGGGGGTCAGGTGACGAGACATCATGATGATTACAGAATATTAAAGCCTTAAATTGCACCATACGTGGCTTGTTGTGTTCCAGCAAAGTGTGTCTGTTTTGTTTGTCCTCTGAATGTTCCTACAGCTTGCCACCAGGATTTATCCGTCCCTGCTCCTCCAGTTCACAGGTGTCTTTTCTCGTCTCTGTCCCAGGGAACCCAATGAACCATGATCACCACGGAGGCTGCAAGGGAGTTCCAGGCCAAAGAGCGCAAGCACAAAGAGCAGCTGAGGAGATGTTTATCATCTGCTTTATCGGCAGACCTTGACAGGTAAGGCGTGTGACAGTGCGCACTGAACAACAGAAGCACGGGTTGAAACATTGATCATTGGCAAGTGTCGGAAAAAAATAAAAGGCCTTAAAGTTTGTAAGGCCTTTTATGTGTGTCTTAAAGTTTCCCCACTGTACACAAAGCAATGCAGGGCTGTGAAATGGACAAAGTAACTTATCTGGAGCCTGTGAGTGGCCTGCCACCATCCAGTCAGTAGGACTGAACTGGTTTAAAGACCTGCTGATTCATCCAGTTTGATCGGGGTCATTGCTCTCATATAAAACAAGTTTGTCATAAAAAAAATAAAAAACGTTACCCAATAACCATGTTTAAGTTTTTAAAGAGCCAATTTCAGCCATTACGTTTTGGCTCTAGAGAGAGCCTTTTGCTTTCTTTACAGTAGCTGAAGGCCACCGTAGTTCTCCCGATGCGCTTGTGATAGTCTTAAATAGTGTCATTACGGTAAGGGTGGTCTTCAGGGTAGTTGTCGTGAAAAAATACCACCAAGATGTCTGGAAATGAGGCCGCTTGTTGAACTGGTGCTTCTTCAGTTTGGGCACCTTTCCCCAGAGGTTTACAGTAATGGACGTGGCACCAGCACTCGCATCTCATACCGCCCTGTTGGCCTTTAGCGAACCGGTTTCTGGGTCACCCAGATCAGACGAGAGATAATAATGATGATGATGGTGGTGATGGTGAAGAAGACATTGAACTGCCTCGGGGCGCCTGACTGCTTGTGTTCGTCTGAAGTGGGAAAAATAGGCCTCATAGATTTTGGAGGTTGGCCGAGAAGCTATTTGTTTATCGTCTGTTTTTCATGTTGACTTTTATAATTGTACGTTAAATATTTAATCACTTAGTAAACAAGCGTTTTGAGGGATTTGACCCTGATAGTGTTGTACTGCATTTCCCCAGGTTGCTGCAGGAGGAGCTGGAGGCCGATGTCTCTCTGTATGCTGGGTCCGGCTCGCTCCAAGCTCACAGAGCCGTGCTGTTGGCCAGAGCTCCGCACGTCCTTCGGGGGCGGACGCAGAAAGATCCCTCCATCGTTCATCTGCCCGGCTATGAGCTGTCCGGGTTGAAAGATTTCCTCAGGTAGGCGGTGAAATGTCGATGACAGCCTATATTTGCTGTTTCTTTTTTTTCTTCTTCTTTTTTTGACAGTTTATTTTTGCCCCTGTAGAAAAAACGAAAATGCCACTCACTAGTTTCACATGAAGCGATAACTCCACATCTGCTCTCTAGTAGGAGACGTTGAGAGAAGACATGTATCCTCTCTTGTAGTGTTGCAGTTTCACAGACCCTCTGACAGAGGGCGCCATGTGCACCGTCTTTAGTCTGCAGTCTGTGTGCTGCTTTTCAAGGGGCATCGGAAATGCTGCAGCTCTTCAATAATACATCTGGTTTTCACGTCGGCATTGAGACGCACACACCCTGAAGTGTGTCAGTGTTTGTAATCATCTGTGCGTTTCTTGTGTCGCAGTCGAGGTTCTGCAGTGCGGCGCCTCTGAGCTTCTTAATCCACTGGTTCGTGTCTCTGTCTCGTTAGCAGTTTTGTAATCAGGGCAAGTGAAACCGGAGTCAAATTCCATGTATGTGTAAACTTACATGGCCATTAAAGCTGCTTCTGATTCTGAGAAGGAGTCGTCATTGTTTGGTTGCACTATTGCGGAGTCTGAACATCTTTCTAAAGCTCCTTTTACTCCTGTCCAGACAGATGTTTTTGAATGCACAGGTATCGTGGAAAAAGTCATTAGTTTATTTAAATTTGATAAAGGAGCTAGTAACGATTCCAGTCAAATTTGGCAACAATATTAAAATAATACCCTTTTTTTTCTTTGGTTCAAGGAATATAAACATGTTTTTCATCAGAGACTCGGTACAAAACAAATGAAACGTCTCGCTGAACTAGCAGAAATTATATTTGTGTCATATTTTGATTCAACAGGAAGAGTAGAGGATAGAGAGAGATGGGGAAGGACATGCAACAAAGAGCCCTGGCCAGACTTGTACCAGGAATGTTGCGGTTTAATTTTTCTTTGCCAGATTTATTCATTTTTATGGCACGACATGCCGGGAGGCCTCGGCATATTTCAGAAGTACTTCATGGCAAATGTACTGTAACAGTTTGAGTAACTAAGATTGAAGGTCACCTTATGAAAACGCTTCACTGGGGGGGGGGAAAGAAAATCCTGCTCAGGCTTGCTTTCTGTGTCACGGAAGTCACATTGCATCAAGTGAGACTGTAATTTAAATAAGTGTGAAAGGCCTAGTTTTAATTAACCTTTATTCCCCCCTAACCTCCCAGGCGACTGTACACAGCGGACCAGAGCCTGCGCTCGTCTGAAATAATCCCAGACGTGGACGGCTCGGTACCGCAAAGTGCTCCGCCTGTTCCCGACCCGGCAGACCTTCATAGTTCCTCTGACTCAGGTAAACATACGAACACCGTTTTCTCACGGAGGGTTTATTCTGGTTATGTGGCCACTCAGCTGCTCTTCACATCATGTTGTCTCAGCCATAATCCATTTAAGGGCTAATCTAATTTTGGATGCCAGTTGCGGCCGCCGCTAATTGCAGCACGGCCACTTTATGGATACTTTTCCATAGTTTTTGTTCACTGTTTGCAGCATTTTTAGTTGTTTAGTGAGCTTTCTCTCACACACTCACAAATACCCATGTCATGTGTCTCACACTTTCTCTTCATCACCCCCCCCAACCTTCCTCATCACACGTCTCAACTTCCACTCCAGACGCTGCTCTTGAGCCGGCTTCTGGCCTCGGAGCGGACTTGCTGGATCTGTACCAGAGGGGGGAGCAGTGTGACATCACCATCCAAGTAGCGGAGCAGGTCTTCTCCTGCCACAGGTAGAGCTTTTTTCCTCTCAGACATTTCATTCATACGTCCGGCAGCCAAACACACACTGTGCTTGTTTTTGTTTTGTTTCCCTGTGAACGCCATCATATGTGGCAGGTACGGTGGGAGCGCGTTCCCTTCAGCACATCACATCCCGTGCAAACACTGCAGAGGTCGCGCATCTCCTGTCGATTCGCAGCGGTGGTCATTCAATGATGCAGAGGTGGTAGTAGCCGCTGGTAACCATGGAGACAGGTTTCTCCCAGCTCAGGGGAGCAGCCAGCCAACGAGAGCTCGTCAGAGGGAGAGGAAGCTGGGCTATTTTTTATTTTTTTGGGGCGGTTGCTCTGCAGCAGTGATCTTTTGAACGTGATCATGGCTTCTGCAGCCCGACGCTGAAGCACAGTAACATGACACGGCACATAACAGAGAACCTAAGAGCCGTAAAATAGAGCGCTTTCAAACAGTCACGCTCTCCACAAAACGTGTTTTGAATGAGGGGTTTGAATGCTTATGTGAATGTTTCCAAAAATAACTGTTTGGTGCATGTGTGTACTGAAGGTCACCCATAATCCGGGACAGATAATAAAAAAAAGAGTGGACTGAGGGTTTTCTTTTTTGCTCCGATAGGAATTTCTAATAATGAAAATAAAAACCCAATCTGAGTTTGTAGTAGAAAGCTCATCTCTCACACATGTTGCCGCTCACTACGTTTATTCATTCATCTTACTAAGAAAGGAATACATCGGTTCCACATAATAGAAAATAGAGCGTGGCAATGAGCTGAATATTATATCAATATATTAGCATATGATTTATTATTGTTTTATGGGGTTATAATGTCCAGGTGTCTTTTGAATGTTGTTCAATGAATGTAGCACTGATATTGATACCTAAATGGTCTTCTTCTGTATGGACGCCAAGTTATTCGTCTGAACCGTAGAACACATTATGTGGGTTTGTCAGTATTGCCTTGGGCCGATTTACCATGTCGTTAATTATTTCTCAATTTACTTCCACTGACTCCATCACACTGTAAAGTGTTTAAAGCGGATACAGCTGGCGTTATTCTGTATATTATTCTATGTAACAGAGACAATATGTTTGTGGCTCTCACAGCACCTCGTGATTTCCTTCCCTGTTTGTGGCGCTCTGCCTCGAGCCCTTTGGTTCCTACTGAAGGCTTGATGGTTAAGTTAAGCCTGCTCCTAAAACAGATGGGTACTATCATTTTTTTTTACCAAGCTTTACTCAAACAAGGAGGAAATAGTGCGTCTGCTGGGGATAATATTCAGCTGCAGGTTATTCCACTTTTGGCATGCTGGTAAGTATTTCTGGCAGCAGGACCGTGTTTGTGGTAAACAGCAGTGTCATATTCATGTCACCCTGTGATACGGTTCAGCGGCTCGTTGAGTGTTTAATCGCTTTATGGGAGCTACAGAGGAATAAGATGCATCCGGCTTTGATACACACGTAGTACTTGTTAGAGGGATCAATTGTGGTTTGTTGGTTTGGGTCTTTTCATGCGATTTTAGAATATCACCAGCCTTATTCTTTATTGAAGCACTCTATTTCCAAATCTGACAGCCCAATCTTCAGAGGCAGGGGATTGAAAAGAAAAACCTCCAGAGACCACAGAGCACACACGATATTTATGCCACTTAAGTGCCCGCCAGATGACATGTGAAATATTAAAACGGTGCCTGTTTTATTGGGTTTCTAGGGCAATCCTGTGCGCGCGGTCCCAGTACTTCCGCGCCATGCTGAGCGGGAGTTGGATGGAGAGCTCCAGACAGTGCATCACTCTGCAAGGGTAAGACGTCGGCATCGGTCCCCGCAGCAGGTCACAGGGATCGATGGTAACACCTCCACTCCTGGTCCAGCAGCTCTACATTTCATTCCCGAACGATGCGGCTGAATTACTGCATGTGCCGCGTAAATTATTCAGGCCTTCGCTACAGAGGTGGCTCCGTACAATATGGGGGCGGGGGGAGGGGGGGGTTCACTCACAGGGTACATGTTTGAACTCCACACGCACACGCAGCAACCCACTGCCGGTGGAATTGCAAATGGATTTTCTAGCAAGCAAGGTAGCAACGTTTCCTCTGTGAGGCGCATAAACGTCTTCTCATCCACTGCAGGCTAAAAAGCCCCCGGCCCCTCGCCCTCACCACCACCGGTCTCTTCTCAGAGCGGGTGAAAGGCAAATGAGGCCCTTTTTATTTTCCTCCAGGGAGAGACGTGTCACCCGCCTCAGCATTACTGATCCGAGGGTAACTGGGGAAGACTTGGCTGTCAGAGTGAGGAGCTGCTGCGTTGACGTGCTCGGGGGGAAGAGAGATCCTGTGAAATTGACCTCGGGCTGCAGTCACATAGCTTGAGTGCTGCATGATATATGTATTTTGTTTACAGCCTCCTCAGTCGTGTTTCCAGTATAGACGGAATAAAACACTGTGTGCCTGAAATCACCAAAATACTATTAGACCGGTGCCGGGGACAATTCTGTATGTTAACATGAAGAAAATAAATTGTAAATGTATTGTTTTGTTAACCGTTCCAGTTTAGGGCCAGATGAGATGGAGATCCTACTCCAGTTCATGTATGGGGCCATTGTGGATCTGCCACCTGGAGCCAGTGCCAGGTACTGTATGTGAGCAGACTGTCCCACATTAGTAGGACACCAGAATACAACCTGATCTGCATTTGGTGTCTCCTGTCCCCATAGTCAGGTGGTGTTGGCAGCAGACATGTTGGGTTTAGAGGGACTGAAGGATGTGGTGGAGATGGTTCTGACCCGAGACTACTGCCGCTTCTTCCCCAAGGTCAGCTATACATGAGGAAAACTAGCGAATATAAGAGGTGAAAAGAAGGATTTCATCGTCTTATTATTGCTTCTCTATATGCATGTGTCAGGTAGGTTCACATGTGCAGCATTTTTGATTCTTCAAATATGTTGAATATAGTTATTTTCAATATCCACATTTAGGATTATTCGTCTATCTTTAAAACAAAACAAAAAAATTAATGTATTCTTTCACCTTCAGTCAACGCTTTTTAAATTTTTTATTCAAAGTCTTTGAATACACAATTTGTAAAAATCTAAATAAGGCTTTTCTTTAGATCAAATAAGCGCATCCAAACACAAACATGAATAAAATAAAATAATTAGACTTGATATGCCACCGTAGCGCGTTGCGAAATGAAAAGATTTAACGCCTCCACTCTTGTGCCCCATTCAATGTGCTGCCTGTACTCGCAAAAACAGGTTCATTCCACACTGCGGATCGAGTATCTGTCGTGATTTGACCGGTCCAATTTTACTTTGTCAAAGTCACACCAAAAAAATAATCAACCCCAGTCATGTAATCCCGTCGGCCCACCGAATTAGTTTTGTTGCGCCACAATAATCCCAGGCCTCAAGCCACCGTACATGTAAATGAGTCCAGTGAGTTCCACGGAGGGAGCTGCACAGATTTTAAATCTAGTAAAAGAGAGCGCTGGAGTTTAGGTGAGACAACCAGTATCGGGAGAGAACAAGTTGGATCAATGGGTCCCTACTTGAAAGGCTGATTAGCCACCTGCCAATAGAGCGCTTGATGAGATCCACGTAGCGCATGCTCTGAATGCAAAGTGTCATTATCGCACCTCATCAAATGTTATCGATTCTAAATGCCGGTTAGACTTTTTCTACTGCTAATGTTGCTGTATATATCCGATCACTTCAGTGCGGCGATTCCTCTGTAGTCCAGAACAACAGTGACATAGCAGTTTGTTGAGTGTTGCAGCTGAAAACAGAGACAAAGCCCCCCTTTTTTCGTTTTTTATTCCTTTTGGCTTTAGTTTTTAGTTTTGTTTATAATGGTTTATTTACTAAGGCGCCTGCATGCTCGGTGTCAATAGTAACGCTGTTTTCACTTCTCGGCAGCCAATTGACGGGGTTCAGAAAACAGTTCTGGAGTGTCTGTCGCTCACGCACGCCTTAGGCCTTCAAAACCTCCACATGCTGTGTAAGAGGTGAGTGTCTGTCGCCGCTTCTCTCAAAATGTGTTACAGATGGGAAATGAAGAACACAAACATTTGGAAAATGCACGCTCCTTTTTGATTTTTTTTTTTGGGGTCAAACAACGGAAAGTTGCTTGTGTAATTTGAAAAAAAAGGGACAACACATTAACCTGTCACCATTCTCGCCACTGCAAGTTACATCCGCATCTTGTTGCTAGGTAACCAGCATGTGGGTTCATACTTCTGTGTTATTAAGTCGCTTGGGGTTAGTTGTGTAATGCGAGTAAAAACGTAATTGATTTGTGTTGTTTTAACTTAAATAAGCTTTCTTTAAATGAAGTGAATCAGAGTTACGGCATCTCTAAAGATTGCTCTTTAGGAAACAATGTTGTGTGTGTGTGTGTGTGTGTGTGTCTATATATCTATCTATCTATCTCTCTATCTCTCTATCCTTGCCCTTGGATGAGATATAACTGGAAACCTATATGCTGTTAATTTTCCTTTCGATTCACAAACTGAGAACATTTCATTTTGAGCTGCAGCCGATTCTTCTGCAGGTGAACGGTGCTCCTGATTTGGGGTGGGGTGGGGTGGGGGGTTGTCTCTGCTGAGTCTTGATGAGTCATGCGAGTATGACGGTGAACCGAGCTGCGCTGCTCTGTGCAGCAGTGCGTTACCGACCCTCTCATCCTCACTCACTCCGTTTTTCCCTCGAGCAAAGCTCTGCGGGCCGCTGCCTCGGAGCCCGAGACTCCTCGTTCTTGTTCTCACTGCAGAAACGCAGAAAAAAGGCCTCCATGAGTTTGTGTGACTGATTACGGTCGAGATCGGGAAATTGCCCAGAAACCAAACGCTCCTGTTACGGAGACTCCAAAAGCAAGTGATCTACAGATCCTCTACGTGATGTGTATTTCCAGGTGGGTGTCGGATCACTATGTGAAGACCTGGTGCGAGAGGAACTTCTCCCTCTTGTCCCCGGAGCTCCACGTAGCCTGTCTCGCGGCCGTAACTGAAACCATGGTGAGTTCCTCCCTCCCAGAGTCATCAGCAGGGCCGCATTCACGTAATTGCACAAATATCATCAACCCATTCTCCAGAGGTCTTTCCACAGGAAGGAAATCCAAACATAACCCAATCAAACATGACCTTTATTAAATTCTCAGTTATTAAAGACAGACTAATTTAGGAATATGATGTGGATGCAGACGGGCGGGGAGTGATTCCAGCCGTGTAATTGGTAATTGAATCTCGCATCTGTCTTTCATCACTATCAACGATTTGGGGGTACACTCTGTGAGTAAAGCAAGACAAATGTACTATTGTTCTCTCTTGGCAAGATTCAGAGCTGGCCAAGAACCATTACACACATTCTGGGACTCCCTCCACCGATCAATAGGTCCCGGGCCAGACTGAAAAGAGAGCTTTTTATGGAGGGCTGTGTTTGTTTGACTTTGTTCTGTGTTTTCGACAATAGCGAGAGTTTCTTTATCTGACGGATGTTCTCCGTTTAGACGGTGCAGAGCGCGGTGACCACGCTCTGTGGCACCGAGCAGTTGCTCGGCAGCCTCCCAGAAGTCAAGTGGGCCCAGCAGGTGAGGAGTCTCGCCACAGAGCTCCAGGAGGAGAGCCTGCATGTCATTGTCCAGCATCTCCCCCTAGTCCTCCGCACTCAGGCCTTCCAGGACCTCTGCAGGGTAAGGCGTCGCTGATGCACTCTCACCTTCACTGGGATGAGGTTTCTACGTCTTTTTTCTTTTGATGAGTGTCTTGTTACCTTCCGTTTCAGAGGGAAGAGTTTACCCGCGAGCCCACGTTGTTGAAGAAGCTGTGTTCGGCCATTCGAGAAGGTGTGACCGTTGACAACTGCTGTGATCTTTTCGCCGCTGTGCACTCGCTGTGCGGAGATGACGTGGAGGAGGAAGGGGGGCAAAAACGAGAGGAGGTGACACGAAGCACATTCTCTGTCTTTTCAAAATCAGACATCACACCGAGACCAAAAGGCTGTGCTCGCATCTAATCTGTGTAGCTCTGGTCCCGTTTAGTCCTGTGCATTAAGACTAGTGGGAACAAAGTCAACCTGAATTCTGACCAAACAACTTCATGAAAACGTCCAAGCAAACTCTGTCAACAAATTAATATTCAGAAATCAGAAATCAGAATCAGAAACCGTTTATTTGCCAGGAATGTTTTCACACAAACGAGGAATTTTTTGAGGCGGAAGGTGCATACATTGGACATGGACATGGACATGGGACGTAAGACGAGACAAACAACAATCAACAATCAACGAAAACAACAGTGCAATTGGTATTAAAATATGTGTAAGATAAGCAATTCACTAAGAGCTTTTGCCAGAGCTTTCAACTGCTGCTCTTGATCTTCCTCAAGGTGCGATGTTTAGACAAAGTAACTCCAACTATCTGACTTGAGTCAGAGATTAGAGAGTTGGATCAACAGCGGTGAGATTCCCAGAAAACCTAACTTCTAACCGTTTAACTCCCTCTGCAGAGGAAGACTATGAGATGCTGTTGAAACCTCTGTAAAAAAAAGCTAGTAATTGATCTTTGAGATACGTTTCTTTTTTTATGCCTCTGCGGCAGCCGTGCCCGGAGGCATTATTATTATTTATTTTTTCCGGGTAGTCCACCCGTCCGTCCGGTCCATCCTTGTGAACGCGATACCTCTGGAATGCCTGGAGGGAGGATAGATGTAGTCCACGAGGCAATACATTTCTCAGTGCGCGCTTTATCGACCAGAAAGCTGAGTTCTCCTGCTCGTGGATCCCGCGTCGGCGGGGCCTGCATGTACCGGGATGGATCGCGTGCTAGCTGCTGACGCCTGGAGGATCCCCGCCGGCCATATCCTGTTTAACGGCTAATGCAGCTGCAGCCTCGGCCTCTCGTCGCAGCGCATCCGCCGGCTCTAATACGTTCAGCTGAATATCCGCGTTACCCAAAACACGGCAAAATGTATCCGTGTCCTCTGCACCGCATATCTTCAGGATGCCGTTTCCACCGTTGGTAACGTATCCAGTTTGCAAAACAAGCAAACAATTGGACCGCCACATAAAAGGTGGTGACTTTTCACGTTGTTAGTAGTGAGTCAATTTGAACCCTAAACAGACTCTTTAAATGGCAAAAGCGCTTTTTCTTTTTGTCTCGGCCAAGTGAACCAAACTACCTTTCTGCTCTCTCTCTTTCCACTAGAGTTACTTGAAAATCTTTCCTAACAACCATAATGTCCCCCCCCCCCCCCCCCCCCTCCCATCTTCATTATCATCATATGCTTTACTTCATTCTGGATACAGCTTTGGAGGAGCGATCTCCACAGTTACTTGACATTTCAGACCAAAGCAAGGACCTTGGGGGTAAATATGTGTTACGGGTCGGTCTGAATGGGTCAGCCTGAGTTGACCAACGTGACTTTGCTCCGCTCCGAACCAGGATGTGAAATGGGTCCCACGCTGCTCTGCTTTGGTATGAAAGGGTTTCTATGATGGTGGTTCTTGGGCTTTCGGCCAAACATTAATTTGCCCTCCATTACGAACAGCATTATTATCTGTATACATTTTCTATCGTTGTGTACCGCGAGTTGTTGAATTAATGCTTCATGAGGCGAGAAAACCCAGAAAGGAATTTCACTTAGTACAACTAAGGAGGAGCACAAATAATCGTGTTGATCTTTTAATGCTTTCTTGAGAATGTTATTCATTTTCCACTCCGCGCCTTCAAATACGCATTTAGTGAGTGTCTCTTATCAATGGATACGGATACAAGTGTCAGCCGCATGTAGGCGCGTGCACAGGATAAACGGAACGGGGACACACTCATAGAAAAAACTGCTTCTTATAGCTAATCTTTTACCTTTTTAACGGCACGTGACACAAATGATGCCGCCAAACATCATCACAAGTTTCATCAGATTTTGACCTGTGGCAGTTATGGTTATTGAGAACTAGAAATGTTGGCCTTTTGTTGATAGCAAGTTTGTTTGTTTGTGTGCCGGATGGCATCATTTCTCCAAACTGCCAAATTCGTGCTTCACCTTGGATGTCTTTTTAAATATAGATGTAAGCCGACTGTATCGCATCTGAGTTGATGCATCAACAAGTATGGAAATGTTGGCATATGGCAGTTGAGTTAGAAATTGAGATGATAGGTTTGAAGGCTCAGACTGTAAGTTTTGTTAACATTGGGCGAAAATAATTGTGAAATCGTATCTGTCAAACAGTTGAGAGATTAAAAGACT
Source organism: Myoxocephalus aenaeus (assembly GCA_038501785.1). Classification (NCBI taxonomy): domain Eukaryota; kingdom Metazoa; phylum Chordata; class Actinopteri; order Perciformes; family Cottidae; genus Myoxocephalus; species Myoxocephalus aenaeus. The sequence continues at coordinate 4,995,163 of JBAMJR010000011.1, forward strand.
TAACGAAATGTATAGTGCGAGCCGGCAGGTTAATCCTGTGAGCTGACTTCCAGAAGAAAGTGACCTGGCTGCACAAGTTAAAGCACATAACCCCTGTAAAGACCGTACAGTATGGCAGAATGGATTAGGCTGAGGGACACTGTGACGTGTGCCAGCGGCCTTCACTAATCTGTGTGTGTGTGTGTGTGTGTGTGTGTGTGTGTGTGTGTGTGTGGTCGGTCAGTGCAGCGGAGGAGGTGGAGATGGCTCCTCCCCCTGCCTTCCAGCCCTGTTTTTGTAATCGGGCGTGGAAACGGGAGAATGGGCATCAGCCGCTGACATCACTGACTTCGTTCAAGGGAGCTCAAGTGGATTCTGCAACAGAGACAGAGGGGGTGGGGGGTGAGTGGGGGGTATTTGTTGCCATGGTGAAAGGTTCTCCAAGCAGCTGCTGATTCGCTTGTGCCTTAGCGCACCCCTTTCCATTCTTCTCCCCTCCCTCCCACCCTCTCTCTGTCTCTCTCTCTCTCGCTCACTCTCTCCTCTGTGTTGCCGCCAGCCGTTCAGGCAACAGATTTGTACGCTGCGCAGTCGGCTGTGGACCTTCCTGCTTCAGACCTTTTACGCCGTCCGCCACACGCAGGGATGGGAGACCCTGTCCTCCAAACACAGAGAGAGGATACTGGCAGGTAAGGGAGGAAATCCATGCTGTGAGCGCTCTTCTTCTAGGCACACAGCATGATATTTATGCTGCGGTGTGGATGTATGTATTTTATTTTTCCCCCCTCCCTTAACCCAACCTGGCGCTGGAGCAGTGGCTCTGCATCATCAGAGATGAACCGAAGCCCTTGGAGCATACGCTGTTGGCTGATTTAATACTTAATGGCTTCTCTCCCCGTAGCTGCCTGGCTACTACTAACCCATTTACAGTTTGCCCCGTGCTGTTTATTAAACATGTGTGCTTCATGTGACTGTAACTGTCTCGGGCAGATGAGTGTCTGCTAACACGGTAAATGCAGCAGACACGCCATGCTGGTTTTCATGGGTCTTTGTGGTTTCTGAACATGACTACAATTACAACAATTCCACAGTTACATATACTGTGCTGTATTCTTTGCTGTAATGTGTTGAAATTCACCTCATGAATAATTTATTTGGCTGCTGGTATCGGCGTGTTGCTATTAATGGTACATTTCTTGCCAGTGAAATCGGATTCCAGGTCTCACATGCAAACATAACACGAGCAAACAGTCAATTTCACCTCATTTGCTATTGATTTCTAAAATAAATTAGTAGATTCTCAAATTGTTCTGTACTCAGTATAAGAATGGCCGTGCTTTGTTTGGAATAGCCCTGGTCTGACTGATCGATCCATTGATTTATTGCTTGTTTCCTAAAGGGTAAACAAAGGGGGTGGAAATGGAAATTTGTGAATGAATAGAATAGATCCTCCAGCTCCCATTAGAAAGCAGCATCTTGGAAATACAACTGGTGCAGTCCCTTTCCTCTTTTTTTCTTTTTCTTGGATTTGGTCTGTTTTGCAGGCAACATACTAATGTGTGATCTTCGGTCTTCCTTTCATCCTGTTTTGACAGATGCCATTGATAAAGGGGACAATCGAAGACTTGGCAAAAAGCCTGTATTCACTAGTTCACAGGTAATGTTATCATTCAACAATGCATTGACATTTATGTTTTATTTACGCTTTAATTATGATTCAGAAACAAGAAAACAATGAAGTTGTCACTTCTCATTCTGACTTTGACTTCTTAGTTTGATGATGTGAACTTTTGAGGATTTCTTTAGCTCAGAGAAATCCATGTAAATGAGTGTAATCCCTGACAGTGATGACAGTGTGTGGCCCTCAGATGCCATATGTCATAAACACCCCGCCCTAACAGCAAAGAGATACAGTATAGAATTAGCAGCAGGGCCTCTCTAAACAGATGTAGAGCTAAAATAAGCCCGGCTGAGGTGATCCAGAGAGGGACTGCCAACATGTTTAGTCATGACTAAACGCCTCCAAAATCTCGGGCAAAGTGGTTCGATGCAGTCAAAACAAGAACTTTGCCTGACTTTAGGCTTTATGTGCTGGTTCCTGATACTTGCAATCCCTGATGTTGTCGTTCTGCCGACACTAACCGGCAATTATGAGTTCCCAGTTTGTTTAGATCGTTTGCAAAAGTTCACAGATCGACACAAAGTAAAAAAAATAAAACGTAGTAAGAAACCAATTGTTTACACAGTCTATGGAGGTCTCCATAGCCTGAGTAGATGTTCAGGTTAGTCAGCATTTTTCTAGTAGTTTGCTCCAGTGCCTGGTGGTAATCTGCACCAATGTTATTCAGTTGCATCTGACCGCGCTCTGATTCTTTGCTGATTAATCCTGTCTCACGGTTACGTGACTAATTTGGTAATTTTTTTCCCCTCCTGCAGTCGAGGGCTGTAAAATGCCCTTCATCTGCACCTGAGAGTCCTCCTGTGCACAGAACACAGAGGGTGTCCGAAAACGCAACTTCTGTCTCCCGCAGTGCCGCGTCGGCCATGAAGTCCGATGGACTTGGGACAGCTACCAAACCGGGAGAGGGTCACTCTTCCAAGGCGAAGAACGCGAAGAAGCCAGGAGACCGGAGTGTAGCAGCAAAAGCAAAGGCGGCGCCAGGCGGCTCGCCGGTTGTCGGCGGCTCGCCGGTTGTCAACGGCACAGGAGCCGCAGGGGCCAGGCGGGACGTAGCCAGCGCCAACGGCCTCAGAAGCTCTCATGGCGCCAGAGAGCCAGAAAAGAAGCCAAACCCCGGTGCGAGGCCTAAAACATCTCCCCCGAGCTGCACGTCTACGAGCCAGACTCGGGCAATGAAGGCTCAAAAGAGCTCAGCGGGAAAGGCCGACGGCGGTGTTGGCGCCAGCCACGCTCAGCGCAGCGCCTCCTCCACATCAGGCAGCGCCTCGCCAGAGAACGGTGCCAGCAGCCCTCGCAATGACACCCACTCCATCCCAGGTTTACTCTCTTTATTGACTTCTTTACATTTCATCATTGCGACGGACACCAATTACCATGTAGGACATCGGAGTAGACGAGCTAAAGGGTCGACACGTCGGCCCCAGGCATAATACTGTAGCTGAAATACGGAGGGGATCTGCAGACTCATTAGTATGATGGATGCTGTGTTGTGGCCTAGAGGGCTTTGTGAAAGACAAGGGCAGTGTCAAGTTTGAATGTTGTTTTATGAGCAAACAAAGCGTAGCGCAGAAACTCTCAGCAGAGGTCAAGGCCTGTATGGCTCACCCACAGGGAGGGGTGTGACGGATCACTTCCACTTTTTTTGGGGAGGATGTTTTAAGGAGGGGGGAGGCGGGGGCTCCTGTCGTTCCCGGTACAATCAGCATGTGTCCCTGTACCCCACCCTGAAAGTGACTTGCTACACTACTGTGATGTGAGCTTGCTCACTAACAGCACATCATCCTACCTGACTACGTATCCCTGAAGATCACATGGTTCATTCGTCAGTAAATTAAGATTCAATTGTATCGGACTGGGGTCGGTTGATCTCAAAACTATCTGGACTAACTTCTATTAACGGTTGTGCACGTGGTTCATTGTCTGTGTTTTAGGTGTGAAGCCCAAACACCAGGCTAAGGCGGTGAACAAATCCCCCCTGACAAAACCTCCTCAGAAATCCGATACAGCAAAGATCAGCAGGTGAGCTTTACCCCTTGTTTTATGGCGCTTATCAGCGTGCTTTCTCATCAAGTCTTGTGTGTTCAGTGTAACGATAAAAGGCTCCAAGTGTCCCCTTGGATGTTCCAGTTGGGTGGATCCACCTTAAATGCCATTCTACTGCCAAGGGCCTTTAGAAATTGATTTAATTCAAGTGAGGATTCTCTTGAAGGGTTTAGGGAGCAAGTCAACAATCCAGCAAACGTTCCTCTTCACAAGCCCACATTAATGAAAGGGATTTATCCAACTGTGAATAAACAATACGCAGAAAATAAATTACTCACTTGAAATATTCCTTATATCTGAGACAGATAGCATTCCATGAGTTTCTATATGTCATATGTATGTATGTGTATGTATATATATATAAAAAAAAAAAAAGGCTGCGTTAAAATGACAACATGTGGCCAATAAGAACTCATAGGTAAACAAGGGGCCTGGAACTTGACTTATATCTTTCAGTTACTTCAACTTTTGTCCTTCTTATATTGATATATCATAAGAATCAAAATCTTGAAGGATAGCTTAATTATTTATATTATTGTACCAAACATTTTACAAAAACATCTTACTTTGGTCCACAGTGACCTACTCTAAAATGACTGAAGTTGAAGTGACTGATTTTTACTGTTTGTGTCACTGTTTGTGTTGGGGTCAGGCTGCAGCCTGTAAGGCTGCATTTTAGTTTAGTCTGAACCAGTCTGAGTGCCATGCATCCTCCCTGCAGTTTGAACATGGCCATGCCAAGTTGCAATATGAGCTCAATGCCAATACACCCAACTCCATTAGCTTAAAGCATTTATGGCCGAGGAAGCAAAATAAACCTACCTTCGGTAATGTAAATGTAGAACAAATAAGATGACGGTATCACCTGGTTGTCTTTTAGGCTACGTGCGGCTGTCAGGAGGTTAAAAGCATCAGTGTAGCGTTTTCCGACAAGCCTCTTATCTGTCCTTCAAAGATGTTAAAAATAACCCTTTGACAATCTGCATCATCCAAACTCCATCTGTCCCGGGAGCACATCAATATTTAACAATCTCCCTGGAAAGCAAACAAATAGCCGGTAGGCTAACAAAACATCTTTGGATTGCCATCTTGTGTAAAGAAACAGATGGCACAGGTAACGGCTCCTCTGTGAAGCGTGCCAAAGTTAGCAGAATGAAGGTACTCTGGGAGAGCAGGTAACATTGAACTCTCCTCTATTCTCAACGTGAGAAGCGATATAAATCATTTGTATATTATGTATTTTGTCAAAACTGACCTGTAGTATTCTTACTATCGTGACATTCTCAGGCAGATTCTATCAAATTGTACCTGGGTAAACTCACTAAGATGTCCGATAATGAAAATCCTTCAACCTTGGGCATGCAGCAAATCTCAAACTGTAAAAATGCTCTCTCGCCTCCTGGTCCTCCATTTATGTTTAGTTGATAACCAGGCTAGAACATCCCTCCCAAGGACGCAAGTAAACAACTTGAAATTCTTTGCATTGATAATCAGCTCATGTCTAAGGAGCTTGCCCTTGACAAAATGGGAGAAAAGGCTTTGCTGCCCCCCTCTGGTGTTGAATGTTAAATCGTGGTTTACTTTCCCTGCAACATACTCTCATGAATATTGATTAATGATGATGTGAGCCAGAGGTGTTCATTTTTGTGTTCTCCTGGTAAAAATGTGTCTGCTCACTGTGTTGTTTGCATATGTTTCCTTCAACCAATCACAGTCCTACCAATAAGCCAAGCGCGAGAGAAAGTGTCAAAGTCAAGACTGGTGCAGCGGATAAAGCGTCTACTGGAGGGACGGCAGCCAAGACGGACGCCAAGGGGAGAGGCACACCAGACCACCACGGTGAGACGGTCACAGCCGGCTTGATTCAAACGTCTGTCGGTATACTGTTGCATTGTCTTATAATGTCCTGCTCTGTCTTTGGTTAGTCTCGAGGCATGGATCCTCTGTGAAGAAGCCGGCCTCTCCCAGGAAAGAAGACGGCAAAGACGGGTTGAAATCCTCGGCACCGGACAAAGCAGCCAGTGAAGCTCATAAAAAGAAGATCACGAAACCCGCTTCGGCGACTGGAGCCTCAGCTAAATCCAGTGCTAAACCACCAAAAGCCTCTCAAGCCCCCTCCAAGCAATCTTCAGTTGTAGCTGCCAAGTCTGGACCAAAGCCTAAAAGCGCCACTGACTTATCTGCGGAGAAAGCTTCTCCAAAATCCGGAGGAACCTCCAGAACCTCAGCTGCGTCGGCCTCCAAGAAATCAGGAACTAAAGGGAAAGAGGCAGTGAACGGTAATAATTCAGACTGTAAAACTGAGATCGCACCAACTGAAAACGCTGGGGATGATAAAGGAAGTACGGAGGTAGCGCTCTCCGACCAGCCTGCACAGCCAACAAGCCAGGGCGGAGGGGATTCACTCGGCCTTAAACTAGAAGCAAGCCCTAAGCGGAGCCTCAAGAAGTCTGAAACGCAGTCACGAAACGCTCCGAGTTCACCAGCAGCTCGCAAACCCCCCCACGGCAAATGTGCTAACGCGGACACTTGCAAACAGGCTGCGGGGAGTAAAGCGAGACAGTCTCCAAGCGGTGTCATCCCAGCTCACATCAGCGGGAGGCAAGTTCACGAGGTCGCCTCCCCAAATTCTCCCAGAGATGCCGAGCGCCCCGGCGTAGACACCCCCTGCAGCGCGGGAAGCACCGACACTCCCGCAGAGGACTCCTCCTGGAGCGGCACCCACCATCAGGTCAGCCCGGAGTCCGAGACCGGCAGCACGCACACCACGTCCTCCGACGACATCAAGCCCCGATCGGAGGACTACGACGCAGGGGGCTCGCAGGACGACGACTGCTCCAACGACAGGGGCGTGTCCAAGTGCGGCACCATGCGCTGTCATGACTTCGTGGGCCGCAGCAGCAGCGACACCAGCACCCCAGAGGAGCTCAAGATGTGCGAGGGCGGGGCCGGCTTGAGGGTGGAGGTGCGGCTGCGCGGGCGGGAGGCGGAAACCACCAGCGAGGAGGAGGTAGCGAGGCAGCGCCCTCGGTCCTGGTTGCACCGAGACGAGGTTCGCGTCGAGGAGGAGCACTCGGAGGTCGAGGCCACCGTGACTGTGAAAAGCGGGCCCGACCCGCAGCTCTTCTCCTCTGAGGAGGAGGAGGAGGAGGAGGAGGAGGAGGACGAAGATGAGGAGGCAACGGAAGACGAGAGGTCTGAAGTCGAGGTGATTCCGGGCCCGCTGCCGCCAACCGAGCCCTCGCCGCTCTTCCAGGGGATCGTCAACCTGGCTTTCGACGACGACGGCGTGGACCAGGAGAACGAGCAGCCCGACTACCAGTCGACGTCCAACTTCCGCCGCTCGGTGTTGCTCTCCGTCGACGAGTGCGAGGAGCTGGGCTCGGAGGAGGGCGGCGTCCAAACGCCGCCCCAGCAGCCCGACGACGGCGCGACCCCCTGCGACGTGTTTGAGCCCGACTCCGCGGCGCCGCGGTCCAACTGCGCCTCTCCCGCCAGCGATCAACAGAACCGCCCGAGCGAAAACGAGAAATCCCCCGTGTTCCTCACAGAGATCCGGGACCCCGCGCAGGAGGAGGGCGGCAATGGGGAGAAGTCCAAGGGGCCCCTCCCAGACGCTGATGCGAGGGGCCTCCCTCCCCAGGAGCGCCCGTGCCACCTGGATCTGCGGCACACTGAACAATACAACGGAGGGCCGCGCAAAAATCACACCAATCCCTCAGAAAGCAAGAAAGCTGATTTACATCTAGACTTAAATGAGCCTCAGCTGACAGGGGACTCTCCTGTTCATGCTGCACAATCTCCAGCAGGTAATGTATGATCTACGGACCCTTCCTAGACCCCCAAACCCAAAGCCATCTCTTATCCCTAAACTCCATCAGTGAAGGTTTAGTTTATCCCTGCAAGACCCATCCTCCTCCGCTCCGACCCCTAGACCTTACCTACATCCAACGTCTACCTATCCCTCTTTCAGAACAAAAGGATATAGAGCAGTAACTCATTACAACTTCCTAGTTCAAATTCAAATGAAGTCATCATGTTTTCATCGCTAAAGCTTCTTCATTTCAACCCATTGATCGTGTAGCCGTTGTAAATTTGAATTTGCAACATCCATATCCTTTTAAAGATGGAGATTGGTTTCATCATAGCAAATAACCTAAACTGTACATTTTAAAACAACTGATCTACCTTTTAGGCAGAGGCATTTAGGCCTCGGGAACTCAGTTTATACAACAACAAAAGGGGGGAGCAGTGAACATTTCATTAAAACTGATCAGAGAATTGTATTTGTCAAAAAGAATCTGCCTTGCGACAAGGCCTGTGACATAGTCATACCAATGCACTTTTATGTACATAAAAATACGATATTTTGATTAATTTTTGTCATTTCTTTTACGCAGTGGAACAGTCTTTGGCCCATTTTTTTCAAGCCAAAGATAATTTGCCATTAGACGAAGGTGCTTTAAATATACGTTTAACATCAATATATCATTGCCAAATCAATTGTTGTTTGTTGGTGTAATTATTATTAAATCAACCGCACTGACAGCGATGTCGTTTTCAAGCTTGCGTTTCTTAGCATTTCGACTACGTTTCCCATGAACCCCATATCCCTCAGGAAGTGTTGCTTTTCCTTTCGCTTCTTTTGTAAAAGATGAATGTGTTTTGGCTTTTCATGTATTGAACCGTTGCCATTTTTAAGAAACACAAACGTCTGGCTCCGGTGGCCTCTCAGTGATGGTCCGTTGGTTGACAGTAATTACACCAACATCTGGAAATGAATTTCAAAAGATGTGTTGATGTTAAACTGCGATATGTAGCACCTTTTTTTTTTTTTTTACATTTGTGTTCAGGTAAAATTACAAGCAAGTAAAATGTCCTTGATATTTCTTTTGAGTGACGTTAAGGTCAAATACAAAAAACAACGATACAAAATAGATGACGCTGCTTCTCAGAAAAGTGTGTTTGTACGGGGGAACTTCTCCCTTGCATCTCCTTGCTGTTAATTCTTTTTATTTATTTTGTATTTCTATTTGAGAATGTATCTGTTCCTGAGGTTTATTTTTGTTTGTTTGTATGTTTTATTTTGCGCTGCACTGCACACATGCATGCTATTATTACATTATTTTGACATTCCCCTCTACCATCAATCATTTTTGTCTATGTTTTTATTTTATTTTTCTTCTCCATTATCCCTTACCTTTTGTCATACCCAGTAGACGTATATGTGTCTAGATGCATAGACTTTTACTTTTGAAGAAGACTGTGTCTTGTTGTCTCTAAGCTTCTGTCCAGTAGGTCTGTGTCGTGCCAGTAGCCTCCTCTGTAACGTATGTGACGTGTCTCTAGAGCAGCTGTCGTGGTCCGGCCGTGTCTCTCTTTTTTCACTATCGCGTTCAGATAAAGAAATCCTGCCGCACCGTTACTTCGGGTCCATCCCGCTGCAAACATGTACATCGTTTTGTTTTCCAGTATCAAACGGTGACCAGTTACGTCATCCTTTTGCCTTTTTTTTTTTTTTAAATCGTAAGAAATAGAAAACACACCCGAGTGTCAAAAGAAACTCGGTGGTGTGCCATCTTTTGTGCTACCAAGTAAAACACCGTTTTTTTGCGACAGTATTTAAGTCTGTTCATTAGATCTGCCCGTTCTAAAGACCTGCATGTAAAAAATAAAAAAAAATAAAAACACACATACCACTGTTAGTGACTGACACATGCCGTGTCAAGTTCACTGGTGCATGGCTTACTTTGTTTGAACAGGTGGGTAAAGAGATTCAGATTGGCGGCCCACCCTGCATTACCTTTAAGGCAACTGTACACCGTTGACATCCATATTTGAAGTTGGTGACTGTCAAACTAATGGATACAAAATGTGTCACTGCTTCCGCTCTGTGCCGTCCTCGCCTAACTTCCCTGTGGAATGTCTTTGAAAGGACACAGTTGCTTTAAGGGTAAACCTTCGGTTCTCAGTGTGTTTATTGTAGGAGGCAGCAACTAGTCTCTGAAGTGTGTAAAAGAACTGTGGAGGAGTGGTGCAGTTTGTCATTCTGCAGTATTGTCGATTGTTTTTAGGGGACAATGGTTGTGACAGATTGGATCAAACCTGCAAACATGACCGCCGGCCATCCAAAGCCCTCTCTCCCATTTACGAGACGGACGTGGGAGAAGCGTTTGAGCGCTGCTGCCCGGACAGGGACAGGGACGTTAGTGCGAAGGCCGAGGAAGAGCAGCAAAGCGGGGCCGGCGACGAGAGCAATGAGTTCGCCGAGCGGGACTGGAGCCTGCTCAGGCGGCTCCTCTCGGACCACGAGTCCAACCTGGGCGTCATAAACCCCGTGCCCGAGGAGCTCAACCTGGCCCAGTACCTGATCAAGCAGACTCTGTCGCTGTCACGCGACTGCCTGGACTTGCAGGGCTTCCTGTCCCCAGAGAAGGAGACCTTCAAACGCTGGGCGGAGCTCATCTCGCCCATGGAGGACTCCTCCACCAGCATCACGGTGACCAGCTTCTCCCCAGAGGACGCGGCATCTCCACAGGGAGAGTGGACCATCGTGGAGCTGGAAACGCATCACTGACTGCACACACACACACACACACACAGAGAGAGAGAGAGAGAGCCTGCCGGACAGTTCACACCTTCTCTACGAACTTTGAACGTCTTTACATCAACTCTGTCTTAATTTATTATCATTTATAATCATGTTCTGTCTCTTTATGACATGTCTTATTTATTTTTCTTCTGGACTCTGCAGAACTCTTGGCTTTGCAGCGGCTTATATGCATTTCCCATCATGCCCTCGGTCGATTGTTGTTGTTTTTTTGACACAAATGGGCAGTTATGCATGCTGATATTTTTCTATGTCTGACTGTTTAATTGATGTTGCTTCGAAGCTCTAGAAAAGAATAGAGTAAGAAAAAAAAGCCTCTTTCTCATGGCAGTCTTCTGATAATATGAATGAGTGAATTTTCTTAAAGAAAAAAAATATCGGCCTACGGGCTTGCATTTAGTGTCATATTGAAAATAAAGATTTGTGTTTATTGAAAACAAAAGAAAAGTGTTACTGTCAAGTCAGAGGAATGTGGCACAGACACTTTATTGTCATGTCAATGTCACTGGTTGCACATGTGTAATTAATAACATTGGTGTACATTTGCTCATTGGTTTAATGAGATGTGTGTGGAGCCTTCATCGTACACCTGTGAGTTAAAAGCTATAAAGATAGTTCGATGTTTCATGAGACAAAAAGAAAATGGTAACAGTTGTTGTAAATTAGCGTAACTAATAAAGAAACGTCTCTCTACAAAATAACAATATCAACCGAAAAAGAAAGAAAAAACTCACCTGTGGCGCAATTACAGTGTATTCCTGGTTTTAGACACCGACATGTTGCTGGGTAGAACAGCAGCGCCCTCTGGTGGCGTCCTGCTGAGCACGACAACCTGACGCTCGTGCTGCGTTCAGGATCCAGAGGCGGCTGTCAAGCCCCCCACTAACAGTTTGAGGGGTCTCATTAGCAGAACTACACTAGTGACACTCGTCTCGTGCCGTTCACGGAGCTGTGGGTCATGGCGTCGTACGCGGAATCGACTCCTCAGTGGAAAACAACGATTATCGTGAGCTCGTCTCTCCAGGTAGGTTCAGTTGGGGTTTCACTCTCCAGCGGTCAACGTTTGCTTTCATGTGTGAAGAATAGCTCTAACGGAGCTAGCTTAAAGCTATAGCACCAACAATTAACGCTAAATGTGCGCGAGGAAAAAAAAACAGTTGGTGAAATGTTGACTCGTTTCAACGTCCGTTAAATTATCTTTATTTGTTTTCCCCAGAACCACGACACGAACCGGACGTTGCGCGCGCAGCAGCACCGCATCAGGTTTTCAGACGGCGTTGCGTCTGGAGCCTTTATCTTCCCTCTGGCAGGTAAACCTGCGGGCTAACGAGCCCTCCAAACACCTGACCTTTAACCCCGCTGAGCAACGTGCACTCACTGGGGCTTTGACTCCTCTTGAAAACAGACCACAAATGCATTTATTTATGTCTTTTAATGCAGTGGTTCTCAACCTTTTTTCCGTGATGTGAAATATGTGTTTTAGCCGAGGACCCCCTAACCAGCGCAAAGCATTTTTGGTTGAAAAAAAGATGTAATACACAGCGCTGATTTAGTATGGAATATATAAAATTCAGTTTATAAACTTCTATTTCATTGAATATTTATGAAACAATTTTTAATGGATGCTCATTTTCAATATATATATATATTTTTTAAATCGTACGTACCCCCATTTGAGAACCACTGTGTTAATGGATGTTGTGCACAAAAGTGCGCCTCGCAGTAAACAAGTAGTGCCATGTCTAAGGTTGACCGTTTATCACTCATTTGACCAGGTACTGCATTTCTGTTGGTCGACCCCCAAGACCTACTCGAGCATTTTGAGGAGTCTGGACTCACTGAGAGGATACAAACGTTTGTGCAAGTGCACAGGAACAGTTTCCTGCTCCTCTGGGCCCCCTTTAATGGGAAAAAGGAATTGGAGATCCTATCGATGATTCAACACAGGTACTTCTGCAGGTGGTTTATCTTGACTGACACTAATGTGGTGATGGTAACATCATGATTCATTATTTGTACTTTCTCTTCACAGATTCTTTGGCAGTAATCTCAGGATCCTGCCTGTGCGAAACAACGCAGAGCTTGTGAGAGGAATGTTGACCATTGCCAAGGTAAAAGAGACGGGTGGCGCCCAAAGGTTATCTGGTCACTGTTGTTGATGTTTTAGACGGGCCGTTGTTGTTCCCTTGCGATACTTTGAGGTCAGCCACGGCTCCGTTTGTCTGCAGGCCAACAGTAAGCCCCACGTGGACACTATCCGCGACCGGATGTCTCTGGCTCGGGCTCACGTCATCGAAAGCAGTCGTGTGGGGGAGATGCTCAGAGACGTTCTCTAGAGCGCAGCATGGGATCCAGATCAACTTTTCACACACTTAACGCTTGTTCTGTTTTATTTGATGCTAACCTAGTACAAGCGTTACTTGGGAAATACACAAAAGCAAATATAAAAAGATGTTTCAATATATATTACTATATATATTTTTTTTTTAACATTTTGGCATAACATTTTATTTTTTTAAATGCATTTTTTTTTTGTATCAGTCAAAAAGAAATAAAACAGTGTTTTCTTGAAAATAACCCAGCCGCCTGCAGTGACACTTGGATTCAGTTTGGGATCTTCAGCTTTTCCTCTGTGATCTCTTCGATACGCACTATCAGACTCTCCATCAGGTCAAAGGTCACCAAAGCACTCTGCAGCACCTGTGACACATGGTTAATAGTCAGCTTGCTGATCCTAATAAAAAAACAAAAGGGGTCAAAATCCAAATAATGAAAAAGGAAAGTGTCTTCACCTGGTGCTGGACCTCTGGAGACATGTTGGACACTTCCTCGTGTTTCACCGTCACGCTTTTTAATAACCGGCTGGATCTGGCGGCCTCTCTGGCTTCTGGAGAGGAAAATGGAGATGGTTCACGGTGTGGGAACCAGTCTATTGTGCAGCCGTCAGCGCAAGGTTATTTCAATGTTGCTTTTGTTGCCCAGATTAGCAGCTAATGCCCACCTCTTGCTTTCAGCTTCCGATCCTCCCTCAGTGCCTTCAGTTCAGCGGAGTAATACCCTCTCGATATGCCGAGACAGACGCGCAGCATTTTCAGGTATTCGTCTTTGATCCCGCTCAGCTCTTCCCACACGTATGTCTGAGGGCGGAGGGGAGGAGAGCGTCAGCTTTGTGCATTAACCAGCCTGAGAGCTGTGGGGGTGTTGAGTAGGTCTGGACTTACGGTGCTCCTCAGGTCTTCGTCTCTGAGGAGGAGGTAGCGCAGAAGATTCAGGCCCTCCATTATCCTGCACAAACACAGACGGGGCATTGCTCAGCGGCTCGGTCGGGACGCAGCGGTCCACTTCTCACAACCTATTTTGCCTTTGCATCTCTGTAGGGAAGCCAAACTGTGAGGAGGTCGAGATCGGTTCGCAGATAATGCAAGTAGCCACAGAGGTCGGTAACCTGATTAGATCTGAAGGTTATTGTGTCGCAGGTTTACACCTAAATCAACATTAATTTAGCTTAATTTGAGGTTTTTCTGTGTCTTTTACACAGGCCAGAACATGTATGATCAGGCCTGTCCGCGTGTCTAACTGTTGGTCCTGTTACTGACCTGTCCATGCTGTTGAGCAGATCTGTCTCGGCACCTTGTGGCAAACACAACACCAGTCCCAGCAGTGGGAGAAACTCCTCCCCCAGGAACCCGTTATTGGCGTTACCTGTCTGGAGGAGAGTTAACACGGATTAAACGACTATGAATGAAATCAGCAGCTCAAACTTCACCCAAGTAATCAAGACGAGGGTCAAATACAGAAGAAGGGTGATGTGATGTTTGCAAGTCTTCTTTTTTTCAATCTCACCTTCATAGAAAATTCCACTTGATTCCTGATGTTCTTTACTATGTAACTCTCCACTCCTGCGTGGTTGCTGGTTTTCAACATGCACCTGCAACAGAAAACAGGACTTGTTGTTCTTAGACTGCAGGTCAACAGATGAGATGTGGCCGCAGAAAATACTAAGAATACAGCAAAGAAAAATAGAACATAAATTGAAATATAGTATTAAATATAAACACTGGAGAACGCTAACTGGTCTATAGATAAAAGTAGGAAACTGTATTGATTTGAGCTCAAAGTGGGAAGGAAACGACAGCTGTTGTTTAAACTGGGAGTAATGTATTCAAACTACGATATGACTTTACCAAACATGTGAATATCCGGTATGAATGAGAGAATAAGCAACAGTAGATGCAGAATGCATTTGACGTTTGAATCATAATTTAAATCAATGGAAAATATCCCCTCTCACCTGAAGAACTTGTGTTTTGCTTCGGCATCTAACTTATCGATGAAGAGCTGGAAAACCTGCAGTCCCGATTCTCTCTGGGGAACCGATGAACACACACACACACACACAGAAAAAGAAAGAAAAGTCAACAAATTGATGCGTTGTACATGTAGACCACGCCGCTCTCATCAAGCATAATTGTGTACTCACCAAGTGCTGCATCGGACAGTCGGTAAGAACTTGCCTCAGATTCTGTGAATCACAGCACACACACACACACACACACACACACACACACACACACACAACACAACACAAGACGCTGACTTAAATTGAATCGGCTACATCTGTAGATCGCGTCCCGGCTGTCTCGTTCTAACCTTGTGTTTAATGCTGCGTTAAACACATCGCTGGCCTTACCTGTGGCGCGCTGTAGAAGCTCTTCAGCTCCAGCACAGTCACTGGGAGGCTGTGGTCATGCACACTCTCCAAGCTTTTTGCAAACAGCGCCTGTGTGGAAAAATACACACTTATGCCCAATAACTAATCCCCTCTGCTTTCTTTTTATTATTTTGTATGCACGCTGACATGGCCTTACCAGTCCTTTGAGCAAGTGTGATTCCTTTTTGCTGTCGGGGGAGGGGGGGGGGGACAAGATGACAGATTACACAAAGAACTCAATCAAGCTTTAAAACGAGACGTATTCAGCTCTGATTGTACTTGACGTCATACCTGCTGAGGAGTAGACTGATGTAGTCCATGTTACGCTGAAGAACAAACAGAGGGCTGGAACGGCGGGAAACGGAACAACGTCAATTGCTTTGGTCAGTCTGACGGCGTTCACGGCTCAAAGTGTGGCTCACCTGAACACGGCCGGGAAGCTGTCGATGCCGATGAGCTGGACGAACAGCAGATAGGCCACGCAGGCTCTGGACTCCTCGGACCCGCTGCCGTCCGCCTCGGCGCTTTTCTTCGGCGGGCTGAAGAACAGGAGCTCCGACGGAGACTCTTGGATCGCAGGTAGCGTGAGCTGCAGCGACGCACGGTGACACACAGTTCAAGTTGAAGAAGAGAGAAAAAAATCAACGTTTTGACTGCTTTCCCCCCACTGAAACTCGCTCTTACCATTATCTCCGTTGCGAAGAGCCACAGCGACGATTTCCTGTCCCGGTTCAGTTCAGCCTCGAGCAAAGGCTCCCTGAAGCTCCTCATGCAGCTGCAGAGGATCACAACCGGGCCTTTTTTTACAGATGTCATTAGTGCTTATCCCCGATTCTAGCCCTAACCCTCCAGCTAAAAGGAAGAAGTACACTAAAACGGATTTAAAATGAACATAACTGACACATATAGATGATGAATAAAGTATCAAAACTGAAAACAAGTGAAACCTCTCAAATAATAATTGAATAACATCCCATCACTCTGCTTTAAAGCCCCCCCCCCCCCCCAAAAAAAAAGACCTACAACTGGAGAAGCTCCGTCCTCATCTCCTCCTCCTCAGCGGGGGCGACGTGGTCTCCGGTTCTCCCCTTCACCTCCTCTACGAACGGCCGGGTGAAGGCAGCCAGGGCGCTGTAGCAGCGGCACAGGCCGTGCTCGTCGGCCTCCTCCTGCGGCCGGGTGTAAGGCACGGGCAGCCGGGACAGCTGCCTCTGCAGGGCGCTCAGGGCCGAGCCCACGCAGGCCGCCTTTCCCTCGCCCAGCTGCAGCAGCACTGGTGGAGACGCGAGGTTGTAGTTGGCATGAATGCACAGCAGGGGGAGGCAAACACCCATATTACAAAGAAAAACCACAGTCGTTTGCTTTATTAGCAGTAAACCGTCCATGAATACACCAGGAGGTTCTTGACTTCAGAGACGAAACAGATCTAATACCACAGTCCTGCCACCATCCTCCCTTCATGAAGGCTATATTGAGTTTTTGTTGAAAGGTGTACAAGTGTTTCTATTATTTAGAACGGTGGGAGATGTTAACAAGTCATATCAATAATTAGATTCATTTTTAAAGGGAATATTAGCTACTGATGTAGACCTTCATACAGCGCACTATGTCTCTTTGTCTTCAGCAATTGTGTCAAAGTGTACTTTCTTTGGCATGAAGGTCTTACCTGTTTGAAGGTGCGGGAAGAGGGCTAAGACGGTCTCAGAAATGGCCCCCGGGTCGATGTCTTCAATGAGTTCAAGCAAGCTGTGCAGGAGTTGATTCGGCCTGCAAGTCTGCACAACAGAACAGACTTTACATCTAATGTGGAGGAAAGGCGCGTCTCGTCTTCCTGGACAAAGTGTTTGAACCCATACCCTGGTCAGATGTGTGATGGCAGCCTGGCAGTGGTCGAGACTCTTCTCCTTTTTAACCACTTGGGCTAGAAGAGGCGCCATGAGAACGCATCCCATAGACCTCACCATCCCCTGAGGCAAGAGAGAACAACCAGATGTGTTACGTAATCATGAGTTACACTTTCATTCTAATTTCCCCAAAAAGTGCCTTGAATGTATTATTTTATTTGGTTCGAGGGGAATACGAATGTCCTTGACAGAACCTCTCACACACACACACACACACACACACACATTTAAACCAAAGCTAAGATTAATACATTCATTATTGTCAACTCAGTTATTCATATTTATACTTTTTGCATGACTGAAAGACACAAGTAATTAATTAGAACATACATCATGGACATGCCGTTTTTCTTTGGTAGATATGCTCTGGCCAGGGATTTTTCATTTGCCAATCAATCATTTGAACCCTTTGGGGTTTTTGTTTTCCAGCCTCAGAAAGAGAAGGAAAGCGTACGCTGCACACGACTGAAGAGCGCAAAGAGATGGGACAAACCAAGGGCACTTAGAGGAGTGCCGTATTGAAAAAGGGTTACCAGTGGAGCGAGAAATCTGACTGAATATCTGCTTGTTTCCTCTCTCCGCACCTCCAGGTCGGGAGGTCAGCAGCGGCTGCTGCTGTTCGCTTCGGTGGCTCCGAGGCCGCCCTTGCTCAGGAGGCCGCAGTGTGTGCGCGCTTTTTATGTGCCGTGTGACAGTTTAACACCAAACACTGTCGCTGTGTGTGTGTGTGTGTGTGTGTGAGGTGTCTCCGTCAGTGGCGGCGGCGGTGGAAATACCTGGTTTTGCTCCTCCTGAAGGAATTCCAGGAGTTGTGCAGCGTCCCCCTGGGTGAGACCGGCAGATCCCAAACTCTTGAACTGCTGGTAGTCCTCTGGCTTCAAATCGTCCTCTCGGGTATTTTGCTAAACAAATGGAGGTGAACACCTGTTAGTTTAACTATATTTGTATTCTCAGCATGAACCACAAGAGACAAATATTTAAATGAAATGGATTCTTTTCTTCACGTTAGTGGACGAGGAGGACGGCATGAGGTACAATGCAGACTGCCAGCAACTCATGGATCAAAGTGGGCGAGTTATCTCCATTTATTTCTTAAAAGTGCACACAAAAGTTCCCTGGCTTGAAGGTCGCGTCCCTCTGGCATCGCCGTGAAAGGCGATAATGAGTTCTAATGTTCTCAGCTGAACTTTTTTTAAATGATATAATATTGTGGACTTACCCATCGGTGGATTAGGTCCTTCACCTGATCTGCGTTGGCCATCAGTGCCTCGCAGGCGATCCTGTTATCAGTACGTCTTTATTCAGGGCTCCACAATAGAAGCCGTGGCAACTATAAGAACCAGTGTCGGCACCGGTATCTAAATGATCAAATGTGTGGCTCTCCTGGTGAGGCGAGAGAGAGAGAGAGAGAGAGAGAGAGAGAGACTGTCTGTAAGGAACCAGAACATAAACCTCTTATCTCCCTTTGTGCTTGGCATGTAAGAGGATTAAACCAGAGCACTTCTGTGTGGCCACAGAAAGCGTAGAACCGTCTGGAAGGATCGTGTTAAATAACACGTTCAGTTCTGTAAAAGTGAACAGTGCAGTGGTGGTCACACTCTGGAAGGACCTTAAATATTCAGTATCTGCACCAGGGATCCCCCATGAATAGTTTTGTAATCCACCAGAATGTATCATAATTCTGCTGATGGGTATACCCCATTGTGTTTACATCAAACTAATTGGATTACTCTTTGTGGCCATTGTATTTAAACATAGTCAGTGCGTAGCTAGAAATATGTATTGTTGTCTCTATAATTTCATATGAAACCGCTTGGTTCATTTCTCACTAAAGTTCTTCATTAAAGGTGAGCAGCGGAGACCTCTCTAAGCATGTAGGAGAAGTATGGCGGCCGACGGGAAAATGTGAGCCAGTGTTTGGTTTGTCCTTTCTGGGCTACCGTAGCAAAATGGCGGTGGCACATTCTAAGAAAAAATTATTATTATTTTCAGGAAACATACAGAAGTATGTACTTATTCATATTCTATTCCATTGCTGCCAATAGATCCTCCTAAATGCTACACACTGTGCCGAAAATACTCATTCATTTGTCTAGTATTATAATTCACATAGGCGTATACAAAAATAAGGCTTTATCATGTGGTTATTTCATATACTATTACATTATTGAATTAGCAGAAAGCATGCTAATATATATATATATATATATATATATATATATATATATATATATAAAGATTTTGGCCATGTCTGATTCTGTTGTTGTCACATACATGTTGCTGCACAGCTGTACAGAATAGGAAGGCCTCTGTGCATTACAACGGTATAATTTGGGAGAAGGTCAACTAATAATGCGATGTATGTGTTGTAGTTATTGCAGCAAAAAAAACGACTGCTTTGTTCCTCTGAATCTGATTTTGGGCCAGAGGGGACATTTGTTTAGTAGAACATGAGCCGCCCCGGTCTGAGCCTCATTGTGCTCTGAAAGTGTATTAGACAAATAAATTCACCTTTGACTCGTGCTGACTTTTCTAATTTCCTAATTAATTTCCTAATTAAATGGAGGAGCCTGTCGGATTAGGAATGCCTCTCCATGATGGCCTAGAGTGACAACATATTGCTCCTCTCTGGAAGCACAAAGGCTTCAAAGGCTCGGATCATCTTTTCCCCCCAGCGATCGCGTGCATGTGTAATATGATAGAAGTACAATCACTGGCTTCCTGCTCCGGCCCGACAGCTCCAGCAACGGAGCCGCTCAAGTCCTGATTTGAGATGAATAGAGGGAGAAGCGTGTTTGAACGGTCGGATTTAGCCGACATCTGCCGCTCATGGTTTGCTCTCCGTATTGCTGTGTGATGAAAGCCGCAGACAAAAGGCCACACAAAGCAAACACGGCGCACACTGCTGCTCACTCCATGTTTGTCCCTGATTTTGTCATTTTTAATTGTTGGCTGCTGTTTTGACAGTGGATGCCGAGTGCAGGAAACACAAAAAGTAAATAACATTGAGGATCAGTACGTGTTTATTATATTATTCATGTCTTCTTTTGCAGTGAGTCAATGGGGTTATATTGTCAAAAAAGTCATTGTATGGAATATATATATATATATATATATATATATATATATATACATATATATATATATATATATATATATACACAGCGGGTAAAATAAGTATTGAACACGTCACCATTTTTCTCAGTAAATAACCAGATGTTGGTAATAACCCAATTAATCCATACATACAAAGAAAACCAAACAAATAAATTCAGAGATTAAGTTACGTGTAATAAAATGCAATGACACAGGGAAAAGTATTGAACACGCTGACTGAAATGTATTTAATACTTGAAGCAACAAATGCTTTTGTATTAAATCAATTTCAACAAGCGTGTTCAATATTTTTCCCCTGTGTCATTACATTTTATTACACAACTTAATTCTGTTTAAACTTCGTTGTTTGATTTTCTTTGTATGAATGGATTACTTGGGTTGTTTACCAACATCTGGTTGTAGATGTTTTTGACTGAGGCTGTGCACCTGTGTGAACTATGATATGATGACTTGAGTCTTGAGTCTTAGTTTTGTTTTTTACTCATGCCGTGATCTAAAAATGTTCTGTCACTGTTTTATGTTGTATGTCTGAAACTTTGTTTTAATGTGCTACTGCTGTCTTGGTCAGGACACTCTTGTAAAGGAGATTTTTTATCTCAATGAGGCTTTTCCTGGTTAAATAGATTTTAAATTAAATTAAAAAAATGTCATATCAATAGCACCTTTAGAAATATATTTAGTGGTGACATGTTCAATACTTATTTTACCCGCTGTGTGTATGTATGTATGTATGTATGTATGTATGTATGTATGTATATATATATATATATATATATATATATATATATATAAATGAGATAAAAATCTTTCTCGGCCTCTAATTATTGTAAATGTAGCACTTTAAGCATCTTTGCTGAGGTTGTTCTTGCATGTTTTCGGGTTGGATCCACATGGTTGAAATCACTGATTGGAGGTCTCTTTGAATAAAAGCGCCGGCTAAATGAATGTACTGTAAAGTTACTAGGCTACTAGATTTTCTAGTAAATAAGTAATAAATGTCGGAGTCCTAGAGAGCACTGCTGTAAGAACCAACCAATCAGAAAGCTTCAAAGTATAAATAATAAATAAAGGTTAAATTAGAAGTTGAGCTTTGTAGAACTGGCAGATTCCCAGATTTGAGTTCATTATCGGGTTCATTTTGGACCAATCTAGCAGTTGATTTAATGTAATGTCGCATTAATTTGTCACTTGTTTGTCTACACAGGAAAGAAATATTGGTCCATTAGAACAAATGCAAATTGTTATTCAGAGGATACATTTCCTGTTTTCATAGTTTGGTTTTTGCCAGCGACGGCTACAAACTGGACTTCTGCTCTGGCCCAACCAGTTACAGTGTGACGGGGAAGTAGTTTATTCTCAGGTTTACCTTAATGGTGCGAGGTGGGAAGAGGTCATAGGTAATTTGCTCAACCCAAGATCATGACACGGATGTGAGACTGAGGGATCAGATCCAGTCCTCACACTCCTCAAAGCTTTCAGTTTCTATCGTCTTTAATGTGAACAAGGTCAACAATGAACACCTCATTTATGATCATAGCAATGGCATCGCATTATAATGACATACTATAACATTTGTGGGACGTTATATACTGTGACATTTTTTATGGCATACTATCTGATGCCATTTTTTTAAAGCTGAAAAGATCTGACTGGCTACACAAAACCTCTATGAAATAATGGTGAAATCTCTCCGATAAAATAAAGCTCAGGCTGATTGGAGACTGGAGGTTGGGTGCTGAATTCCTTACGTGGCACATTGAATTTTGAGGTGTAACATCCAAAAATGGTGAAGTCAAATACACAAAGAGAATGCTTTTAATTGCGTTTGGCATTAGTTGCTCAGTTCCCGGTTTGGAAGTGTCCCGGTGGGGTTTGAATCCTGACTTTGAGAGGACACCCGTGTGCACCACCGCGGAGGTAAACAGAGGGAGTATGTGACACGCGTCTCTTCCAGCTGTTTGAGAGATATAATTAGTTGGTAATGGAACAGAAAACCCAAATATATTATTACGATTTGTTTTATTACTGAAAAGGCTTCATAAGTGAAGAATCTCCGTCGTCTCCAGCTACTACATTAACAACTACAATGACATTTTATACCCTTTTTTTTAGCATACCATACTATGATTTCTATATTATTACTTTTATGGTATATTATATACTATTGCATTTTCTACGACACACCATATTATCTTTTTATAGCATACTATAAGAGAACATTTTTATGAATTTTTTATGACATACTCAAGAGAACGTTTTTTCAGACATTTATGGCTTACTAAAATACTTTACTGGAAAATGTAGGATGGCATTCTATATTCTTATTTTTAATGCATAATATACTATGACATTTTAATGTAAATTGAATGGTATACTATGATTTTTTTTAAATTATTATGGCATTCTCATGCCGTAACAAACTATGAATTTTATGACATAGCATTTTTTTTTTTACATTCATGTATGAAGTATATTTCTATCTGACATTTTCACACAGTTAGAAAAACAGGCGACGCCCATTCCCGCCACACATTCCTCATTCAACTGCAACAGTGGTGAGTTCATTTATCTGCGTTGAAACGAGTTGTCGCTGGCTACTGGACGCCTGTTGAAGGCGAGATTCATCCCATGATGCATTGGGTCGAGTCCGTCCATGAATCAGAGGCGGTGTTGCTGGGCATGTGTGCGTGACGGTGTTGATGTCAGAGGAATAATATAACATTCTCCTCCCATTGTACATCGTTTGTTTGTTTGTTTGTTTGTTTGGTTCCTCACATTTTTGGTGCAAGGTGTGACGGAGCCATATCGCTTTAGTTCAGCAATAAACGTTGTGGATGTGGAATAATAAACTGAATAATACGATTAATATTAATATCCATCCCATTGAACACAAAATATGATGTTAAATACAGTATTTGTATGTTAGTACTCACTTTCCAATTCACAAGTTTTGCATATCTGTCCAAAATAATTTTGAATGTTCACTGCAAAATAACGTCAGAACTATAAATAACATTCATACACATTTAGCTGGAATCTTTCCTCACACCAATCGGGTGAATTCAATTTGAAATCTTAAAGGATACTTATTTTACGTCGTCATTAATACAATATTTATTTAAAATAGCCTTTTTCAACTAGAGGTCAACATGATAGAAGTCCAAAGCATTTCACATTTATTTTTTCAGGATATCAATATCTCTAATAAAAGTATTTTAATGCTTATGATGATTATTGCTGTGAGACTGCAATTATCAAAAGACTGAAGAGAACCTGTGGAAAATCGCGTCAAAAACAATAGCACACTTTTTGGGTGCGACTGGTACCTTAATGTTATGAATAAATTGAATATGACAGTAACACTATTTCTGTGTTAGTCAATATTGATCAATTTGATCTCTTTTTGCAATATACATTTTCCTTTTTTAACATGATCGGGTTGTGTTCTTCCTCCAGTACGGATACTGAAAAACTAAAGTCCTTTTGGAATCAAACCCCTCCTGGATGTCACCTTTCCACAGAAGCCCAGAAAAAGCAAATAGAAAAATCTTTAATGTGAAAAGTGGATCTACCTTTGGCACGTGTGTTCATGTAGGCCGCTATCGCTCATAGTGAGGAGCCTTCAGCGCCTTAAAATTATCAATATTAAACATTGTTATGTGGAATCAAGGAATAACTGATGCCTTTATGTTTATATATCCACAACCAGTATATAACTTCAAATTAAATCTACCATACATGTTACATGAGAATGCAAAGAAAATGAAGTTATTGAGTATGAAATATCTGTATTTTTATTTGTTTTACTTTGTTGTATGCAGACTGCAGACCAATGTTTTCTCTTAGGTTTGGTTTGATAATGAAATGGCCCTCGGCATACAGTGGGGATATTAATGTATAGTGCACCTGTATCACAGTATCAGGAGGTGAAATGCTCCAGCGTGAAATCTGACCCACAGTCTGCTGCTATACACCTGCAATTTATCTGCGGCCACACTTATTTGGAAGCCCAGAGTCAAGTATCCATTTCCACGGATGAATATCCTGAGCGATCCTCAAGTCAGGTGAAGACACTGCGTGACAGTCAGTGTGCCGTCTGGGCATGTGGGGAGCGGCCGGCCGTGTTCAGAGGCGTACCAGGATCTCGGGTCACTGATATCGCATTTCCATTCATATTTAATTTGCTGGACTACAACAGCACCGTTTGGAGGATGGCCTTGTGCTCCAGCTGATGAGCTTTTCTGATGAGTATTATTCATTTTGAAATGTGCTTTTCTCTGATGGAGTTTGCATGTAGCTCAAGGTCTATCCCATGTCAAGACAGAGTGGCAGTAGTTTGTTCTTTGATTGAAAGAAGACGGGGGGAAAAAGATTGACTGTATCATTTCAGTCGTGCAGCAGATAGCGCAGTATTTATTTATGGGGCAGTCTAGTGTACAAACAAGCAGCAATCCCTATGAGAGCGAGATAAAGCCTCTCCATTTTCCCTTTCCATCCCACATTTCCTTGGTGACCTCTTAGAGAGCAAGAGGTTCTAAGTGAACTATTTATCCAGCCGGCTTTCCCCCCGGAGGCCTCCGCTGACTGCTGCAAGCTCTCCTGTCTGCCCAAAACCCTCCCCAGGCCCCGCTGTGCATGTCAGGAAAAACTGCCATGTTTAGGGCCTCTCCCTCGGGCCCTGCTTCAGCTCCACTGCCTTCCTTCTGAGCCGGATGTATTTTTATACCGTTCAGATTTGCTTTGTGATTGCTGCTTTTACTATTTGATTTAAAGGATCTCAAATGAATTCCAAATCACGCAGAAAGTACGCATTTTTTTTCTCATTTAGCCCAACTGGTGTGGCTTACATTTAAAGAGAAGCAATAACCGGAAAACAGCATTCAAGCCATCACAGTCACACACGATGTAAATACCCTACATCAAGTAAAACCCCTGCATTTAATAATTTACTTAAACGGCCAGCGTGTTGGATTAAGTGGGATTTATTTGCAGAAATGGAATATAATATCCATAACTATGTTTGTATTAGTGTGTCGTCACGTGGAACAAAGTATTGTTGTGTTTTCGTTCTCTTGGACCGAGCCGTTCATATCTACAGGGAGCGGGTCCTCTTCCATGCAGTCGGCCATGTTGCACCGTTTCTTCACAAACCAGACACTGACTCTTTTGATGTTTTCTGAAGGCCACCGTAGTTCTTCGACACGCCTGGAAAGAAAGTAGCACGTTAGTAGCACTTAAATGGCACTTACTGATAGCACTTTGTAGTTTTGCTTTCTTGAAGAAATTGCACTTTCTTGATTCTTGTTGTTCTGAGTTTGTACTCATGGTTGAATGCACTTATCTTAAGTCGCTTTGGATAAAAGCGACAGCTAAATGTAATGTAATAAAAAGAGAGTGCGTAGAGAAGGGGTGCTCAGCCTCGCAGCTGTGGATGCCACTAAATCCCACACACGTGTTTTGTGTCATGTGTTCGTCCTCTTTTCCTTCTAGTCTGGAAGTGGAGTCTGTAGTATCTTTGTGTTTTCGGGGAACAAGTGAGATACCCCTGTGAACCGGGAGCTAATGGAGATGGAGGTCTCACAGGGGACAATCTTGACCTTGGCCCCTTTTTTGTAAAAGCTTTGCCCCTTGTAGCAAACAATGGCGGGGAGGGGCTGCGCCGGGGGCCGGTCTGAGTGTGCGAGCGTGTTTCCTCAGCATTCGTTTCTGCTCTGGTTAAAAGCCTGTCGCGGTGATGTCGTCCCGTCTTTCAACATGGCTTGAAGCGGCTTTATGTACCAGTGTGCCATGAGGTGAAAGCTCCCCAGGTGAGACAAAGGCCCGGGCCGGGCCGGACGCCTCAGTGTTTCCTGAGCTGCAGCATGTGTCTGGTATTGAGCACCGCTGGGGGGAGAGGAGGGGGGAGGGACCTGCACGAACAAATCCATACTGCCTGGACCGACGCGGAATCCACCGCCGCCTGCTCAGCCTTTTGTAAATCGGCATTTTGATGACAAGTCCCTGTGTCGAGTTGTTCCCAATCAATACACACAGAGCGGACGCCTTAATAGACACAGATAACCGCTGCTCGCCTCGCTGTATCTCTGGGCTGTAGAGACTGACACCCTGTCTGACTCGGATCAATAAGTGGCGCGCGGCGCACGCGCTCGGCCCTGCCCACTCTGCTATCGCACACGGGGCTGGGTTTCCCCCCAGCAGCTTTGGGGAGGGGGGGGCAAAACTGCCCAGCAACTCCCCAAGGTGGACGAATCGGAGATGTTACATGTGAACTGGCTGTCAAAACGATTCTGTCATCTCCCCTTCTCTCCGGTGTTTAAAGATGCTGACACACTGTGTTTGGGGTACCAATGTCTTGTTTGGAAGTGATGGAGGCTTTTAGTCTTTTTTTTTTTTTTTTCCTCAACTCCTTCTATCCGTTTAAGTGTTCACTCAAGTGTTAGAATTTCTATTTCACCTGCCACGGATGTCTCCTGGCACATTTTGCCCACTCACAGCTTCCTTTCAGGTCATCTGATCCGGACCCTTCTCTGAATTTACAGAATTTAAAACTTCATGTGGAATCTTTTCTTTCACTACTACTTGTGAAGGTCAAGTCCTTTTTCAGATATTATATTAGTAATTAATATTACTTCCCATTTATACATTTTGTGATGACTTTAACCCACTGTCATTTCAATCTCGGTAAATATCCTAAAAATGAAGTTTATGGCCCCTTTTTGACGCAGCTTATCAGTCGTCCTCTCTCTTTGTTTCAGGTGACGTTAAGTGAACATCATCAGTGGGCCGACGGTTCTGAGTAAAGATACAACACCGAGTAAAGAAGGCCAGATCAGATTCAGCTTGGGGTCATTAATGTTTCAGAGGATGCCAGAGGGAGAATGGGAGAGTCACTGCAAAGCCGGGATCCATTTCCTTTGACCGTGGCTTTGTCATTTTGGATCAATCCCACCAAACACAGGCCTGTTGTAAAGTGGCTCGTCTCTAAGTGGAGTGATTGGCAACATTCTGGCCCGTGATGAAAAGATTTAAGAGATATTGGGTTCATGTTTTGTTTTTTTTTTGCCTTGAAGACAATGTAGCTGACAGTGTCAGATTGCATTTTTATGAAATAAATCTTTTATTCAAGGAGAAAAAGGGAGAAGAAAAAAAACACCTTTTCTCCTGCGTGAAGACAACATATAAATATAGTAATTATTTCCGCCACTTTCTCGCTTCATCTTCCCCGACCGTGAGCCAGTGCAAACCTCTGGGGCTGTGGAAGTACTTACCATCCTACTCCTCTATGCTGTGATCCCCGCAATGTCATTACTGCGCTTTGATCCTGCTGCAGTCTGACACATGACCACACAGACCCCTGCATGGGCATTAGTGCAGGCTTCAGCAAACCCAACATCTGTGCCTCCCAGCACTGCCACCGCTCAAATCATTCATTAAATCAGAACACAAAAAGTAACTTTACTTGAATGCCTCAGCATAAATATTTGATCACGGCTGAGAATAAATCTTTGTCATTTTGTACTCCTTCCACTGGCTGCGGGCTCCTCTTATAGATCGCCGCTCTCTCTCTGTCTCTCTGCCATTTGGATACAGGCACGTGCTCGGCTCGGTCATTTGTGAAACGGATCTTATGAATTTTTTAGAAAGATTCATAGCTGCAATCAGGCCCGGTTAAGGCTGTATCACAAAGTAACATGTTCTGCTGCCGCGCTCGCTCACCCAGAGAGGTTTCGTGTGTTTGTTTGAGAGACGCCGCACTAAACTTTCCTCTGTTACTACATTTTGTGTTGTACTGTACATGGTTTGTTTAGTCATGCGCAGTCCCCTTCATAAGGTCACACGTTCATTTAGAAGTGTTATTGACTTATTCATTCACAAGAATCCAAGTAGATTTAATGAGCCTTTTTGACTTGTGAACAGAAGGAGTGAAACAGATTCCTACAAAGTGATTTACTGTAGATAAAGTACAAATAGTGGTATTCACGTCACACTCTTTCCATTTCCTTCCATTTCCTAACAACCGATCTAACTCCAGGGGGACGTTCAGTGTTTCTTTTGTCTTTTGCCACAATTTCAAGTCCCTAGATG
The DNA here is from genome assembly GCA_038501785.1 of Myoxocephalus aenaeus. Taxonomy (NCBI): domain Eukaryota; kingdom Metazoa; phylum Chordata; class Actinopteri; order Perciformes; family Cottidae; genus Myoxocephalus; species Myoxocephalus aenaeus. The sequence continues at coordinate 5,023,293 of JBAMJR010000011.1, forward strand.
TTGGACCCTCCAGATACAGGTGTGTTGAAACTCCTAAGTACTTTGCAGAGATCCATTTTCTCAGAGCTGTCACATCAGTATACTTTGATTTAATATTATAAACAGTCAAATATGAAAAGTTCAGATGAGGGTGAATACCTTTTGGAGACACCGCGAACACTTTGTAACTTTGGGCTTTTAGGTGGTAGGATAATAGAAATCAGCACAACTGCTGAGTTCTATTGAGTGTTTCGGGAAGTCCTTTTGCTGAAAAGTGTCTTCACGGATCGCTATCATTTCTGTGGCGACCACGATACGAGACGTTTTTCTTTTAATATTCGAAAGGTCCATCGTTCTGAAAAAAAATATTAGCTTAATTAGCACTCAGAATACTTTACTGCACAATTAAGAGCCCATTTTATTCTCGCATTAACTGTACAACATGTAAGCTTTACACTCCTCACACACCAAGCGATATAAAAGCTTTTACGAGCGAACAGGAAAACCAGCTGCACACTAAAACGCTCCATCTTGTCACTTGTGTTCAGAAGATTTTCTTTCCGTGTGTCTTCGTTCCCCAGAAGAGAAGGAATCCTTTTGTTATCGGGCCTTTTAGCCGGAGCGGATCCTTTTAATGTCACCTTCAGGATCCATATGTTATTAGACATGACTTTGGATAAAAGACGAAACCAGGCGAGAGAGAGAGAGAGAGAGAGAGAGAGAAAGAGGGAGAGGGAGATGTGTAGGAGCGGTAAAAGGATTGAACACAGGTTCTTTTTGTACAGCTACAGAATATAAAATGATATGTGTAAAAACCACCCAGAGAGCGGGGGAGTGTGACACACACACACACACACACACACACACACACACACACACACACACACACACACACACACACACACACACACACGTTCTAACTGAGCGGCGGCAGAGCAGCCCTTTTTTTATTCCTGAGTGACAGCTCACATCCAAATTGTCGAGTGATATGTAATGCTAAATGAACCGGATAAACATGTCTTTAAATGAGCAGCCTTAGCACCACCACCCCCTAACCCTCTTTCCTCAAACCTGTGGGCCCCTATCCCGGACCACCCCCACCACCAGTCCCCCATGGACTCATGCTGTTCAGGGCCCCAGACCCTCAGAACAGAGCCCGGCTAATGGAAAGCTTTCAAGGCGGCTGGAGAAAAAGATGTCGGCACTCATTTGGCCTCCACCATCTTTGTGTGTGTGTGTGTGTGTGTGTGTGTGTGTGTGTGTGTGTGTGTGTGTGTGTGTGTGTGTGTGTGTGTGTGTGTGTGTGTGTGGTCATGGCTTTAGAATCACACAAACACCTCGGGCCACGCCATTATAAACAGGCCCGAAAACTGAAAACAACAACACTGTCCACTACCTACACCTCCCCCTCCACAAACACACACACACACACACACACACACACACACACACACACACACACACACTTGCATTGACCTGCATTTATGTGCCAGATTATATTAAACTAAAAGGTATTATTATTAGAAAGTAGTTTGACTAAATGTATAGAGTGCATTTCTGAACAAACGGTACAAAGTGCTTGACAACATGAAGCCAAAAACAGACAATGAAACAAACAATGAAATACAAAATATGATATAAATATATAGCATAAAAGAAAACTGTAGACATGAAGAAACAACTGGATTAAACATTAGAGGAAGTCAGGTCGAACTATGATAAAAGAGTGGTTCAAAAGAGGGATGTAGCCTCGTCAGCTGGTCAATGCTTTAAAAGTTAGCAATCACATTTTAAATCTTCTCTGATTTCAACCGGCAGCCAAGGTAGAGAAATTGAAACAGGTGTAATATAATCCTTACGTGCGTCTTCGAGGAAGGTCAAGAAGGTCCAGCAGGTAAACGAAGCACAGAGAGTCTCAGATTAAAACATACAGGACACACATTCTATAATCAGGTCAATATTACATCAATATCTTTGAGCGGCAAATAGTTGCTATATTAATGCTCTGAATATACAGGGAACTATTGTTGTAACAACTTATTCTGTTCACATTCATGTTCACCCAGAATGCAATGGGCAAGAGTTAGGGGAAGTGTGGCGTACAGCCTGTCAGCTGCCTCGCTGGTGTCTCCTGTTATTATTTTCCTCTCATTCTGCTGCCTTTTCTTTTGCGGAGTCATGAATAATTTGTGCCTCCGCCTTGTTGCTTGATGACAGCTGTGCAGTTGGTTTTTGCAGTCTGTTTTTTTTTTTCCTTCTCTTCTCAGATCAGGTGAATAATGAATAAGCCTCTGCAACAAAAGAGCTATGTGTCCTATATGTGCCCTGCCTCTCTTCATCTGTCCCGTCAACCTCTGGGGGGACAGGTGAGCAGCAAAGTCTCCTCAGGTTTCCTCAAATTAAATGGGCAGACAGAAGTTGTATTTAATATATGTATATGTGTCTATATGGGTATAATAATCTCCGAAGCTTGCTGATAGAAATTCTCTCTCTCTCTCTCTCTCTCTCTCTCTCTCTCTCTCTCTCTCTCTCTCTCTCTCTCTCAGGTTATCTCTCTTTGTAACCCGTCAGACCTGTGTGAAATCTGCTGATGCAGCGGGAGAGTACCACATTATTATTACAATATACACACAGCTCTCGCCCTCAGGGAAACAATCCCACTGGCCATGTCTGTCTCTCTCTCTCTCTCTCTCTCTCTCTCTCTCTCTCTCTCTCTCTCTCTCTCTCTCTCTCTTCGTGGCTTCTTCCTGCTCTCTCCTGAAGAGTATATTAATCTATCCATTCACCAGGTGTCCCTGATTCTATTTACTCTTGTCAACTGTTTGGATGTGACGTGGATCTTTAAAAAATAAATAAATAAATAAAGTATTATTTGTGAGATATTTTTCTGAGGTGATGAGATTCTCTGGCTTCTTTTTGGCCTAAATGTGGTATTTGTCCACTGATCTGACAATAAAAGGCCCGAATAGTTCAATCCAGATTGAGAATGAATCCGGATTAAGCAGTAGCATATTAAAAAAAAATCAAAATCAAGCAGAAAGTGTGTCTCTAAAGTCTCTCTTTCATTATTCATGTTTAATTTTGTATCAATAATGAATCATCCCAAAAAGAACCACAAACCCCAGACGCTGAACTTTTCTAATTGCACAACTATGTCTGTCAAGAAAAATGCGTCCAGTCCTCCGGGTGTGTGCGCGCGTGGCCGCGTGCACAGACGTGTGTGCACTTTACGGACCGAGGCGCAGGCCAGGATTTTGGAGCGTTTGGACTGCAATGCTCTGATTACTCGCCCGCTCCGATCGATCGAGCCGTCTTCTATTCATATTTGATATGCCTCGGGGCGGTGGGGTAATGCTTTAAGGAGAAACGCCTGGGAGGAAATCTGGTCAGACTAATGGCTCGTTTGAAGATTGTTTTTGCTTGGAAAGCTTCTCTCCGTGATTGTGCGTCGGGCAGCGCGCGGAACCATGCAGTGGTCTGAGAGAAAGTTGTGAGAGGAGGTACAGAAGTTAAGTCACCTTTAATGGTCTATCTGGTACTTTATGGGACCGGACAGGGATGCTGAGCGAATAACCTGGTCAATGAAAACATTAATGACTAGTGCTATTTAATACAGGAGCAATTCCATCTTCATCCGGGTTTGGTAAAACAGAACAAAAAAACATTCTGTTAATTAGCCATTAGTGGCAACACAATGATATGCTTATTATACACCATGAACTATGACAAATGTCAATTAAATTAATACTCTCATGTTCTTTTGTATGTTTTTTTTGTTGTTGTATTAAACAGATATGCAATGATGATTGCTGGGTAATATGAATGCTGATGTGTGTATGTGGATCCCATGTGAAGTTTATATTTGATCATGTTCCGAGACAATATGATGGGGCACATCATAATAGTGTTCAATATCAAGCTTATAGCCCGTCATAATAGTGTTCAATAGGGCCTCGTGCATGCCACTGGTCGGGTTGGTGGCTCTCGGCTGCCGTAGACCTCGTCTTGACAACAGGTCACGTGTCCCCGTGAGGCTTTTCAGGCTGCAGCGTTTTGTCTCTTTTAAACGGAACCTTTGACGCGCCATGTCAAAGCTTTGGGGATGCGAGCGCGAGCTTATTTTTATTTAAAGAGAAGAAGAAGAAGAAAAACGACGCAGCGCCCACGTGTGCAGCTCCATTAAGGCTTGCTTCAAATGAGCCTCCTGTTCTCCTTTCTGGGGGTTTAAAATATTCAGGCCTGAATGTTGTACCGTTCTTTTTTTTGTGAGCGGAGGAGGAAGTGAGGCATAAAACAAAATCCTTTTGAGTCAGTGATTTCAATCAATGTTGAAGGAAGACGACTACCTGATTGTTCCTGTTCCTGTTTCTATTTTGTAACCATGTTCGAGTTAGAAAAGACGAGATGGTTCGAGAATAAAATGATGACAGCTGTGTTGTAGACTCACCCAGCCGGCGGTTTTAAAGCAGCAATGCTAAAAAAATTTTTTTTTTAAAAACATGATGGGGGTTATTTAAAAATATCTGGGAATCCTTTTCTAAAAAAAAAAAATTGTTTCATATGAGCACCATTATTTTGGCCACTAAACAGTCGGACTTAATTGCCGGTGTTATAAATTCCTCATTTCAAACGGATGCACTGTAATCCACAGAGGGCCTGAGATTAAATCAATGTCAGCTCACTTATAACATATTAGCAACTATATTTCAAACTCCACGCCAACAGCAGCAGAAATCCCTCAGGGCTGCTGCTGCGTGTGGGTTCTTGTCTGCAGCTTCCTGACAAAACTCGTTTTTCTTAAATAACAGCCATGAGGGTAAAAAAAAAAAAGCATCTGGTTGACGGTTAAATCTGCTCAGACTGTTTTGGGTTCAAACACATGCTGCAGTGGTCAAAACAAACAGGTCGCCTCTGGGAAAACCTCAATCACGGCACAACGTGTTTAACGTCCCGGCCCTTTGTTTGTTTGTTTGTTTGTTTGTCAGCAAAGATGTAATTCACCTCAGGACTTGTTAAGTGTTGTTTTGCAGGTGGGAGATTATAAAGAAGCCGTTTACTTAAACATAAATTACTGGCAAAGCGAAATGCGTTGCTGATAATAATCAGAATCAGAAATCGTTTATTTGCCAGGAATGTTTACACAAACGAGGAATGTATATTATAAAATAGAGAAATTCTGGGAACTTGTGCTATAATTAGTTAAAAGGCCTGTTTTGAATTATCAGTCTGGAGATCTAAACATATAGCCTTCAATTGGAGAAAAAGGCATCCTGATCATTTCACTTCACAGATTTTATTGCATTTAAAATTGTAATAACAAAAACAAATAGTTATTTTCTGCTTGTCTTTCCAGGAAGGAGGGGTGGGGGGGGGGGGATATATATATAAAATATTCGTCACGACAAAAAAAGTAGATTCTGACAATAACATGGGTGCAAAATGGAAAATTCCGTGAGCAAGGCGGTAACCCTCCTGTTTATTAAATCACACAGTCTGTTTCGCCAGCATGTCTCTCACTGAAAACAAATCGCCTCGATTCTTTGAAGGAGCGCAGATTTCCATCTCTTTAAATCGTCGATCCGGTTCTGTGGTTGTGGGTCAAGTGTCGGGGGCTCGATGCCCGCCGACGGTCAGCCCGCCACACAAACACGAGCCTTTTATTCCATTGTGCTTCAGCACAATTCACAGCTTATCTCTGGTTTTCTGGACTTTTAGAGCAATTAGTGTCTGCAAAATTCTGCAAAAGTCTTATTCGTGAGTTTTCTTTATTAAAATAAATAAATAATCTGCATATCGGACGAGATCATTGCATATATACATAAAGTATATATCCAACGCAGTCTTTCACATCACGTCGTTTTTTTTTTTTTTTTACAAAGTGGATCAAAGTGGGTCTTGATCCAAGAAAGAAGAAGAAATCGTCTCTGTCAGATGTCCTCTCTCCTTTCGAGAACAACGATTCAAATACTGAAGTCAGATGCCATGACGTCATGCGCGCTTCACTTCAGCCCGTGCTGCGTCTCTTTGTGTCTCCTCAGGTCCACTTTCCTCTGGAACCCTTTGCCGCAGAGGTCGCAGCCGAAAGGCTTGTATCCGGTGTGCTTCCGGCTGTGCGTGATGAGGTTGGAGCTCTGGCTGAACGCCTTCCCGCACACCTGGCACTTGTGTGGCTTCTCACCTGCACAACACAAAAAAAAAACACAAAAACAGGGGTTTATTACTCATATTTTATTGAACATCAGCTAAATTATGTCGTGGACATCGGGAATATATGGGACTATACGCGCAATTTACGCACAGATCCTTAAAGGAAAACCCCACAATGTATATTATATGTGTTGCATTATTATGGTCTGCCTCTTCTCCACTTGCCTGTGTGGATGAACGTGTGTTTCTTCATGTCGGACTTCTGGTGGAACCTCTTCCCGCAGTACTGGCAGGGGTACGGCCTCGTGTCGGAGTGGATGAGCAGGTGCGTCGACAGCGTGGACGACCTCTTGAAGCTTTTACCGCATATCTTGCAGTCGAAACTCCTTTCCTGAAACGTGACGCATGAAGCGGGGGGTTTAGTCATGACTTCGAGTCAGCGCGCCCATCCTGAGCGAAAAGGCAGAGAAGGTGCGAGCTGCAGGAAGCGGTTCGAAGCGTGTGTGTGTGTGTGTGTGTGTGTGTGTGTGTGTGTGTGTGTGTGTGTGTGCGCGTGTGTGTGTGTGTGTGTGTGTGTGTGTGTGTGTGTGTGTGTGTGCGCGTGTGTGTGTGTGTGTGTGTGTGTGAGGTCACCTGAGAGTGCACGGCTTTGTGTTGTTCCAGGCTGACTCCGTGTCCGAAGGTTTTGCCGCAGATTTCGCACGCAAACGGCCTCGTGCCGCTGTGCGATCTGCGCACGTGCACCTCCAAACCGTGCGGAGTAGAAAACACCTGCACGGCGGAAAGAAAATAACAGATTTTAGGGGGAAATATAAATATGTTGTGACCAGTAAATAGTTCCAGTTGTGAAATATCTTTAAGATAATCCCGTAGTTGAGGTCAGAGGTCAGCCATCTTGATTTTTAAAGCAGCACCATTTGTTTGCCATTAATATATAATTTTAGATAATATATACACATCATAAGCTATGTAACCCATCCATTTATGTATCCCCACAAAGCAGAAAGTCCTCCACCCTCACCTTACTGCACTTGATGCACTTGTAGGCGCCATTGAGGATCAGACTGGAGCACAGCAGGTCTGACTGGGCCTTCGCGGTGTGGCCCTTTCCGTGCAGGCCCCCGTCGGGGAACAGCAGAGCCGCCGCGTGCCTCCTGTAGTCCCTGTACGGCTCCTCGCCCTGCAGGGCCCGGTCTGCGTACAGGGCCGAGTGGGCGCTCCTCTCCCCGAAGAAGGTCAACGCCGCCGGGCCCCTCTCCACCTCCAGGCCCGGGTGGAGGCTCGGCTGCACCAGGGGCCTCAGCCCGGGCCCCGGGTAGCTGCTCCAGGCGTACGGCCGAAAGGGGATGGCAAAGGGCTGCGTCTCGTCCACCAGCGGGGAGAGAGACTTCTCAGAATCCACTGGAGAGGGGAACAAGAGGCCGGATGAAAATTTAATGAAACTGGGTTAGAGGGGCGTTTCCGGGAGCCCAAAGGTGTCCGGTGGGACCGGAGGAGTCATGCAATGCTCTTTCAGAGAATTCCCATGGTGATGCCGTTTGAGGGAAACAATTATATCAGATGTGAAAGGTGGAGTAAGCACTATAATAAAGGGCTAGGCCTAAGTACAATTATAAATAAACAAGCAAACCCCAATGATAGACTCGTCTATACCGCAAAGGCCCCGCGTACGTTTTGTCAGGGAAGTGATCTGTGATCGTCCTAATTCACCAATCCATTATTTAAAAACAAAAGAGAATGTGATGTGTCTGCGTACCCGGGGATGCGGAGGGGGACGGAGGCCTCCAGAAGTCCTCGTAGAGCGGGGAGCGACCGCACAGGCTGTCGGCGCAGCTCAGCGGCGACTTCGGGGAGAAATCCGCGGCGTCGGCCAGGTGGGAGTCCGGGGAGAGGCCGTACCGGTCCACCGACCCGTCCGAGTCATCCTGGAGCCGATCTGCTTCTGAGGGGACACGCGCAGGGCACGCAGTCAGGATCGGGACGTCGGGTGTTTGTTTGTTTTTAAACATCTGGCACAGCGGTGATCTCCTGCAATATTCGGTTATGCTATTGGAGGTTTAACTATACATCAAAATAAAGGTCACTTGGATTTAAAGGATGGCACTTTAGTTATGTTTTAATTGGAACAGGATTATTAGGTGTGCAAAATTACAAAATGGTAAAGACAATATTATCTCATATATTGCAATAACCAAACAACAAAAAAATAGTGGTTAAATAGATAATAGAGCTGCATCACTGTTTTATAGCGTGGAATCTCAACACCGATGTACCAGCTGGATAAACCAGTTTTCCACTTCGAATTTGGTTTTTCGATTTTTTTTTTTAAGAAAACAATATAATGCTTATTTCAATAAACTTTTTCCAGTAATAAAAAAAAACAAAAAAAAAACAGGGACTTGCCAAGATTAAACTTCCCTTTGTGTGTCATCATTTAATATGATATTATGTTATCATGCAACACATCTACACTCGTTACCATAAAAAAAAAAAAAGTGATATGGTACAAAAATGGAACATCCAATGACATAATTTAAGCAGTGAAGACTAATAATTAAAACAAAAACGGAATAATTTCGCACACACACCTGAGCAAATGTGCGCCAGTATTGTGTCCAGCCTGCTGTAGTCATCCTCCAAACTACGGGGCTGGTGGTAACTGTGCGCCTTCTTGCTCTTCACCATGAAGGAGCGAGGCATCTCTGACCCGAGAGCGGACGGAGCCTTGAGAAGTAGTCCGGCTGTGTGGAGAGGAGACCCCGCGGTGGACGCTGCTGCTGCTGCTGCTCGCTCTGAACCTGCAAAGACCCGACCTCCACTGGCGGGGCGAGGCGCGGTCCAAGTGCTTTAAAGAGATGAGAGGTCGGACCTGACGGAGCATGCGCATGCGCACACCGTCCGCTCCCGTCTGCCAGGTGTTGCGCGGACAGGTGTCACTGCAGAGCCTCCTCCGCTCAGTGCACTGCAAAAAAAAAAATAATACTACTAATAAATGGCGCTTGGAGTGTTTTAGTCAGCGCGTTGTGCGGTTGTTTTTTTTAACACAGGTGTTAGGAAAACCGTCTGCAGCGGGGGCGACGTCTTTCACCTCAATGCAAAAACTCATTTCAGAACTTCACTCGAAAACACGTGACGATGATTTCAAGAAAAAATACCCGTGTGGAATTATCAGCAGTGGATTTTATTTAGACAATAAGTGACTTTTACACCCGTAATGTTTTTCAATTTTTTTTCTTCTTTTTGCATAGTCTACCCCCCCTCCCTTCGGATCAGACTGCGGCTCGTGTCTCCAGAGGAGCTCGAGGCAATCAGGAGAAGGGAGACAGGCCTTATCAGCGCCTTGCTCAATCCCACGGAGGCAGAGGAAACGCGGAGGCGCACCCCAGGGTGTCTGCAGGCAGGGTAAAAAAAAAAAAACTCTGACTCAACAGTCCTCTTATGCTTCATATAGATCATAATCACTTAGAAATACATCACCCCCTCTGAAACACCATAGAATGAGATAACTAGCATATGCAATAATGTGGATCTCGGGCTCCTGCAGCACCACAGGGCTGTGGAGCTTCGTCCCGGTCCGGTGGTCCGTTGGGCCGCAGGCTGCAATTATGTGACAGACACTCGCCGCCGCCCCGCCTGCGGTGACAGTTTCACGTTACCCTGAGCTTTATGTAAGGAAGAAGCTAAATAAACGGACAATTTGTTTTCTGTTCGGCCAGGACGCAGATTGTCGCGCAGGTTAAGCGCCATTACGCAACGGACAATAGACCTGATGGCGCCTTTTGATCCACTGCAGCTGCAACAAGTATACATCCCAAGACTAGTGATGCGGTGAGGTGGAGGAAAAGAGCCATCAGAATTAATACAACCATTCATATATTTGATTGGAGTTATGTTACCGATGAGCTTTTTCTATTGTGCTTATTTTAGATTTTTTTTCTTCTTATTAGATTTGACCAATGACATGTTTTTTTTTTACAAGAGATGTATCGTGTGCATTCAACATATTCAACATATCCACATGTAAATCAGCTCACATCACTATCTGCGATGTTGTACAACATTCACAACAAACGGGAGACTCGTTATCTTATTGGCTCGCTCTGCAACAGCTGCAGACGAGCGCTGGATGCGCGCGCTATCAGAACATCACTTTGCGGCTTTAGCAGCCATATCAGTACATGGGGGGGGGGGCAGGAAATCAAAGCGCCACATGCAAAGGCTCGATTAGACGCCACACGGCCGCTGCATCCGGACACCGTGCTGGAGGAGATATGAGCCGAAAACGACAAAAGTAGCAGCAGACCGAGCTGCAGCCGGAGAGCCGATAGAGGACTTTCATAACGGCTTCCAACTGTGGCGTCATGCCATGGCGCGTGAAAAAGAGTGAAATTAAACAGACCCAGTGCCATAATATTATTATTATTAATAATAATAATAATAATAATAGCAACGACAATAATCCTACACATAGCTCAAACATTATTTAAAAAATAAATAACAGTAATCATAATCAGTGGCGGTTCTACACGTAATTACGCCCCGGGCGAGACCCCCCCTCCGAGCGCCCCCCGGGCAATTATTTTTTTTTTTTTTATATATATTTTTTTTTTGTGAAAAAAGACCGGATACATCCGTCTGTGCGTAGCCTCAAACATAACATCTTGACACATGTCAAGAGGTTACGTGCTACGTTTCCCCAAAAATGAAACTTAAAAGTCCGTTACAACTCGGTGTTCTGGATTAAAATCAAGGCAGAGTTACTGAGATCGCCAAAAAAGCTCTAAAACCCTCAACCCTCAAGCTCAGGGCTCCACTAATGCAGCGTAATGGTGAGTTGTATCTTTATGCACTTTATAATTGTCTTTATGCCGGTCGTATTACGTCATATTTATTACGTCATATTTTGCGCCCACACCGTGAAGGCCGGTCCGCGAAAATATTGTCTGACACAAAACCCGTCCGTGGCTCTAAAAAGGTTGGGGGCCGCTGCATTAGAGTATCGCTCTATAGCCCACAGTGGATCCCCCCGCCCGCCCCACCCGGGAGACCCAGAGGCGACTAATTTATTGAATATTTCTTTCCTTCTATTGAAACTCAACCTTAAAAACATGTGAAAACACCAAATGACACATCTGTACTGAGTCTTATTTAAACATATATGGAATTTAAAATTCAGGTTTAGTTAAATCATGATCTAAAACATTTTTATGAGGCAACAGAACCAGGGGCGGGTCTGTTTGGCACTGATAAGTTTAACTGAAGATGTTCTCTTCTTAGTGTCCGGGGCTTTACAACCGGCCTGTTCAAATGTGAATAAATTGTCACTGTGCCACGAAATGCATGTTCAAAATGTCAAGCATCATCAATCACTGCAATAAGACATATTAAATTACTCACAGTACTTTGTTTGGGACCAGGCCTTTGAATCCGCGCCCTCCACTGAGATGACACTGTCTTACATCAGGCAAAGCACTTTGACCATCTTTGACTTAAATAACTAATTAAAATTGGCAGCGGCCGCGTAACAAGACAGACCTGGTGAACGTTTCCGAAGGCCTCGCAGAGAAATGCTCTTTCCAAATGTGGTTTTCTGCATGAAATGATTGCTAGTTGAGGCTCAGCTTTGGAAACCGCGAGAAATCACTTCCTGAAAGCAGTCAATCTAAGCGAGAATCTTCACAGGGGAAGAAGGCAAGCGCTGAGACACAACATCCCCGTGAGCTCACAGTCATCTGAACACATCGCAGTCAGCCTGAAGGCCGGGTCAGAGGCCGGCTGCCGACCTGGAATAAAAAGAAGCCAGTCGAGGAGTTTATCAAAGTTTTTATTGTGAACTCATCACACACACACACACACACAGAGACAGACACACACACACACACGCGCGCGCATTCACACACCAATCTCATTTAGTCTCCAGAGTGTGCCAACTGCTCCATAGTGTTGCCATGAATGTCCTTACTGCACTGCAGACTCAAAAAAGTGCCATTACGTGTTCCCTCCCCTCAAACAACACTCGTTCATCAAAAGGGACATTATCACCAACTCAGAAAAAAGAAAAGAAAAAGATTTAGACTTTTTTTTCCGTTTCCCCCGGACATGCTATGACCTGATATGACATGACAGGATGCATTCAGGACTTAGTGTTCGATACAGACATTCAGAGGAATTCAAAACGTTGTGCACACACCCGGTGGTGGAGGTGGGGTTTCCTCGCCGCATGAAATGGAGTGGGACTGGCCTGTGTGGACTCGACGGCTCCCGATTCCCCCCCCAGTTTGTGTTCATAAAGTGTGTACTTTGTTGTGTTGCCTCAGCTTTATCTCCCAGTTTCGGTTCCCCGGGGCCGCCGTTCATCCCACCGTGCAAATTTCGTGACACAAATTCTTCTGCCGGACGTCGCTCACGTTTGACTCGTCGGCTCAAATCGACTCAATTTGAAAATAAAGTCGGGACGCTTTCGGAGAAGTCAGTGCAACAGCGACATAAACCGGCACTGACTATGAACTGCTCTGTCAAACAGTCTTCTGATGAGGGGAAAGAACATCTTTTTCTCTCTCTCTCTGAACAGTAACTCGCCTCATTAGGATTTGCCTTTTGTGTTACCACATTAAACCAATATGTCCCTTTTTTTTTGTCTTCAGCATTTTTCTATATATTCTAAACATCAGATACGCAATAGATACATCATTTCAAGTTCAAAAGTAATTGAAAAAACAAAACATAATACACATTTACATATCTACAGGTATGCAGATGTCACATTGACCTTGTGATACACTCGTCCCGGTAAGGCATGCGGCATGTGCTAAGGCGTCAACATTAACCTCAAGCCAGCGCTGGCTGACACAAGCGGCTTTGATATTGGCCGCTGACCAAGACAATAGATATGTACACACACACAGACACACACACACACAGGCTTTTACAATTCTACCTCTGCATGATGGACACTTAGTAGTAACGGCATCGATACGTGTTTGATGTTCATTTATAAAATGCTTTAAAAATATAAAAACACGCTGAATGAAGTGTGTAATAGAGCATACAAGGATTTATCGCACAGTCTCTTTCTCTGTTGTACCTACAGGAGGGGTGGAGAGATTACCCCTCCAGCACCGCCCTACATTGTGGACCCGCAGAGTTTGATGCGCTCCGCGTCATAATAAAGTGTCTGCTGAGGTCCAGGTGTTTGCTGCCCTCGGGAAGAGAAAACGAAAAAGGGAGGCAAACAAAGCAAACTAAACCCTCAAGTGTGATCCTCACGGTCTGAAATGATGATGCATTTCCGCTCTGAAATTCAGAACTCCAGATCCTCTTCTCCTCTGAAGCGGCTGCTGAAAAACACCCTCCTCTTCCTCAGCGAGCGCCGACAGCCTCAGTCCCGACTCTTAGCGGCCGGCGGGTTGCTCGTCACACGGTGGTGGACTTGTGGTTGCCGCTCAGAGGTACAGAGAGTCGCAGGGACTCGTCGTCCTCCTCGTCGTCTTCCTCGTCCTCCTCGTCGTCGTCCTCGTCACTGTCGGTGTCCCCGAGGTTGGCGTGCAGTCTGATCCGCTCCCTGCATCTCTGCTGGCTGTCCAGGAGGCTCAGGCCCTTGACTCCATCTTCATCAGAAGACTGGTAAGACCCGCCGTGTCCCACGTAGTGATTGACGATGTGGATCCCATCAAAAGAGGGCTGATTGGCCAGGCCCCTCTGTCCTTTTAAGCAGCACACCTGAGAGAGTAGGCACAATGAGTATTAGGAGCGTTACATGTGTGACTTCTGAGGGCGAAAACAAGGACGGGCTGATACGACATGTACAAACACAATGGGTGGAATCTTTGGCAGACAGAGGGAGATGTCTTGTAACATGCATTCATCCATTCAACCACAAAGCAACAATGCCATTCCTAACATACGAGTCATGTGCCAATACTACATACCAATTTACTTAGTGTACAGGTCCTGCAGCTAGCATACAAGAAATAAATGTCATTCGTCATTCTGTATGAACAGGAAATGAAGAAGTGCACCAAGAGATGGTTTTGCAAAGATGCAGTTACTTTACATTGTTGTTAGAATTTGTTTACATTCCGTCATTTCCTTTGTTTATTACATGGATAGGACAGTAGTCTCAACGGCACACGGACATCTTTGGAGATTCTCTTTTTCCAGTGTGAATGCACTCAAAACCTCCTCAGAAGGAGTGTGTCGTACGGATCTGGGACCAAGCTACGGTGTAATGGTTTCATGGGTGAGGGGAAACTCCATCTGGGACTTTCTGGGAGACGGTGCTGAATGGGTCCCACTGAAAACTCTAGAGAGGTGGCTGTTCTCTGCAGGTAATCGTGGCGGGAGGAGCTAACCCAACACATGTGTGTGTCAAGCCAACAAGTTAGTCCTCATCCTGTCAGTCTTTTGCTCTATTGAAGAGGCGTGAACGTCACCTTTAAGTGTCATGTCAAACTACGGTTGCGAGTACCTCTTTCTGTTCTGCATCAGGCAGAGTGGGACACCTTTTTGTGGCGGACGGTAAAAAACACACATTGCTGTTGAGCTGCAGCTGTGGTGGATCCCCCACCCCTCCATCAGCAATGAGACTATTTTGGCTGCACAAAAAAAAATCTCCAACTAACCTTGCATAGATGGGCGGTGAGTCTTTTCTAACAGGATGTTGGGTTTTTTTATGTTGTTTTTTTCAACAGACCAGAAACGATGAGGACTTACTGGCCGGTTTGTCCAATGACACATCAGGTTGTCTTCCCCACCGCTAATTCGGAGCAGTTCACTGTCAATTCCCTAAACGTTTCCGTGGAAGCGTCCGACCCAAAATGGGGCTAAGGTGGGAGCGACACGATGGTCAGGGGAATGAATCATGGCACGTCTACGCCAACTCACCTGCGACGGCCTGCCGCGCAGCAGCCAGACATGGAGGGAGAGACGCATTCAGAGGAACAGTACACCACACACAAAACAACACAAACAAGCCTGCGTTTAACCTGCACCTGTCTAAATTTGGCGGTCTGCCTTTCCTGTTGTTGTCCATGCAAAAAAAATAAATGAAAAGGAAATTGTGATGGAATCAACATCTGACTGGCTGCAGTCAAAATTTCCAGCAATGTGGTTTTAACTCAAATTGCGAGGGAGGGGGGGATGGTGGGGCGAGAGCACACCGCTCGCCACTTTCGGGTTTGCTCGCTGACGCTCGAGTTGGCATGATTCATAGCAGGTAAACCAAAATGACCACAAGGCAAAACCAAGCTGGGAAATGACTGCGACTGCACCAACTACAAACGGGTCCGGTTTAACCACAATCACCAAATGCATCGGGCATTGGTCAAGTTGTTTAAAACAGTTAAGGTTAATTAAGGTTCTCAATAATTAATATGTAGAAATATTTTCAACTTTCTTGCATAGTCGGTTCATCACAAACAGTCAGGTGAACGTCTATTCACGATCGGATCTCCTCTCATAATTTCTAAACATACAAACATGTTTTTATATATATATATATATATATATATATATATATATATATATATATACATACATACATACATATATATGCTCCACTCTGATCAGCAGGGTAAAACCCTCTTGTGGGAACATCTGTAGGCTCGTCTGTGTCGGTATCTGCAAGAGGTGTGCACTGTCAACTCTGCACAGGAAGTCTCTGGGTGTAGTTAACACTTCTACTAATCTGTTAGCCTCAAAGAAAAAAAAAACATATCTGAGGCAAAGTTGTGAAATCTTCTCGATCGCTCGATCAGAGAACTGGAAGCAGCAAAATCTGAACCTCTACCAGGAAAATGAAGAAAACGGCAGCGCGCTTACTAACGGACCTGTTGCGAAGTCTCACCTCGTCTTTTAGTTCTGCTATCTGGTCTTTGAGGTCGCGGATGTACTGGCTCGAGTCTGTGTGGTTCAGCTGGCCTTGGACCTTTCCTTCTTCTTTCTGTTAGTAGAAGAGACACATGGGGTTAAAAATAAATAAGATGCACGTGGCTTTCCTGAAATACTGAGGAAGGGAGAGATATGTTTCAGCATCTGCAGAGCAAAGTGGTTCAACTCGGAACAAAATGATAGAAGCAGGGTTCATGTTGTGAATGACTGTACAAGCAGGACAAACACCCGCAGGTACTCAAGCCCAACTATTTCATAAAAAAGCAGCCACACAAAGTGACAGATGTCAGGGGGAACAGTGTCATATGTGCCTGATTTCCTCCTGGGGCCCTGGGGATGAGGCTGGTTGTTAGCTTTAGCAGTTAAACAGCACATGTGATGTTTACCTTCCTCGGCGAAGACATCTGCAGGCATGGGAGACAAACACATATGCTATTTCAAACCTCCATCACACCCTTGAACCTGCCAGCTCTTACAGTGAGACCAGTTCAAACCACAGGCTGCAGCATGGCAACGCTGAGACAAAAAGAAGAAGAAAAAGAAAGAAAAGAAAGAAAAGAAAGGGGCACAGCAGGGGAGGGGTGTCGGGGTAGAGAGGTGAGGCCGAGGCTTCTCTGGCTGAACATTACCCCAAAAATACAGATGGGAGGGGTTGATTCCTGTGGTGAGGTTGACTATGGCAGGTCCCAGTGAGCTTCTTCTTTTTTCTAAACGAGTGAGATTATTCCAAGAACCTGCTGTTTTTGAGGTTTCGTCGCTCCACAACACTGCACCAATAAAGGGGCCGTTAATAAGACTTCCTTGTGTTCAGCTGTGTGCATCAACAGGTGTCAGGCTGTGGCCAAACGTGAGACCAAACGTCTCACAGAAATGTCGCCCTCAAAGTATGTCGAACTCTGGTAAATTCTTACAGACGGAGGAATGGAGGGAAGGGGAAACGGGCTTATTGCTTATTGCGACACGAACGAATGACAAAAACGTCAGGAAAGTGGATTTTGTTTACTCTAACCGACGGCAGTGAACTGAGCAGCTGATATTCTGGCAAATCTTCACAAACATCATTGGCATCACGTGTTGAGCAAGTGAGCAAAATCATGGCTCAAAAACTAAAACAAAAAGAGAAGAAATCCCCCCCCATGTTTCAGTTAGCACGCTCACACAGCACATGTATTTTTACACCTTGTGTACATCTCCGTTGTTGCCACAACAGCTTATTTTGAATCTGTAAAAGACGTCTGTGAGGGATGTGTGAAAATGTATGACTTAAGTTTGATTTTGACTGAGATAAAATGTACATGGAAGATCGCCGCTCAATAAAGACCAGACACGATTTGTATGAAATTACCCTTCCAAGTGACGTATATAGAGTTTTTAAATGCGTGTGTTTTAAATGCGTTTGCCTATATTTTTCCTTTTGCATATTTAACATGTGAAATGAACGATAGTTACGTTCCCCCCCGCGCTTGTCAAGTGATGGGGGGGCATCACTTGACATGAGAACATGAGAATGTCCTTTAAAGATCTAAAACATTTAATATAAATCTATGAGCATGCCCGAGAAACCTCCAAATAAACCATGCACGTCACGTTCGGTAGAGCCTCGGCCTCGAGACGAGTAAACCACTTCCTGTCAGCCCAGAGGCCGCGGGGCTCGGCAGAGGCCGTGGCTGCGATAGTGAAAGAGTCCTGCACGTGAAGCTTTGCGGCGAATGGCTGTTTTCCATCGTTACTCTGTGGTTATTATTCGTTTGCATCTCTTGATTAAAATCTCTGCGGGATTATCGGCGTAGCTGTTGAGCGACGATAAGAAACAATCCGGTGACCTCTCGCATCATTTAAGAAAGAGGCAGATATTCACCGTCTCCAACGAGGGAGGCAAGGAACTGATTTCTTTTCTCTTTTTTACCTTTTCTTGTAATTGAAGCAAGTTTTCACCCACAACTTTAGAGAGCAAGTAACCAAACCACAGACCACAGTGATTTCAGCTCAGGCAGAACTTAAGAAGTGCAGGCCCCTCCTGGGCGCCTTTTCTAGACACTGATCATTAAATATATTTTTTTTAAAAGGATGGGGGGAAATTTATCAAATTAAATGTAAATGCTTCTGCGTTTCGCGGATTCTAATGAGCACGAGGGCGGCAGTGGTGACTTTGGTGTTGGATGTTGATGCACCATCGCTTAGTAACAAAACCTCAGACCACACTGTGTGATCGTGTGTGTGCGCCTGTGAAGGGGAAGGTTTTTAAATAGTCATACTGTCATACTTAATAGTCATACTTAAATAGTCTTCAGGTTAGACTCTCTGAAACACCCAAAACTCAGTGATACATTTACAAAACCTACTCCCCTCGTCACAAATGTTTCCAATAGACACCCCCCTATATTATTACAGCTGTGTTCACTATATTGTAATTCATTGTCCTTATACACTAGTCTCCACTTATAGGCGTCCACAAGAGCAGTTATAGATTCATTATTAAACACTTGTATCTTCGTGGTGTGTTATCAACCATCTATTGACTGCTAATGTGCTTCTTATAGATGTTAAATAGGGAGACGTAAAAAAAAAGTGTTCCAAATAAAATAAAATCTGTGTGACAAATAAATACTATTCATACTGCATTCATCAAGTGCAGCAATAATGAGGATATTAATATTGTATTTCTTTGTCTTAATCCTATTTACTGTATGAGACTCCAACACGCCATCAATACCAGAGGGTTCCTTGAAATGCTGCCGCTGACACCACCTCACAAGTTTTGCTTTTTGCAGCTTCTGGACACTTCTTATCGTTTGGTTGATTTCCAACAGCCTTCACACACACACGCATGTAAAACCACAAAAAAAAGGTGCAAAATGGAGAGAGCAGCCAAAGAGAAGGGGCAGATGGGCAAAACAAAAACGCAATCTCCGTCTGCCTGTTGCTGCACAGCTTTACTCGTTTGGAAAGTGAGCTGCGTTGAGGCCTCAAAGCACTTTGGGTAACTTTATCGGTTATCAATCAGAACTGCCGAGTGTCGGCAGTGCAAGAACAGGCCTGTATTTGCTTTAGTCACCCTTGTTGTGTGTAGCGTTACATTTGTTTGGGGATAAATAATACAGTTGTTTTTTTCACTCTTGCTTGTGGAGACTGTTTATGTGTAAATCTGTCGAACTGCATTAAATGTCAGTATCTGAACTGAAAACACATATATATAATCAAATTTTTCAACAAATACTACATTGTCTACATCCAGATTTTAAATCCCAGCGAGACGTAACACCTGAGCAGTTCTACAGAACGAAAAGATGATTGGATGATACCATTTTATTTTTTGCTGCATATATTGTTAAATAGGTGCACAATATGACATGGGATGTGATCTAAAAAAGGGGAAAAAGTAGTTTTTCCATTTCATCTCCACTTTAAGTTTTGGAAAAATCCAGTTTGAGGTTTGTTTTTACTAAAGTTTAAATCTGGAAAAAAAAAACTAAAAACAATAGAATTCTGTACTGAACCGTCTATCCATCTCCGGGTCTGCTGGTCACCCTGCATGTCTAATGTCTGGGCCACTTCACAAATCCATAACTGAATAAGCAACAGTTAAAACATGAAATAACTCGTCATCAGGACTGTGGGTGTGGTTTGATCAGATTTGATGAAACCGGTGTTTCCTTGCCAACATAAGCAAGCAACAGATTCAGATTATTTTCCCTTTTCAAATCGAGTGAGGGGAGCTCAGAATAAACCACAAATAAAGAAATCTCTAAATGTGGTTTGCGAAGGAGCTGAGGAAATCAAAACCCGACGTTACAGACAACCACAACACGGTGTGCATCGGGACTTTACCTGAATCTCAAGCTCTGAGATCTGTTGCTGGAGTTCAGCCATGGCGGCAATGTTGTCAGCTTCCCGCAACCTCACTGCCATCACCTCTTCTTTACTCTGCAGAAAGAAAGAAAAACAAAAGAAGCAAAATGACGGTTTTGCCAAAGCCCCGGGGGAGGCGTGATGCTGAGAAGCCGCAATAAAAACATATATTTTTTCCTCCATTTTTGCATGCGTTAATCATGCAGCTGGAAGTTTCTGTGTCACTGAGAGAGCAGTTTAACAGAAATCTAGCAGCCTCTGCAGACCCATCAGAAAGAAATACTATCAGAAACTATCAAAAATACTGGTTATATAACAAGATATCTCAAGTATTAAAAGATACATTATGTCTAAATCAAGCTCAAGAGAAAAGCAGACCTTGAATATAAAAAAAAATATATATATAGTATATTATTTTACACAATAATACAAACTTTGAATTGATTTAGATTTTTCCAAAACAGGGGTTTGTCCCCTGTGCTAAGTGTTGCGGATCAGCAGTTGCACCTTGCACTCAATCTCAGCTTGTCTCCGCTTGATCTCTTGCAGTTGCCCCTGCAGGTCTTTATTTTGCACCGTCAGCGTTTGCACACACTCCTGGAAACAGCGACTCTCCTGCTCCGCCCGTCGCAGATGGTTACTGTGAATCTGATTCTGTGTGAGCACAGGTTGTGCATGAAATACATATTAAAATATATCAATATAAAAATATTTTTACTTTCATAAACAATCAATTAAAAAGAGATATCTGAGATACAACAGCGAAAGATTGTTTAGATCACAGATGACTGCTGCCCTCTGAAGGAGACTGTGGGAAAATACAGGTAGAGAATTCACTTCTTTTTTTTTTTTTTAGCTCATTTACTGTTAATTAGAGAAACTTTAGCTCCACTCCACCTACTTAACTAGCCATACTACAGCACACCTTTTCATTTCTTGTGATTATTTGCATTATAAGGCCAGAAATGTGGGAAATGTGTAAGAATGGGAATAAGCAGGACAAAACGGTGATCAAAAGAACGATTGAGCTTTATCGGGTTCACGTGGTTAGGAAGCCGACGTGACCTCTGACCTGCGTCTCCAGCTCCAGCATCCTCTGCCGTGTCTCCCGCAGCTCGGCCTGGGCCTCGGCCTCACGCAGCCTCACGCTCATCAGCTCGTCCTGCAGCTCGCTCAAGGTGTTCTTCCTGGAGCTGTCCTTCCAGCGACCAGCGGTGCGTGCCATGTGGCGCTGAGGAGGAGAGACGTTACGGTCCGTCACGTTGTCCATTACTTATTAAACAGATACACTTTCCTATCCATTTCACTGACATGGACATTCTGCTCTTTAAAAAAAAAAGAAAACAATGTCAGACAGAGATAAAGTATGCAAATTATAGGCACCAAACTTTTCAGAGTTTTGTATGTAGACTTTCTCGATGTCTGAAAAACCTTTGTGTTTTGTTCAAACTGTTTCTCTAATGTTATTTCTACATAACTAAGGAGTCAGGTAGTTATATGCTCCCTCCCACAATGTGTAGATATGGATGACACTCTCCTGATGACACTCTCCTGTCCCTTAATGCCAGTGGAACGGTTTCTGTCCCTCAAAACCCTGGAGAGGACTGTCATGTCCATATTTTGGTAAATCATTAAATCATTTCTTTCATCTTGGCTTTGAGATTTCTTTCATACTTTCCTTCACAACAGAACTAATGTACTGACATGACACTGCTCACCTGCCAGTGCTCTTCCAGGTCTCTGACTTGCTGCCTCTGCTCCTTCAGGCCGGTCAGAGCCTCCGCCTCCCTCAGCTTCACCCCGATCAGCTCCTCTTGAAGACGCGCCACGTTAGTGTCATCTGGGAGCGACGTGTTCCTCTAAACAAGGTGCGGAACAATGACACGTTGCAAAAGTGTGGCAGCGGGTGTACAGTGATACACAGCCAGGTCGGGTCATGCAATACTATTGTATGTTTTGCGAAATATTTACGCAGTACATCGCGTGCGGGAGCAACACACCTTTTCAATATCCAGGATCTTGTCTTGCATCTCCTTGAGAGCGCACTGAGACTCCGCCTCCTTCAGCCGGGCCTGCACCAGCTCTCGCTCCAGCTGCAGCACGGACTCCTCAGAGTACCGAGGGGCTCCCTTCTATAACAGGACGTGTGCGTGAGCGCGGACAGCAAGGCAGCGCTACGAATGTTGTCCCCCAATGTTGGCATTTAATGAAGAGCTAAATATTCAACATCCAGTAAATCAGGGCCCCAAAATAAGTCCAGTCCATGAGATAAGTTCAGCTGACTATATATACTGTATATTCTAGGGCTGAGCAATCATTGTTTATGACCATTTACATCGATATATCGTGATACACAATTAGCCAAGTATTTCATTCCCCACAGGATTATACAAAAATAGACTTTATCATCTAGATACTTCATAAACTACTTTTTGGGCATATCGCCCAGCCCTTCTATATTCTTCTGGAAGAAAACACACCTCAATGACTCTTCACTCTCCACTGCAAAGAATTGAACCGTAATTGCAGCGGACACCAAACATTTTGCCTTTCCCTTTTCACATACATAATTCACGACTGCTCATTGAGGAGCAACATGGCAAATTATGTAAAACATTGTAACGCCTTGCACATTATCGTCCTGAATGCAACCATCAATAATTAAGAGCGCTCGGTCGATGGATATGCAACGAGAGGATTCTGTGAGCAGGGGGCCACGTGTGAAATCTACCAGCCGGTGAGACAACCGCTTACATATTCATGACTGCATTTCTGAGAATGCAGTCAGACAGTAAGGTGGCTGAACCGTGTCGTTCTCCGTGTCCCAATTTGAATTCATGCATGCCAAAACAGATCATTACCCAGAACTGATGTGCAAAAGTGAGAAAAGCCCTGCTCTGCCACGGCTACGGATGTTGTTGCTCGGCAATACGCGGCAACTGGGCGGGCAACCGTGACACATCTGAACTGTGGTGAAACCCTTTTTGATTTGATTTTTCTTCTTCTTCTTTTACAGACCCTGGTGTCTAGCACAACACATCACCTTGAAATGGTCGGCCTGACCTTTCGGCACACAACACAAACTAGGGAAACGACCCGGTCTCAAAGTCTCAGCTCCCCGTCAGGGACCGGGCGGGGCCCGAGCCAGTGCAACCTGCCAGCTGGGGACGCGGTGGCCCTCCTTACCGCTTGCGGCTGGAGCTGCCTGCTGGTTGTCTTGGCCGGCTCCAGCTGAGCACCGGCCTCCTCGCTCTGCTGTTTGACTGTGGCCAGCTCCCGCTTGACCAGGTACAGCTCCTCTGCCTCCTGAGCCCGAGTCACTTGTCCCTTAACATAACCAACCGAGGAGGAGTGGCGTGAGCACGACAAGTGGGAAAACGAGAGGGCGGAATGGATGGGCGAATCAGAGGAGAAGATGAGGGATTGGATTTCCTAAAGGACATGCTTACATTCTAGCAACGTGTGATTTATATATATACCATTTCCTTTGCTTTCTTCAGCTTTTTCTGACATGCCACAATGTGCTATTTCATGCACTTATTCAACAATTTGGTTTAGTTCTTAACTCAGAGAATCATTAGCGTTCATTCGATTCTGCATTATCACTGTGTCCTTTATTGTACTAATCATGAGCATGCGATGCTAAGAGAGAGAGAGAGAGAGAGAGAGAGAGAGAGAGAGAGAGAGAGAGAGAAGAAGAAGGAAGTTGCAACATGAGTAATAGAGAAAAGAGAAAATGAGGAATATACCTGGATCAATCTATCTGCCAAGGAAGCACTTTCCTACAAAACAGAAATATCAGCAAGAGACAGCAGAGGGAGACAATCCAGAGGACAGTTTAAAGCACACAACAACAAAAGAACACTTGATTGTTTAAGAGAAGAAATGCAATGTTCATTTCCCGTCCAGAAATATATATTTGTACAGACTGGAGAACCCGTGTTTATATTCGGGGGTAGAAAAGGAACATTGCATGCAGGTGTGGTGAAAAAAGTGCAAATAAGCTGAAGGCGGTGCAGATAACAGTGACAAGCGTTCAGACAGGAAGAAGGTAATAGCGACTAGAGAGTGAAGTCCGTGGGACACAGCAGCACAATAACAGTGTTAAGGAGCCACGTGTCGTTTAACTGAACGGAAGCTGTGAAGGCAATGAATTCGATGTGGTCCATCTAAACGTTTGAGCAGCTCCGTTAGTGAAGAGTTAAAAAAGGGGGCCCTGGGAGTTACGCGACAGAGATGCGTCAGAGAGCAGCAGCCCCGAGCTGATTGTAAGTAACGGACTCATTTAGACCAGTGTTCCTCCCCGCAGGCAAACATGGCATTGCCCCCCGCCCCCCCCATCCATGGCAGGCCTCATGCATGGTGCCTTCACCAGCGGTAGCGCTCAAGAGACACAAAAGAAGTAGCAGGGTGATACTAAACAGTGCAACTCGGGCATGCAGTGCTTTGCGACGACTTGGACAGCGTCAAGCCACAGCCACGTCCGCGGTCCGAACGGGCTCGTTAAAAGCATCCGCCTCAGTTAGTGTCTGTTATTCGAGCCACGCAGACGTTCAACCGAGACGCCAGGACCCGCGTCTGTTTTCCGATTTATCTGCAAATCGGAAAAATGCACCATGCTGCACCAGCCAACCGCTGACGGTTTATCATGTAAATGGACTTTCGACTAACAGAGAGCCCAGTTAGTGAAAGACGAGAGCCCTTCATTAAGAAGAGAGATGCATGACGCGGGAGCCGACACAGCTGGATGGGGTTAATGTGGTGCGGACGAGCATCGTCTGACTGGTTATTCTGGTTGACGGAGCACCTGTGACAGACACTGATGCACTCACTTTCTCCAGTGTGTCTATCCTCTGCTTCAGGAGCCGGTTCTCTGTCCGCAACCTCTGCAAAACGAGACATTGCAACAAAACAAAAAAAATCACATGACACAAAAAAACAGAGTGGAGCCTTTAGAGCACTTTTTTTTTTTACAATTGTTAACGTCCACACACCTTTATCTCCACCTGCTCCTCCATCTCTTTAGTTTTGATTGTAGTGTATTCTTTCTCTAACCTGAAAAAATGTCAGCGACGACAAGAAGATTAGGGTCTTGTATCAAAATAAGTGCAGAAGCAAACGGAGAGGTTGGTCACTTACTTTTTCATCTTCTTGGCGTTGTATTTAACCTGATAAGCAGCCAGGATGACCTTATCCGGTCCGCTGTCCAGCTGGTGTGGGATGACCCTCTGGAAGAGCTGTAGCACAATAAGGAAACAGGATAAGTGCCTGCACACACACACACACACACACACACACACACACACACACACACACACACACACACACACACACACACACACACACACACACACACACACACACACACACACACACACACACACACCTTTTCAAACAACTATGCAGCCTGCTGTCTTAGTTAGACACCAAAGCACATCGGAAGTCAACATGTACACAGCAGGTACGGGTTGGGAGACCCGCAGGTATCGATTATCTGGGTGGGGTGGCGGTTCCTAGACCAGAAATCTGAGCTGGTTGAATGATAAGTTACGTGGAGGTCACGGCTGATATACCTGTAACATTCCCTCCATGTCGAGCTGGATGAGTTCGGTCTGGTTCATCTGAAGGATGGCCAGCCCCACGCGGAAAACTATCTCCAGACCCTGAAGAGAGAGATCACCAGTAATCACTGAGGAGGCATCTTTTGAAATAAAAAAAAAAAAAACAATGTTCGGTGTGAAACCTCTTTTAAAATGTATTGTAACAGGTCTCAAAGGAGTAATGAAACAACTCACAGCCACCATAAAATGTGGAATGCAGTTTTCAGTTTTCTCCAACAGGTGGTGCTAACGGATAATCTTTCCACGACAACTTCATGTAAACTAGAAATGTAGACTCAAAGCAATGGAAGAAATGTTAACCTTTCTAAGTGGAAACACTTGCCTTTAGACAAGGGTTTACTGTTCTTTTTTAGATTTCAAATCTGCATTTTAAAAACATTTTGTCTGAGGCTGTTAGACACAGTGACAAAGTCAGCACAACCGCAGGAAACCGTTACGTCACGACACCGTGGAAACTAGAGTACAATGCAAGCTAATAAATAAACAAACAGCAAACTGCAAAGATACTAATTCCTTACGGAACGATATATGTAAGCAGACAACATGATATAGTTCAAAGTGGGCGGTTGCTCCTGAAAACAGCCGCAGCTCCTTTAATCTGACCTCACACATGAAGATGTCGAAGATCCTTGTGGCGACGGGCAGAGGGAAGGAGGTGAGGAAGATGGTGAGGAACCAGGACGAGGCATACATGGACGTGTGAAAGCTCTGAGCCTGGAAATGCATGTGCAGCTCCGGGAGTTGTTCCTGCGAGGCAAAAAAATTATAAAAATAAAAATGGATTCACATCATTACAACTGTCCCAGGGAATTAAATTATAGGTAAATATTTTTAGGCCAAAGGAGGCAGATAGATTTCCTTATTTTAGGAATTGCTAATTGCTTTAAAAAAAATTATAATTCTTAAATTGAGGTTACATGATTTATTCCATATGTCTACTGACAGTGTTTATAATTCTAAAGCATTCAACATATATTTTCAGAAGGGGCAGACAAAAACCTTGAGTGGCCGTTAGAAATGTTAAGAGACCGGCTACTGTCATCACGAGCGAGTACGAGGCGTCTACCTGGATCATATACTCAAACTGGTACATGCAGAGTCCCAGCTCAGCCATGGTGGGTTTGAAGAGCTCTCGTAATCTGTAGTCTTGCATCAACTTCACGAACACGCAGAAAGCCTCCTCTTCTGGCATCTAGAAAGAAGAAATATGAGTAATAACAACAACAACAGGGGTCCGTTATTCACTAAACGATGGCAAACCGTTTGCTGGGAGCTGGTGAATCAGTGCGTTTGTTTGTGTGCGTGTGGTGAAGATGGGGTCATTACCTGCATGAGCAGCAGTCCTACAATGAATGCACTCCCTTGACAATAGCCAACCTCACGGTCCACCAGAGAATATGCCTGAGGTAACAGATTATTTTAGGATGAGTCTCAGTGATGCTGTACACACTTCATTATACTGTACTCAGTAAAACAAAACAAAAAAAAGTTTAAACCTTAATATGACTCACTGTTGAATACCTCTATTTGTAATCTCTACACACGTTGAACAGCTTATCGGCATACAATCAGGTTCTTAAAAACACAAACGGTGACCTGCCTTCATGACGTTGAAGAGCACCTCCTGGCCCGAGCAGTCTTTCTCCTTGAAGAAGTCGTGTTCGGGGTAGGTGCGCGCAATGTCCCTGCGAATCAGCTTCTCGCAGGGCGACGTCATCTTCAGGAGTTCGGAGTACTGATCCTTGATGGGCATGTTCTGGGCGTTGCACAACAACTGCCACACGATCGCCCGAAAGTGGTGAGGAATCCCTCTTCTGACAAGATCCTGTGGAACCGGAAACAAATAGGCACTTTGTGAAATTGACAATAATTTAGCTGTTTTTTTGTTTTAACGGCATTTATGAGGAACGTAAAAGAGCATTTGGGGGTTATCTTTGTTCTTTTTTTTCTTCTTTTTTTTAATGTGTACAACAGTGTGAAAGAAAAACACATCGGCTTCATGTGGGGATAACGAACAGACACTTTCATTTCTGACAACAGGATACAGCCATGGGCATTTCAGCACAGTGTGCATCTCATAACAATACCATTTCCACCGGCAAATGCAATCTCGTCAGCGAGGCACTTTGTCGAGCGATCTGTTTCCATATATTACGGCTGATACAATTTGATTAAGCAATTTCCTGTGCTGACAGAACACTGGTCTTTCCTGCTCTTGTGTGTGCATCTGGTCAGTCCAGGGTGCATCTGGAGCAGAGGTCCACCCACACAGGCTTCCAGCAGGGGATCCCTCTCGCCTCTCAGAGGCCAGACAAGACAAGCCCGGCTTTGTGCCGGAACAATGCAGCTTCTCATGTCTTCACCGTGTCGGACCGAAAGCTGCTTTCTGAGGCACTGCACTACGTTAAACCCCCCCTTTGTATGTTCTCATCAATGCTCTTTGACAGGCTACATCTTCAATGATTTCAATGTTCCACGTTTTCCCCACAACTCATTTGGTGTAATGTGACGGAAATCCCATTTTATTCACCGAATTAAATACATTTCTCTTCAGCTGCCGTGGGTTTTGAAAACATGAACACATCAGCGCTTTTTTTGCTGACAAGTGTAGAAAAGCGCTTTGCGCAACAGAGTCCGTCTCTCTCTGTAAACCGAGGGGAAGAAAACACATTTTGTTGAGGCCTCAGCACTTATGATTAACGCCCCAGTCGAGGTGCAACCATCTGGTCATTACTACTTCTGTTAAATCACATAATAACACCCGTGCACCCGTCACAGGTCCTGCCCAACACTTCCCCATTTACGCACACAGCGCGTGGCAAGAAAAACAGAAACCCTGCCTATTTGCATACGAGTGGCTTCATCAACGGGTTCATGCAACATCAACTCCATGTTAACACTTTTTTTTTTTTTTTTTCATGTGAACGGATTACAAAAAAATGGACTTTAATTTAGTCCGACTATGAGAACGGCAGAATCATCGGCGATGATGACGCAGTTTTAAGTGTCACCATGACTGCTGAGTTGCTGGGGTGTAATTCAAAAGCTGGGCAAAGAATGGACTAAAAGCGTGCTCCCCGTAGGAGCTTTATCCAGGAACGGTTTGCCGTGACCGTAATGACCTGGTCACCGTTGCACTGAGCAGCTGAACGTCAGAAAACTACAAGCTCCTTGCAGAGTCCCGGCCATAACGTCTATCTGTTATCAGTATGTTATCCAACAAAGCCCTGAACAGGGTTGTCTATTGTTCCACTGTCCTGCATGTGCAGTTTAAATCAAAAACTGCCATCGACAGCGACCGGGCATGGGATTATCACAAGACCATAAGAGAGCAACCGTAGGAACAAGCGACCTAATATTAGCTGCAAATGTCAAGAACTAAAATAACAACTTCAGGCACAACACCACAGTGTCACCGAGAACAAAGATAGCCTCGGAAATTATTTCTGGACCGAGTAAACACTTAAACAGATATGACCATTGTGGCATTCAGAGCCTGATACGAATGCCTGTGAAACATGTGTATCACGAGAGTGCCGTGTAGCCTAGATTTGAACTTTCTTTGAGCGTTTAAAGCCATTTCCATTAGGGCTGCCGCTAAAGACAATTTTTCTATCGATTAATTTATTGACTGTTAATCTAAACGGTTAATTCCCCTAACAAATTAACCATTTAATTTAGATTCATTATATTTTGAGAAACTGTATCATGCAGCACAAGATAACATGTAAATAAAGGTTTCGATATCAAAAGTGCTTGATATGTGCTATCAAGACGTGCTACTTGCGGTTCTGCAAAAAGTATGTTCCCCATATTCTTACAGTATGGAGTGAGTAGTGGTGTAATATACAATGTTTCTGTAGTGCAAGCATTATTTCTTCATTGGATGTTGGTCTATAGAAATATGTCACCCCTGAAATCTTAAATGAAGATATTATAACAGAATCAAAATATGATCCCCATATTCTT
This sequence comes from Myoxocephalus aenaeus, assembly GCA_038501785.1. Taxonomy (NCBI): domain Eukaryota; kingdom Metazoa; phylum Chordata; class Actinopteri; order Perciformes; family Cottidae; genus Myoxocephalus; species Myoxocephalus aenaeus. Next base: position 5,052,746 of record JBAMJR010000011.1, read on the forward strand.
ACAGAGCACTGACCCCTGTTTGGAATTAAAATTGATAAAACCATGCTATCGATTGTGGCAGCAAGGCGGCATAAATTGTCAGACCAAGCAATGCCGGTTTTAATCCTTTGTCATGATCGATTACACCGACTAGTCGCAAGCAGCCCTAATTTGCATCCAGAGTATCAATGGAAAAATATTTCTTTATTAGGCACCGGAAATGCTGTTATTCTGACAATTGTCAAAAAAACAACAACAAAAACACTAAACTCTAAAATACATTTATGAAATGACAGCTCTATGATGGTCTTAACCTTTTTCCCCAGCCGACGGGTCAAACGCGTCTCGGTAAGCTCCTAAAGCGGTCGGCGTCGGTAAGCTCTTAAGCAGGGCTGCGCTGTGACTCGTCTGTCGCCTCGCAGGCGGCCCTGAGCGCCGGTCTCACCTTGAGCTGCTTCTCTTTCTTCTTGCGCACCTCCTCCCACTCGTTGACGATTCGCCCCCACAGGATCCACGAGTCCTCCTCCAGGTGCGAGAGGTTGGAGGAGGCCGAGGAGCTGGACACCAGGGAGGAGCCGCTGTTTCGCCTGGAGCCATTCATGGAGCGCAGCGACTTGCTGTCCGTCTCCAGCAACCTGTGGGGAAGGTGAGAGGCGGGACGGACCGTTACCGCTGGGCACGGACAGAACACTGATGTTTAAGCAACAAGAAATGCTTGTTTTAATCATTTATCAAACCCTAAATGTCAGACCCTATTCAAGAATACATAGTTAAGTATTTGAAAAGAAATAAAAAACATTTAGTCTTTTGCCCGAGTAACACGTACAGGCTCCCGATACAATCAATCACCTGAATTGTTTTATAATTTTACAACTACAAGACACTGACTAAATTAATATGTTGCTGTATTATTGTCCCTGTTGCTACATAGCAATCAGTATCAATGCCATAACAACATTGTCAACATCTTAAGAAACAAGGGTGTAGTCCTAGTTGAAGCATCCTGGTGGCCAAGTTTTTTCTTCTATTGGCAGCAGCCCTTCGTGGCAAAGTAGCAACAAATCAGTGTCAGACAATGTTCCAGCTGTTATTCACAGCAAAGACAATCCAGTGTTTAAAATCAAAGTCACCCACATTAAGAGGATCTAGTGCTAAAGCCACTTTACCCAGACACATTACAGCTTTGTGATATCGTCACTGGTAGAACTTTGAAACAGCTTCATCAACAGCCATCAGCAGTCACAATACGATTAAAAAGGGAAAATGTATGTACTTTTCTAAATTAATGTAAGCCCCCTAAATCCTCTTATTCAGAATGTCACAAGAACTAGCAGGTTAATACTAACATTAAAAACCACAAACACACATTGACTGCACAAAAGGGATAGTAAACCCTTGTTGGTACTTATTCAAATTCTACTTGCAACTGCTTTAAGTGGCTTATAAAAACAACTACAACAGGTCGGTTATGAAAGCAAGCAATGAATATTGGAGGGTAGTAAAATTCCAATCATGACAAGCAATGCGTTTCTCAGCAGGTTAATCTTGTACTGTCACTCTTATCAGTTCGTCGCTGGAGTTACTGACAAGTGACCCAATCAAGGATCAGTGTGCGGAGAAGAAGAAGCTGGGCCGGCCAACGAGAGGAGCTTGTGACAGACACACAAAGGCTCAGACACTTGATCTCGGAAAAAAAGAAAAGAAACCTGGGCCTCCACATTGGAGCCCGTAACGTCACTGATGGTGCTCCTAGAATGGCCATCGGGTTACAGCCCAATGTGGGTCGCGTGGACGGCCGGAAAAGACCGGTCTGCGGCGGAGCTCCTTCACTTGTGTTCGGCTCCGACGGAGCGCTAAAAAAGGTGAATGAAAAGAAACACCTCGCAGCCAGAATGTGGCAGGAATTTCCAGCCGTTTCGGTCCAGTCCGTCACAAATGCTCGTTACACGTGAACCTGAACACACTTGCACCTCTGCTAATAATTCACCAGTAGTCAAACACAAAGTCTGAAGCTTTACAAATACGAAATAGCACAAAAAAAACACAGCAAATGAGTTGTCGTCGAGCAATACTTGCAGTGTTTAAAAAGAAAGTTTGTTTAAAACTTTGAGCTCGGACGAAAAGCGAAACCGTTAGTTTTACATAATTTTTCCAGAATGTTGACGTTACAATAACACGACTTAAATTTGCAGTTCATTATGGCAGGAGAACAAGCCTCAAAACACCGTTAGCCTTACCAAGATAAATTCATGGCGTACTCTTCATGCCTCTCTGGTTTCTCGGAATTTTGTAGTCTGAATATTGGCGTCTGATTCACCGATCGGAGCGGTCGGCGATGGGACTTCCTCGTCTGTGTGACGCCACTGAGCGAACGCTCGGGGCCCTTTATCTGCTCTGCAGGGTACAAAGGCCTCACCAAGCACACAAACACCCAGTAAGCCAGTGCAGGATGTGCAGCGGTATCTGGAACATGCATATGAATACCAAAGTCCTCCCTCCCGGTGGTGCACTCGTCTTGTCAACGCTACACGAGATTATAAGATCGAGCTTGTTTTTGTAAGGTATCAGTGACAGACGAGGCCGCGTGATCAATCGGCAGCAAAGCGCGGCAGCAAAGCGCGGCAGCAGCGCAATGTGTCTTGTTAAAGGACCCGCTGTGTGTTGGGGGTGGAGGCAGGGGTCAAAGGGCAGATGAACAACGAGCCCCAATCGACAACACAATTTCTGTTTCCTAGATGGCAGTCTGTTCAGGAGGGGGAATTTGGGAGAAAATTAAACCCACGAAACTCGTTAGTTTTGATCCCCCGTCATGAGAGTGTCACTTGGCATTCTGGAGCGGTAGCTGCGGTGGGAGTACCGATGAGTCACCGACCTCTGCATTCAAACAAGAGCGCTGCTGTCTTCTTCGCTGGAGTTGACTGTGACCCAATCCCGAACTCTGGGCCGCGCGCTTGGTTTCCATGCTGACACGGGGTGCACCAGCCATGGGCGAGAGTCCCGGCGGAGGAAGAATTCACAAAAGCTGCCAATGGAGGGGCGTTGCGTCACCCCCTCCAACAGCACTCGAATGCGGTGCGAACAATGAGCACGTCAGGGACGGCACAGAGGATACATCTTAACTTACAAAAGATTTGTACGGTTCAATGCGCGGCCATTGTTACCGATTACTGCCAATAATCAGATGTGCCCTTATATCTGTGGTAAGATACAGGTCACAGTTTCACGCAGGTTCTGCTCTTGTTCTCAGAGGTTTACTGACCTATCTGGTCAACTTGCAGCAGGAAAAAGCAGGAGTCGCCGCAAATCTGGGCCTGTTCTTGGTTTTAATTTGCACACTTTAGCCAACAAGTAAAGCCTCTTTTTGTAACTAGGGGTCTGGGAAAGAAAAGTTGGTAAACTCTGTCAAGGATGGCCAAGACACATATTGTGTGAATAAAGCCAACAAGTAAGAAGAAAGGAAGCAGCAAAACCACCTCACTTCTTACCAATTGTAGAATTAGAATACAAATATCAAACCACCACTCTGCATACAATAGTGCAGAAAGTAAAATGTCCAAAAGTATTTTCCTCTTTCACTTCCTCACTATAACCTGCAGGTTGTGCAGTCTATCACCCACATCTTACCTCAACAGACAGCTAGTCTGTTGAGAAAGGCATCCAAAAAACTAATTCCTCCAGAACTTTACAAGCGCAAGATTTTGCTTTTGCTTTCTTCCGACCATATTTTACTCTCAAGTCAGCTAGTTGGCAAGTCCCAACCTGCTGAGTCACTCTCCTGCAGGTACGTGTGCAGACATGATCAGGAGGGGGATGGTGGGCAGAATCATTCTACGACAGTCAGAGTTGTGCTTTTGTGTAAAAAAGAAACAAAAAAACAAAAACAAGGGTTAAAATATTGACTTGAAAATGTGAATATAAATGTAATGAAACAATATTTAAATATTTGAAGCCAATGTTTATATAACTTTATATTACAGTTTTAAAAGACATGTATATTGTTTCATTACTTTAGTCACTACTATTTTTAGTAGTATGCAAATAATTAATTTAAATATCACTGTCGCCTGCACCACAGACCTCCTGAGGAAGTTGAACTTGTTCGGGGTGCAACTCTTTCACTTTTCTGAGCATGGTAATCTGTCATGGCATAATGACAGTCCAGGTATATCAGCTGTTTCACATTATTAATGGGAGGAAGAGCGTCTATCCTCCTTAAAGTCTGAGCTCCTCCCCTACGCAATAAAAGGTCAAACAGTTCCTGTGCCATCAGCTCGCTAAATTCTCACTCACTAGATGATGGCTGCTGCACAGAAGACACAGTTGAACAGAGCCTGAACGCATCACGATGTAACCGAACGGAACCTTCGTTCAATTTTAACACAGACTGGTTGTTTACAATGTAACATTATCAGGGATCGGCAAACAGAAAGCATTAATGCTGATGTCCTGATCACATATTTTACTGAATAACCGTGAGAGATTGTTGATTGTTGTTTGTCTCGTCTAACGTCCCATGTCCATGTCCAACGTATGCACCTTCCGCCTCAAAACTTTCCTCATTTGTGTGAAAACATTCCTGGCTAATAAACAGTTTCTGATTCTGATAACGATCCGTTACACCACTATTAAATATATATTTTAAGTTTCAGATTTTGTATTTTGACTGGAAGCCCTTCATGTACAATACTTTTCATACGTGCGTCATTTCATTCATCATCTCCAAAAAAAGAAGACGATTCCCTTCACAATTAAGTTCAATACATCGTCTAAGCAACAAGAAATAAATCCAACACTTTTCGTACATTTTGTGGAAATGGACTTCCTGTACATTTGTAACAGAGATGCACCCATACCAATACTGACAACGAATATCGGCCGATACTGACTTCGTGTCCACACTACTACGTTTCCATTTTGAAACATATCTTTTGCTGCGTTTACACTGAGCGCCCGCACTACGGCAGAGTTTTAGAGCACCGGAAAAGGAGTTTGGAAACGCTCCCGAGGGTGGATACGTTTGTGTTGACGGGCGTAAACGGATGAGTTTGGAAATGATGATGTAGACAAACGCGTTCGCTACTCAATGGGGTCTTAGCAGCCACGACGTGTCCTTCCCTGATTTTCCAACGCCCCTATCACATGAAAACAAACATCCAGTGATTCATTTCAACAAGGATGACGAATTTCAAGCCTTACTTGCTTTGTTGTCTATACTAGCAGCTGTTGCGCATTTAAATTCTGCAATCTGCTTCCTGCTTACACTGACACGCACATGCCCAGTGTACATGAATATGATATGAGTTTTCAAAAGGCTGACGTGTGGACGGAGATCATTGTGACAACGACAGCGATCGTTTTGGTTTTAAAACAAAAACGTATAAGTGTGGATGTAGCCTTAAATAGCTGGTATCGGACACCATTATTTTAATAATAACAATTGAGTACATTTGTATTTATTTGTTACATTTTGTTTTGCTAAGTTAAGAATGCAATGTTGCCTTCTTCCACATGCAAGAATGATCCCAGTCTCTTTCACACAGTGAGGCATACAGACTCTTAAATAAACACCGGTGCCTGATTGGTATCGGTGGCGGGGCTGAAAAAGTTGGATCAGTGCATCCCTAATTTGTATTGTTTTATACAATCCAAAAAAGCAGCTTGTAGGATTGTCTGCCAATCAGCCGACCCGTGTTCTCCATCTCTGTGGAACTGACGACGCGGTATCAAACCACGCAACCGCAGCTCACAAACCGTTAGCTTGACAGACCGAAGAAGCGGAAGAGACGGACCGCTCACCTGTTCTGCTCCTCCAGCTTGGCGAGCAGCTGCACATCGTCAGGACTGAGCTGAGCCGGCGAGGCCGGCGAGGCCGACGAGGCCGGCGAGAGGGCGGGCGAGGACAGAGACGTAGAAGAGGAGGTGGCGGTGGTCTGCGGGGACGTGGGCGTGGCCACCTGGCTAGCCATCTGACTGACCGTGTGGGACACTGAGTTCTTCACCCATGAGAGAGTAGAACTCAGCTTACCAGCAACCTTGTTTGTCGCCACCTGCAGAGGATGGAGACGAATTCAGAAATGACACCTCAGCAATGCAACTGTGGCTGTATTCATTTATTTTTCCGGGTGGTGGGGTTTTCCCCCACCCGCTTCACAGGGCGGTCTAGCCTGAATCAGACAACTTCTTAACTTATCTCTGCGTCAGCTGGGTTTTGCTTACAATCAAACCAAATGTAAATATGTATTTAAACATAATATCTGGCAGAACGAAAGAAAGAAAAAGTCCCACCATTCTTATCTTGCAGCTACTGAACATCATCACATCCGACACCTTTTGAATGCTTCATTATTAGTAGCACAGATCCAGCAGTCAGTATCGCGTGCGGCTCGATCAAAAACCGCTTAGCTTTCAACTTATAGTGTTAGCAAAGGAATTTCTCGCTTTCTGATACCAAGATAAATACTTTTCGTGACTTTTCATGCCAATTAATGATATAGTTTTGGGTGATGGATTGAGTGACATTCACTAATCATTCTGTCAATTCACTCAATTTAAAAAGTGAGCTAATTTATGAGGATTATTATCCCACATGATTGACATTTCTTTATCTTTAACTTTGACCAATACTCTGAAATATTACATACAATATTACATTACAACAGGCCACATCACCACCATACGCAGGCCTGAAAGCAGTCTGTCACAATGTTACGAGAACCTACTGCCGACATTTGACACACAGTAATGACAAAAGCACGACAAATTGCCGACAAGTACGAGGATCGGCACTCGGCAATACACTGTCCACATGAACAGAGACTACGGAGAGGAAGAGAGTACATGATGCACAATACTGACGGCTGAATGCAAGGAATCCTCTAGACACTCCTACCTGCTATTCCAAATAATCCAAAAATCATTGGCGTTCAGCTGCTTATATACTCCATATTAAGAGAAAACCACACGTGGAAATAAAGAAAAACACAATTAATTTGAAACGTCAGTCACAAGTTCTACCCAGGCCGAAATCCACTCTTCAGACCTTCGGCCGGTCTAATGACGCCCTGCTCTGTAAGTCATATGCTGATCACACTGCCAGGAAGGGTCAAAGTGCTCCACTAAAGATTATAGGACTTCTTTCAGTCTCCTGCTGAAATCAGTCTACAACGGGAAGTGGACCTGTGCCCAGCAAAAAAATAATAAAGCGAAAATAAAAAAAAGGTTTAAAAAAAGAAACTTCCAACCTCACACCTGATATATGTATTACATTTGTTTTTTAAGCCTTTGGTTTCAACCCAACAGGAAGTCTGGATACTGCCACCAGGCTGATCATTTCATGCCTCTTACTCTTATTACTCGGTATGAAACGATGAGTCATTTTCCCCGTGAGTATCGGGCCTACAGAGGGCCGAAGACACCGTGGAGAAGAAGAGAGAAAGAAAGGAGGGGGAGGAAAGCCTTGTGGTAAATGTGGTGATAGGAGTGTGTTATAGTACAGACTGAGAATATTTTAGCTAAGGTTTTTTTTACCCTCCTGTACACAAACACTGAGTGACTTTACTGATACAACAGAGATGGACGTTTATTTAACAGCCGGTTATCTTTGTAGATGTACATATAGAGTACCATAGATCTGATTTTAACAGAACCGTTTTGGACGATGAAGAGATTTGATTGAGCTGTGGAGAAGTGTGTGCAGGAATAGGCAACAGGGCAAATTACTATATATTATTTCTTAAACCAAACAAGCTGCAGTCGACAGGGCGTCCTTGTGACCCAGTGGTTATGACGCATAGAAGATAAACGCAGCGTCCCAGCTTTTATAGTAGTAGACAGTATGTCATCGCCCTCTCCCCACGTATCCAGTCTGCAGATCGCTGTGACCCATCGACTGCCATAAAGGTAAAAACGTCACAAAGAAAACTGGAGGAAACATATTTCTGCAAATTATGAATAGCCTGTAGTGCAAATCCAAAGTTTAAAACGTTCTAAATTATGCATCATAAAAGCTACTGTATATTTCATTACACATTCCAGGTGTTGCCGGTGCCAAGTCCATTCTGAAACGGAGAGAAACAGGAAGCTGGTCCACCAAACCTGAACTGTTTTCATAACAACACCCAGTTCCTGTGCTTTCACTGTGGGGGGCATATTTACTGACCTTCATCGACACCATGACATGACAGGCAGCTAAACTAACAGATCCACATCCTGGAGATCCAACAGGTTGGCGGCATTAAATGAGCCTGGACAGAGGATACCATGATGACAACTAGGCCATAGAAGGCAACACTAGCTTTGTGGGAAAGAGGATATTAAGAGCAACAAAAGGTCTGTGGAATATGCATGTAGATTTCTTTTATTACAAAAGAAAACCTCTTAATAAATTGATTTTTTTTTTCAAAATATCAAGAATCAGTGGAAGACAAGCCAGTGAGCATTGTTACCATTATGTCACTGTATTGTATATTTTGTCGATACAAAAAAATTGAGCGAGCAAAGTTTCTCCCTACTTGATTTCTGAAAATGTGACTTACAAATAATATGTTCTCGATCGCTGTCTTACACATCAACCAGTACTATAATCAGACAATTCAAACTGGGATTTATCCATATCACAGATGATATACGTCTATGTCACTGTGATTTTAAGTTCATACAACTTTAACAAAATCACAGAGCCAGAAGATGTTATATGTGCAGTGCACTCTGACTCAGATGCCGATCAGCACATTTTTCCATCTCAACAGCAAAACAGCAAAAGCAGGTAGTTAAATTAAGTAATACATGATTGAGATTACAAAGAAACTGTGACTAGATTCACCTGCACGGCACAATTAACACAGGACATCTAATCGTCCTCACGTGAATCCACTTATATAGGACTGCAATTAACTTTAAGGATATCGAAACATGAATTACATTATTTGTGTGAAAAGAAGCAGCAATGTTGGTATATGAGAACATTAATAAAAAAGCTTATGTTTCTGTTTACCCTATAGAAACTCTATTTATTTATTTTCCTCACTGAGCCAGGCTAGCATTGTGTCTGTAATCGTTCTCTTTGAAAGCAAAGAAGAAAATGTATAAGGGCATGAGGTTTCTTCACAGACTGATTCACAACTAACTGGAGAGAAAAGATGAACCATGTGGAGGTGAGGCCTGGACCGTGTGTGCTCTTATTAGGTCTGATTAATGATGTACCTCATGATTGAACCGTATTAATTGACTTCCGTATTTATAAAACCTTGGGGGTGAGGGGAAAAATGCCAGTGTGCCTTATTGTAGTTTTTATTTTTTTGCAGACAAAAAAAATGACCTGAAATTCAGGGACCAAAATATGAGCAGCCCAAACGTCTACTTAGCCAGGAGGACGGGGGAAGCCGTGCTTTGAGAGACTTCCAGGTGGCAACGCATTCCTTCTAGCAAGCCCAGCGAACTGAAGCAAGGCTTCCTATAAATCCTGGATACAGGAGATTGTTCCAGCTTTTGTTTGCCAAAGAACTCAAAAGGGACGTCGAGACGCAGCGCGCATAGCTAATGAGACTCACAGCGAGGCCGGAAGAAAACCTCGGCGAGAACAACTTCAAGACGATTGGGGAACTGAGAAAGACCAACGGCAGAATAGAGAAGCATTTCCTTTCTCCCAATTCAAAATGCACGGCACCCAACAGATAGCTCACAGCGCTGAAAGAACCGGACCAAGCCAAAAGGGACTGTTGCAAACTCTTTAGCTACGGGAAATGTAAACGCCTATCCGCTGAGGGGCCTTTTCTCACTTTTACTTCTCTTTTATCGCTTGCCACTGCTAGGCAGGGAAGAGGAACCAAAATGGTCTGGCCCAGCAGGAGAGAGCAGGGCTTTCTTCAGGGAAACATGTTGTCCATGTGCTGCGTGAGGGTATTAAAACACACAGGCACCCAGGGAGTAAGGCTATTCTTCATGATGCAGCCACATTATGGGAGCGACAACCACCGGCTGTTATTTTACACTTGGCCGGCAAAAGCAGAACTGCAAAACGTAGCCTTACAGTAGTGCAGGGAGGGAAAGGTTTTGATCAATAACACCCACACATAATATTTAGCCTTGGCTAGTTTATTCTGTAGGAGTGACACTCGGGTCAATCTCACACACTCCTCGGCTGTGAAAAGCTGTGCGCAAACTCCACTGTCTACGTCAGTGACTGGCATACGGTCTTCCCCAGACTACGTCTAGATCCCTGCGATGTGTCCATGTGTGGCATTACTTTAAAAGCTCACCTCTTTCACTTTGCACTCACTTTGTTCGCCAGATGCCAAGGCTCCCTAAAGTCACTCAGCTGTTTCTTCTCCGTTTGTGAGATCTCCCAAAATAACACTACTAAAAAGTAGATACAAAGCAAACGGGCTTACGTGCACATCTTCTGCTCCCTTCTTTGCCCCAAAAAGATGTACTAGAACTCCCTGGTGTACGATACGTTCCTCAGCATCTATACTGAGGTCGGAGTAAAGCTTGAGACGGTTTCTGCCGCAGCTACATGGCAATCTCTAGTCTGACAGGCACGAAAAACAAGCAAGCGAGTGGGAGGTGTTAGTTACAGAAGTGTCTGTCCGTGACCTCCCAGGAAACTCATTTTACACCGATAGAAGTGTCACTATACATGATAAGCTCATTCCCGATGAGGGAATCCCGATAACAGAAATACATTTAAATAAAATCACCCCGGTTTTATTGGAGGGTTATTCTTTAATTCCTTTTGGCAAGAACAAATACTTAAATTAACAGTGAACTGTTCTCCTCCATCTCTTCTAGCTCTAGTCATAGGTGGAGCACAATGCGGTTTCATGCCTCCGAGCTCATGAAAAAAGATGAGATTTTAGGTGAGGAATCTAATGACAGTACAACATTACATGTAATGGAGGATTGTGGTTGGCCTTGGTCTGGCTCTGCATATCAAGAGCCCACATCCAATGTCCAGACGGACAGTGTGAGAGATATACAATGTTCAAGTCATGATCATCAACCAAAAGACTTTTCCACAACCTCATCCTCACATATTTAAACAAGTAAAAAGTACTTTCTGCCGTTTTAAAAAGGTGTTAAACGAAATAGCTGGCCACACAGCCACGTTGTTGTTGTTGTTGTAACTTGCGAGTCACTTCTCCGCAGTCTGAGTTAAATATAACCTCTGCTGAGCAGTTTTAAATCATGTTGCTTGGGCTACACACAATGCCCTTTCCCAAAAAAACATTTGGTTTACAGGCAGTTTTACAGAGGAGAAGTGTGCTCCTTGTAAGGCTCGCTGGTGTCAGTGAGCTGAAATGGAGATCTGGCATCAAATGCAACAGTATGCGGTGTCTTTTCCTTCAGGAAGGCTCCAACGTTGGCGTTACAGTAGTTTTACAGTACTTTACAGTAAGTTTACAGTAGTTTTACATCGGTAAGTTAACGTGACTTTGCCGAGCAGGGGGATAAAAGAAAAAACTCATCCAACCGTAAATTATACTTTCTTTCCAGGCGATAGCTGGAGCCCTTCGCGAGCCAATTAATTAGCTAGTTTTGTTCCCAAAACTCTTAAGCTGGGCTCACACTGGCATGACTGGAAACCAGCGTCAAAAGCTAATATTGCGACGAACCTAAGGCAATAGTTGAGTCTTGACTCAGTCTACTTTCTGGATGTAATGTCACACCGTTCACTTTGAGTTATACGGCGGTAACTTCAAAGTCGTTTTACGAGTTAGTGTTCACTCCAGTACTTAGTCGGAGCCCGAAAGGGAAAAAAGCAACCATAACCTCCTTTTACCTTGACGAGTTTTCAACCAGCCGTAGCGAACGTCGTCTGCTTCCCATGCACCAAAGTATGGTCCTACTGTTACGAGAAAAATACCACTTTCCGACCACTTTACCCGGATACATCAGCTATTTTCCCCCACGTTAGCATCGCTAAGTTTCCACTTGAAAGCTAGCCAGTGGTGAGTGAGCTAGCTAGTTCCCATTGACTCTCCGGTCCAGCCCATGCAGCCGTATCATACGTGTACACAAACGTATGCTGAGCTCGGACAGACGGCGGCGGCCTACCAAATGTTTACATCGCACAGAGCATGCGCCTGCGCCCGAAGCCGGCACAGCACCGCCACCTAGTGGTCGCGATGAGACACTGCACACCAGAGACCTTTAACTGGGCTGTTTATTTTCAGTCATTCAGAAAGAGGAAACGCTGAATTTACAAATATTATATGTTATATATATATATATATATATATTATATGTTTGTGGGTGGAAGGAGAAGTAAAAGTGTATCAATGTTGCTCAAATTACTTTGGTTGCAAACAAACTAAATGTCACACAAAGTACCTTGTGTTGGACAGTAAACAATCTAAAGTGAGGTCAAGCAGGTCATCCTGGTTGGACTATAACAGCATCACCGTAGGTCACTCTGTAATGTTTGCATTGCAACAACCAGTTGAGTGCCACACTATGTTGTTAGGGTTATCCAGAGGGCATGCCAGCACCACTGACATTTATTTCAGTTATGGCCACAGCACCACCTGGAGGGTAGAGCTCATTTGTTTGACTTATCTTTACACACGTTTTTGCTTGATGAGTCCATTTCTTGTTCAGTGTAGATGTGCGATTCTCGATTTTCTCACAGTTTTAGATCCCGGGCTGTGACACTATTCAGACGTTTTACATTGCATTTTGGAAACTGTACATGTCTAGTGATGTGGAAACCAGCAGGAGTTTAAAATTGTCACCGAAAATGTGGATAGAGCATTTAAAATTTGGCAGCAGTCAGAATAAGACAATGTGTTTAGGAAACAGGAGCCAAAGAAAGGGAGCATCTTAGACTCAGCCAAATCACTGTTATCATTCTTTCACCAAGTTACATGTCACCTCGCCTTGAGTGAAGTTTCAGCCCAGCACGTTAGGTCTCAGGCTTCCTAATCAGTATCTCACCTACGCTCACTTACCTGAAGTTCATTGTTGAGAGAAAAGATACTTCCGTTCGAGTAGAGTGAAGGTTTGAACACTGTTACGTCAGTGGTCATTCAATTAAGGCACGTTGTCTTCATAGTTGAATCAGAAAAACAAGCATTCATCAATTTATGAAAATTCCATTTCGTACTCAGTGGTTAGTCCTCAAAAAAATAAAACCATGATCCTAAATTGGAATAAAATTATGTAAAATGAACTATAAACTGAAGAGGAGCTCCCTCTCTACGTTTGTAGTTTGCTTGGCTTTCACTGAGAGATGACTGTCAATAGAAACTCATGAGGTAACCACATCTCTGGTGAAAATATGAGAAAGCCAACGTCCTCGACACGCATACCGAACAGCCCTGCAGCCTACTTTTCAGGTTTTACATGGGAGCAGTGACGCATGTCTTTTGTCGGTTGTTGGACACTCCTCTGCTCTTTGAAGGAACTGAAAAGCAGCTGACGTTGCAGAACCCACTTGGCAACACCATGGCGACTGTAGGCCACGGAACCTGATCCACCGTCACAACAATCACATCTCAGTCTGTCAGGCATAAATAATTAGACAGCTTTGGGGATGGGATGGTGTAGTAATTCTCAGTAATGAGGTTCAAATCGTCACTAAGCCCCTAAAATAATTCAAATGGAATGAAAATAAATTCTGAAAAACAATATCTGGTGTTGGGTGAGTTAGCGAATGTCAAAATCCTTACGTGGCATTAGGTTTTAAATGGACTTATTACTCAGTTAATTGTGACTATGCTCGTATTGTTTGCAGTCACACCCATAGCCCCAGATGCACTCTATTATGCACTTTGTAATCCTCGTTGACTAAATGGCTGAATTAAAAACCTGACTGAACATTTAAAAAGCACCAATGAAACTAAATCTGTTTGTGTGTGAACCCAACAGACGATATTTTATTTCTGGGGACCTTAAACCAAAAAAAACAGCATCATATTGAATGTTGCACATATTGAACTGAAACTCTTTCTTGAGTTAAACTCAAGAAAGAGTTTCAGTTCAGCTTTCATTTGCAAAGTGCAACAACAACTTGCACTGTAACATACTGACAAGAATGAAATGTGTTTGCCATTTCAAATGAAGGCGCTGATCTAAGAGACACCCAAGTCTGTGTATATAATCAATACCAGAGAGGGCATTTTCTACAGAAAGTTTCTCGTGGATGCGGCAGAAAGACTGTGGACAATCGAAGGAGTAGGAGTGTTACGCTTTGTGAGAGAAAACAAAAGAAAGGAACGGCCAAACGAGTGAAGGCCACATAGAACTGGGGGCTGGGTGATGTACAAATGCATATTGTCACATATTGTCACATGGTGTCCTTTGAATAGCTCTGTGTGTATTCAGCTAATTGTAGAAAATATTGCTAATAAAGGACCAGGATTGATTTATGGCAACATTTTATTTGAATATTATTTTTGTCACAGTGTCAGATATTACTTTGCTGTTCCTCTTAATCGCTTTTTAAACAATAGCAAGACATACACTGTTTATTGATATCACAATATAAAACGACATATCGGCCGACCATGATGGAGGATTGTATCCGTATCACTTCCCTGTATCACATTGTCGACACATTTTTGGGGTTGATAATGTGACACTGAAATGTAAAAAACACAAAACAACAAGGACTCACACTATTACTGTTCTCAGAACTACACAAACTTGAATGCCGCACACGTTGTGTCCCACGTTGTAAATACATCATGATGAATATATAATTTACGCACACAATAAGGGCAGAATCAGGTAAAAAAAAAGTTCTTCGTTTTAGTTTTTGCCAACTTAGTATGAGGTATGCAGGGAATAAGAGGTCTGGACAGCGGACCTTTCGCTTTGAGGACAATAAATGAAAAACTAAGCCCACTATAACCCCATGTTTGAACAGTTGAGAATGAGTATATGTGGCTGATTACTCCCCACAATCTGCCCATATTCTTTCTATATAAAAACAATGAGAAGGAATTAACAAGCCATCATGTCCTAAAAGAGCTGAATATGTTATGTTATAAGTGAATGCCAAAAACACACACAAAAATAACTATAATATAGTAATATATATATATATATATATATATATATATATATATATATATATATATATATATATATATATATATATATATATATATATATATAACAACAACAAAAAAGAGACGCCGTGTCCACCCCGACTCGCTAGGGGGCAGAGTGGCGAGCCCTCTGCAGCATGGCGCATCCTGTGACACACTATTTACGGAGCATGCGCATATCGTTTCTTCCTTTTTCCAGTGCAGCGGAGTCAAGCCACAGTCTTTGGCTCCGGGCTCCTTCATAAGGAGACAGAAAGACTGCAAAAATGGTTCGTAATTCGTCCCAATATGTATCTCCATGCGCGGCTAAGACATCCCTCGTGCGCTGTGTGCTGTCGGACATTTACAAACATGCCGCTGTTGCTCAGATGAAGATAGATTGAGTCCCGCTAACGCGCAGCCCGGTCTGCTTAAACGTGGCCTAAACGGCCGCCCTCACAAAGTCCATGTTCCCGTGTTCCTGTTATGTATTTCCTTCCTGTGATCAGTGAGCTTCCAAACTCACTAACCCCAAAATTTGCATTTCCTACACCTCACTATTGGCTCGTTTTCTGTTTGCTGCTAACTACCCGTTCATTTCCACTGGTCGAGCTAGCTAACGTCAGACAGAGCTAACGTTAGCGGTCTGGCGTTAGCTCTAGCGCTGTCTAACATTAGCTCTAACGTTAGCTCTGTCTGACGTTGAAAACCCGATTACAGTGGACAAAATGAGCTAACGTGACATTAGCTTGTGTGGCTGTCAGTGTTGTCCCTGACACTAAGTTGATGCGTGTCTCTCTCTCCCCATGCAGGGTTTTGTCAAAGTAGTGAAGAACAAGTCCTACTTCAAGAGGTACCAGGTGAAATTCAGGAGGAGGAGAGGTAAGACGCCTTGACAGTCATGCCAGAGCTTAGTGACCTCTCGAAATATGCTGAGTATAATTTTTTTAAATGCTACTTGTGTGTTTCCTTTCCAGAGGGAAAGACTGACTTCTTTGCCCGCAAGCGCCTGGTCGTACAGGATAAGAACAAGTACAACACACCCAAGTACCGAATGATCGTCCGGTTCTCCAACCGAGACATCTGCTGCCAGGTGAGCGCACGCTGAACTTTGACCCGTTGACAACATCCTTGAACTGACGTGTGTTTATGTGCTTGTCTGTGGTCAAGGCCGTTGCGGTCCATATACGACATGCGTGTGTGCTTTTTTTTTTTAATTGATTGCCTGTGATTGCGCTGCAGATCGCCTATGCCAAGATTGAGGGCGACATGATCGTGTGTGCGGCCTACTCGCACGAGCTGCCGAAGTACGGGGTCACCGTGGGCTTGACGAACTACGCTGCAGCCTACAGCACTGGGCTGCTGCTGGCCCGTAGAGTACGTACAAACTTCTCTTTACATTCTTGTATCATATTCAGCGCAAACTTATTTTCAAAATTCTGCTCTACCAGGTGTTGCTCTTGAGTGACTTATTTTTGTCTCTTTATTCTTCGTCCTCAGCTGCTGAACAAGTTCGGCCTGGATAAGGTTTATGAAGGCCAGGTTGAAGTGACTGGCGACGAGTTCAACGTGGAGAGCATCGACGGTCAGCCAGGCGCATTCACCTGCTACCTGGATGCTGGCCTTGCCAGAACCACCACAGGCAACAAGGTCTTCGGTGCCCTGAAGGGGGCTGTGGACGGAGGCCTATCCATCCCACACAGGTAACCTGTCCTCGGGGAAATACGGTTTCATTCCAGAATGGGAATCGGTTAAAAGATGCAAATCTTAATTTTTTTGACCCCTTGACTGCAACGTGTGTCGATCAGACTGGTGGAAATCCTAAAACTTAATAATAATGCTTGTCTTTATATTATAGAAATCTTCAATGTTGCTGCTTGGTGCGTTGTTCTTGTAAATTCTTTTTTTAATGTAAGATATTTAGATATTCCAGGAGGTGTAAATAATCACATTAATGATGATGCAATTCATGACACTTTACTTAACCAGAGCCCTCGCTATTGTTCTCAGTAGCGCCTCCTGACTTTCATACTATGGAGTCAAATTGTTTGCTGTGACAAAAGCCTATTTATGCAGCCGCTGAATAGGTTTTGTATTCTGAATGGCACTCCCGAGCTATTAAGTTGAAGTGCAGACAGCCTGTCGCAAAAATTAACTTGTGGTCATGGCTGAATCGCTGAGGTTTGATATTAAAATTGTAGTGCAGTGAACGAAACGGTTGAGTTGGTGTTAACTCGTCTGTCAAGGTGCTGCGGATGTAAATCAAGGCATTTGACAGATACTGAGCTATGGTTGGTTTAATCGTGTGCCAGCGGCGTAGGGTGTAGTTTGTTTTTAAATGCATGAAATATCTAAGTCTACGCTTTCAGGAAATGGCAGTAAACTTTTGAGTAGGAAGGAGGTTATATGAAGGGCTCCAGCGCAGGTTGAATGCAGTAGCTGAAAGCCTGTTGAGTCGCTTGACGAGGCCTGTTAGTCTTTTAGTCATCTGCCCCCGCCCTCCTCCTGTCAGATGTCCTCCAGAGGCAATTGGGACACTTCCCAAGTTTACATGTTTGTGTCATCTGTGTAGTTCTACCTTGAATGAAATATCTGGTGTCATTTGAATTGCGGCCAACGCAGCAGTTCATCTGTGTTACCCGTAATTCAGGGATGATTCAAAGACACAATTTAGTCTCGATACTAAAACATGCATTTCGTCAACTGGTCGTCTGGTTACAAAGGGATCCATACGGCAGGTGCCGTGTTAAGCAGTCCTGAAGTCCTGTTTCTACCTAGCGCTGAAAAGCAGCCGGTAGCTGACTGCTGCACTCTGCATGTCAGGGTCTGTGTAGTGGATCTGCCTGGCCACGTGTGGAGGAAGTCTGGCTCGTGTGACAATTGAGGTTGAATGCAGCCTGAACAGTTTGCTTGCGTTCGTGAGAAAACGGCAGCAGGCTTTTGAATGTCAGACGTGATGAGACGTTGTCATTACGATGCAGGTGTAGATGGGTGCCCGTATGGAATTGAATGCAACGCTGTTTTGATAGTGCACACGAGTTGTGCACGCCGTAACGCAGCTCTGATAGATTTAACACTATTGTTAATGTCATGTAATTGCTTACTGAAACTCCTGGGATTCACCTCTTTTGTATGTTTCCCCCCACAGCACCAAGCGCTTCCCTGGCTACGACCCAGAGAGCAAGGAGTTCAACGCTGAGGTTCACCGCAAGCACATCATGGGCGTCAACGTGTCCGAGTACATGAGCTACCTGATGGAGGAAGACGAGGACGCTTACAAGAAGCAGTTCTCCCGCTTCATCAAGAACGGCGTCGCCCCCGATTCGGCAAGTTGTCGTCGTGCTATGTAGCGCTGTATCTGGATAGTAGATGTGAGCGAGTCACGGTCAAAGAGCTTCTGTCCATCATCGACTAGTCTCATTAGTGGCAGGTTTCACCTGTTAGTGATTCATCATGAGGACAATCGTGAGTCATGGCACAGTGATCGCAGCCTTTCCTTCCTAATTGGCAACCAAATAATTAATCTGCATTTGTACCAGTTGGTGCTTGTAATGGAGGATGCAGCTTGCAGTTCTTAAAACGGCTTAAATCTTGCACATAAAACCCCCCAGCTTATTTTCAGCCATAACCCCTGTGTAATTGAGCAGTGTCTCCGTTCGTCCCAGTAATTCATATTTTTTTATAAAGAATGAGCATCATAATCCCAATGGCAGAACAAGCTTGAGCTTCTAAATTTGCATTTGAGTAAAACATTCCTAAAACTCTGACCCCATCCTCGACAAATCACGATTGTCTCTTACATATATCTTAAGACTATGTTGTGGACTACTGGGGTTTGTCAACGTGTCCCTTTTTTTAAATTTATTTTTTATTAATTGCTACACAAAAGGATGAACATTTGCCCCCAAATTCTTCCAGTCAAAGGATTTCATGTATTTGTGACTAAGCTACACCGGCTGTTGACACAAGAGAGAAGCGAGATCTAGCTATCGTTAAGTAGAAAATGCTCTGTTCAAGTTTTGGAAATAACATCTTTAGACTGCTTGTTAAATCATGCGTCATGATGTATGGACTTGATAATTGGAAATGACTAAACTGTAAGAACACCGAAAGAGCTAACATCATGAAGCTACTTGACAAATGTCTAGTTAAAATCGTCATTTTTAATTTCTTGGATATGAAACTACAACTATTTGGATTGTCAGAATTCATCTGCCAAAAGTGTTTGTTTCCATTCGCACGGCAAGTGAGTGGAGAACGAATTGCACCCATGAAATCGGATGTTGACTCATCTCGTCTTTCTTTCAGATTGAGGCAATGTATGAAAAGGCCCATGCTGGAATTCGTGAGAATCCAGTCCATGAAAAGAAGCCTCCCAAGGAAGTCAAGAAGAAGAGGTGAGAAATGCTGACGTGTTTAAAATATTTGTTTATTTTAGGGTCCCAAACCAGTTTGATTTAAAAATGTGACTAAAATGGCCATAATATAGTACAATTTGGAATGTAAGTTAGGCCTTTGGACACCAGGAATGTACAATAAAACAAGAAATTGCAAATGCTAATTGTGTTTTTGTGTGTGACCAAGGTGGAACCGTGCCAAGCTCTCTCTGGCCCAGAGGAAGGACCGCGTCGCCCAGAAGAAGGCCAGCTTCCTCCGGGCTCAGGAAAAGGAGGATGCCGATTGAAGCGTCTGTCTGCTCCATTCCTCATTCGGAAATTTGTTCTAATAAATCTATTGAAAAAGAGTAAAGTCTCGTGTGCTCATGTATTGTACTTGATGTCCTTTATTAGCAGTGTCGATGGTTTCTTGAACCTCTTTTTTAATTTGATAGGAAAGTGTTGTGTAATTTAACTGCTCGATGGCATATAGGCTGATTTGCATGTCATAAATAATATTTACATTCATTTACATAATTTCAGCAAACTGACTTACATTCTTGACCAAAAGTTGTCTATCGAGGTTGACTCCAAGGGTAAATCGGGACGTGTCGGGCTGACTAACTACTAAAAGATGAACTGCAAAAAGTTAAGCAAGCACTAACTATTCAGGCTTGTGCAGTTGATAAAGTCAAATGTATTGATACTGGCACGATTTCTGAAATTGCACGTGGTTGTTTTGATCCAGTATATTAAAGTCAACCTAGGATATGAAAGTTGACCACCGCTTTTAGGATAAAAACGTCAAGATAACCGAACCGGGGGAATCCCATACTTCTGCTTTCCACAGTGGGAAAACAGTCAAATGTTTTATTTAAAAAAACTAAAAGGGATCCGTCTCTGAACCCCTTGCCTGTTATTAGGAGTCTTTCGTGTGGGAGATTTTCTTCCACAGTAAAGTCTTCAGATTGTTCAGAATCAACGAGTGCTCAATTTCCATCTGTTCGGCCGAACCCTTCAGTGCGACGCAGGCGTACAGCTGCTTCTCGAGCTCCTCCCTGACGTCGGACGGGGCCCCTCTGAGGACGTAGTCCTTGAGGGCCTCGCAGGCCTTGGCCAGGTTGGGCCTGGTGACCTCTGGCGTGCAGCGGTGCTTGGTGAGGTCGCAGGAAGTGAGGCAGTCAGCCCCGTACAGGCAATCCTCATCCGCGTCGCAACGCTGCTGCCTGATGTCTTCCTGGAAGATGGCCTCGGGGACGATGTACCGCGCGTCCATGACCTTGAGGTCGTGCCGGTCGTTGTAGCCGAAGCTGGCGGCGCTCACGTCGCACATGAGGAAGCTGCCGAAGGTGCCGTGGAACACGTCCTCGACCAGCTCCAGCAGCCCGATGGAGATCTTGGCCTTGTGCGGCCAGGAGGGGGTGAACCACTGGTCCACGCTGCGGCGCAGACCCGCGGGCATCCACACCTCGACGATCCAGGGCAGGCTGACGCCGTACAGGGGGGAGTGCGGCACCTTCTCCAAAACGTACAGGTCTCCGCAGAAGCCCAGTAACTTGGGCGTGTGCTCTCTGTCCTGCAGGACCAACGCCAACAGGAATTCGTTGAGCTGCAGCAGAGCCCACGTGGAGCGAGCCTCGGGCAGCGAGATGTGGCCGTCTTTGTTGGCGTCTGTTATGGACAATACTTGGGTCGCCAGGTCGGCGAGGTTGGCCTGATCCCCAACTTTAGTCTGTAAAAGAAAGAAAAAGCCAGAGCTTTTAAGTTAGACTCGATGCTGGATTCTATTTGATCTTGTGTTCAAAGCTACAGCTGGTAATTTTTATATATTTTTACTGTATTTGTTCAGACTGTCGCTATATCCTGTAGGTTCCCCGGCCTCCTTTTAATGCTCCTAATGCAGTGGTTCTCAAACTGTGGGGCACGACCCTCTAGTGGGGCGCGGAGGTATTACAGGTGGGGCGTGGGTGATGCTGTTTTTTTTAAATATATTTAAAAAAATATATATATAATTTTTTTTTTAATGATTTACAAAAAATATATAAAATCCTTTATTAATCCCACAGTGGGGACATTATTCTCTGCATTTTACCATCCTTAGTAATTAAGGGGCAGTGCACTGCTGTGAAGCACTGGGGCTTCAGTGTCAACATGAAACTATGGAGAACAGGGATGAACCGCTACCTTGTGGTTTCAGCATGACCACTCTCCCCATGAACATGATAACTTTACATAGTACAAAAGTACAAAGTACACGGACATAAAACG
The DNA here is from genome assembly GCA_038501785.1 of Myoxocephalus aenaeus. Taxonomy (NCBI): domain Eukaryota; kingdom Metazoa; phylum Chordata; class Actinopteri; order Perciformes; family Cottidae; genus Myoxocephalus; species Myoxocephalus aenaeus. The sequence continues at coordinate 5,074,398 of JBAMJR010000011.1, forward strand.
TCATTAATAAATAGATGGCAAAATGCCTGTACTTTCGTGGAAATGTTTAGTTACACCGTTAACAGGTTACGCTGCGCATGCGCGACTCGACGATTCTTGGCGTTTTGCTAAAAGCCTCCGTGAGATCTCTGTGAGGTCGTTTCTGCTGTTGCGTCTCTCAAAACAGAATATAGATCTAAGCTCAACATTGAGCATGAATTGAGAGCGTATCAAATCTACAACCCCGTTAAAAAAATATTTGTAGAGGAAAGCAGCTCTGCAGCCACTAATACTGATACATTGTGATGCTCACATATCTGCACTCATTTTGTTTTGCACAGGTTGAACGTTATTGTTATTATCTTGAAAATATATTCAGTGCTAAACAGGTTATTTGCAGCCACAATAAGTAATTATTTTGCCAAATATTAGTAATTTTTTGCACAGATAGAACTTTATTTGCAATGTTCTAACAAAGGGATTGCACATGTTATTAGTTTTTGTCTGATGGAGCGATCTGGTTTACTTGAAAGGGATTGTAATTTTCTTCATTCTATTATTTAAAAAAGCACGGATGGAGGAGTCACAAAAAGTTGGACCATTTTGTTACAATTTTGTTTGTAACATTTTTCTTCCTCCAAAGTGGGGCCCGACAGAAAAAGTTTGAGAACCACTGTCCTAATGGCACGTGAAAGATTCAACAAACCGAGGGGGGGGGGAGCAACCAATCAGAGCCGAGGAGTCTCCAACACAGCTTTCAATCACTGCTCATGAACACAGCGCTGATCAATCACTGTCACAATTCTATTAACTGTGTATCTATTTCGCGCCTCAAATGTTTTCGCTGTAAAATGATAACGGTGACCCCGGCCGCCACATTGAAAACAACTGGAGTAAAGTTTGCTCACGTTACAGCTGAACGACACTGAAATAGGTGTCTGATAACGTTCGAGGCAAGAAAAAGGTCGATACAGTATCAGAATCTCGATTTGCATCTGATCGTAGCTGCGTGTTTCACAGAGCTTCACGAGCAGTGATTGGCTGCTACCTTAGAGACTCCTCGGCTCTGATTTGTTGTTTTTCTTTGGGCGCGGTGGAATCTCGCAAAAGTCATTAGGAGTACGAATGCACAGATTTCTGTCAGGATGTAGTGACAATTTGAGTAAATGTGACATCAAGTTGTTTTTATTTAAGTTACCAGCAGCAGCTTTAATGAAAGGCCTCCTGACCTTTAGGTGGTGGAGGATCATCTCTCTGAACCGTTCCACAGAGGTCCCCTTGGTGGGCTTGTTGAAGGCCGCAGCCTCCTTCCTCGGCTCCATCTCACTGCCCAAATCATAATGAGGCGCTTCCTCCATCCGGCACTTAATGACTCCCTCCAGGTCTCCCCAGCTCCCCGAGTACACCTACAAATAAACAGGGTAGGCCTGAGCTGGATTTGCTACAAGCAGACTGGAAAGGAATGTTTGATAAATAAATAGCAAAATAGAAGTCTGACCTGGCTTTTGGGCTTGGTGGTGAAGCACTTGCCCAGGTAAAGCGTGCCTTTCTCGCAAAGGCTGCTGCAGGCCGAGCCGTCAATGACTCCTTTCTTGTATTTATCACACTGGAAAATACAATGGAAATGTTGGTAAGCTGCACAAAGGGAACTGGGGGGAGTAACACAATATTATCAAGAGGCAAGAATATAGGCCATACAGTATGTAGGACATGGTGTGGGTGGGTTGACGATGCATTTGCATACTCACTATTGAATTTTTGCAGTCGTGCCCGCGACACAGCTCCGTGTAGGACGAGTACTCGACATACACTATCCAGCTCCCCACAAACACTGCCAGCCAGGACAAGAACAGGTACTTCATATGCAGGTAGGAGAATTTGGCCTGTTGGAAACAGATGTCAAAGGTTCCTGTCACTCGGTTAGATCATGTGTAAAGGTTCGGTGGTATATCGGTGTTCTAAATGAAATAATCCCTCCTGATTCTTGCTCATTAAATTATCTGCGCTGGCCGGGGTGATCTAAGGCCAGACGGATAGAATTGATTTTTTTTCAGATGACATCCATCAAAATGGAGATTAATGAGGGGATGAGAGTCATGCTCGTTGTTAAAGGGCGGTTCACCAGTCCCTTCTTTCACGTGCAGAGCTCACAGTGAGCCCTTTCAAGGATTTATTTTAGGAGTCAGAAATAACAGCCATAAAGATAAAAAAAAATCCCTGCATCAATATAGATATAAATATACCTGACTGGAAACATTACAAACTGGCATGGGATGTGGATGTGCATGGCCCAGGACCGGAGGGCTCTGTAAAGGGTGACTGAAACGGCCTTTCCGAGCGATATCGGTGAGGGGAGGTGCCTGCGCAGAGCCCTCAGGGTAACAACACCCACCTCAACAACCCACCCCTTCTTCTTCTTCTTCTTCTTCTTCTTCTTCTTCTTCTTCTTCTTCTTCTTCTTCTTCTTCTTCTTCTTCTTCTTCTTCTTCTTCTTCTTCTTCTTCTTCTTCTTCTTCTTCTTCTTCTTCTTCTTCTTCTTCTTCTTCTTCTTCTTCTTCTTCTTCTTCTTCTTCTTCTTCTTCTTCTTCTTCTTCTTCTTCTTCTTCTTCTTCTTCCCTCAGGCTGTAAGACTTCTCACTTTTATTTTGTGGAGCACAGAGGGACGACAGCTGAGCACTCCGGCTGCCATCTCTGTATCGTTGTTCATGAAATGGGAGCGTATGTGCTCAGCATGTGTTCTGTCACCCTGACGAAAACATATCAAAACTTTTAAAGATTACAATGCACGAGCCAATAAGGCAAACTTTTAATTGATGTTTACAATGAAGTAATTTGGCCTATGAGTGGGGGACAGGACAGGACAGGCCTCCTAAGCTCCTAAGAGCTCCTAAGTGAGTTGTGTCACAGAGTACATCATTAGTGCGTTTGCCTCTAAATAGGTGCTCAGTAATTAACAGTAAATGGTGTTTGCGGTCTGGCACAGCAACAGTGGAACATTTAGAGCGACTCCAGCCTCATTACCTTGTCTTTTGATTTTCTTTCTAAATCCCCAGCTGATGAATACAGTCTGCTTAGATCAATAATGGCAGCGTTCCAATTGGAGAACAGCAGTTTTTAATAGTATTTCCATTATGGATTATTGCACTTGACAGTGATGGACTCCTCCTGCTTCCACCTTCTGCCCCTTTCAGTTCCAATTGTCTTTTTTGGGATAGGTATCTCTACCCCCCAGCCACCCACCCACCCCACCACCACCCCACACACAGACTACCTTTTCTTTCTGTAACACTGTGTTAAACGTAAGCTTGTTGGTCACTCTTTTCCTTATAGAGGCACAAGATGTGAGATGTCTTTTCAGTATTGACGAAGAGATTACATTTGTATCTGTCTCTAAATGGATCTCCCATTCTTTTTGTGCCTTTGACACCAGAGATAATACAGAAATAGAGCTTTCAGACAGCCTTTATATGTCACTCTGTAATCTAATTTCTCTCCAAGCAGTGGTCCTTAATATCATGTTACTCTACTGTTTTTAGGAGAAAGCATGCCAGTATGTTTTTCCGCCATCGCTGCCTGAGCAGAAGCTACCAGTGAGGACACAGAGGTCATGTTTTCCTCATTATTTGTCTCTTCTCTATTTCTGAGAAATGAAAAACGTGAGGAGTTTACACTCTGTAGTTACAGAGGATTGTATTTGAAGGAAAACACAACATTGACATATTATCACCATGTAACATCTGTGAAAGTTTTACCAATTTACATATATCACACAAGTTATTTCTGGGCACCTTGAAAGAACTATAGTTCAATATCCACTCTCCTTTAAGCTCGTTATAGTCTTTAGTAAGTATATGTGTCCTTAACTGCTAAATGCATTGCTTTGTTCACCAAATAACCGCCAACCTTGTCTGTCTGCCGTTTGGTGATGAGCAAGAAGTGTGTTTATCTGAGCTTTTATCTGAAAACGGCTGCCTGTTGTCCATGGCTGGGGGAAAAACTCTGACGACAGCGGTGAGAGTGAATCGAAACCGTGAAGTTGTGCCACAAAACAAATACAATGATCTAGATTCAAGCTAAAATAATCCGCAGAGCCAAGAGAAACTATGTTGTGTGCTAATGCTCTGTGGGTTCAATGTTACGAGCGACTCCTTTCACATTTCACACAGTGATTTAGTCAATTGTCGGTGTAAAAATATTGATTACTGCAGCTTTAAGTTGAACTGTTTTTGGGCAATACAATCAAATGTATTGAATTATAATGAAGGGATTTTTTATTTATCCACTATAACAATATTCTGGCAATGTGGAGAAGGCTTTAAAACAGCATTTAAAGGGGGACATACAATACAAATCATCTCACAAACAGCCCTCAGAAATGATCAAATAAACAATGACCAAGCTATTTAACTCATGCTATTTAAACATGGTTTCTGCTGCTTTATTTATTGACTGGTTTACTTACAAATCTGACCGTGCTGGCCCACAGAAGATGGAAAAGCAGTGACCACACTAGTGCTGCCAGTACCTCCCTATCGATTTTTTCCGGAGGTGAAAAGCATCAACAACAAAAGCATTATGGAAATAACACCCTGCGGGGAAACAAATGGATGCCCGGCCCCTTTTCTAATCAATGCCGTTTGTGGCTTTCATTTCAACTCTAGCCGATGCATTTCTATCTCTGGGATTATATCTATTGACCCTTTGTGAAGGGAGAGAATTACACAAACATGGCTAATGAGGTGATATTGATCGTGGCCGCGGTGACAGCTATTAATTAGAGAGTGACTGGGAGCTGTGGCCGTGTGCTGAGGTGGGGTGGGAAGAAACGGTCGGCCTCGATCTGGTCGACCTCCCTCCTCATGTCTACACCCGCCTTTGTGTTCAAACCACCTCAACCCCGAAGGTTCAGTCGTATACAGATGTGCGCTCAAAGACTCGCGCGCTGCACGGTCACAGTGGTGCGAGCTGAGGCAGAGCGGAGATGAAAGCTGATCAAGAGCAGCGCATCGCAGTTCTGACACTTGGCTTGTGCAAGCCTGCACACCATTCATCCATTATGTATGATTATGAAGCTATCCCTCCGAGGTTGCCGGTTAATGGGCCGCCGTGCAGAGCCGAGAAAGACATTGACAACGGAGAAACAGAAGATGGACGGGGCTGGGCATGCTGCTTGTGCGTGCAATGTTGAGTGAGGGCGGCCTTCTGAGTTACGCGGCTGAGCCTCTCCACTTGTCACAGACTCTGGAGGAGAAGAAAAAAGAAGGATGCCATGCCTGCAGAGACACTACAAAGATCTGACTCATCACAGTCCAGACAGAAACACACACACACACACGCACGTGCACGCGCGCACATACACACACACACACACACACACACACACACACACACACACACACACACACACACACTCAAAGCACATATTTCCATGCTGACTCAATAATGCGACAATAACACATGTTAACATCCCTTTACTAGAGAGTCAGTTCTGTCTGTCTGGTGCTGCACATCTCACATCAGGACCACGGCGTTCACACACAATCGATTGCAGGCGAGGACTGCAGCTTCCTGTAAGGCCGGAAGCCCCCTCCCATATCTGAACCAACAAGTGCTGTGCAAGATAGCCCAATGAGGCTGCTAACGACTTGTCTCCGATGCACACATTTGGTCTGATTCAACATCAACTCAGGTACTGAGGTGTATTAAGTGATAATGTGATCTGATAATAAAGACAAGCAGTCTATTCAAATGTTAGGGGAAGTAACAGTTAATTTGCATGTTGTGTGAAAACTAAAATAGACTGAGGAAGATCTGTGTCTGCTGCATCTGTGTCCGTCTCCGTCAAAAGTGCCCCCTTCCCCACCTGATAATGTTGACAAGGCTTGTTGAAATATATTAAAAAGATCCATTTCCAGAGCTGTCAAAGCTCTTAACGTCATGAAAACGGTCTCAATGGATGTTACAGCACCAGATGACTCATGGACTCTCAGGCTTTCAAGAGGCACTGCATGCTTTTACGCACTTAGCCATCAAACCCTTTGAACTCTGCAGGACTCGGCATCACCTGTGAAGGAGACTTCTGTGTTTTCGGTGCTACAGATATAAAAAAGAACAATCTGCATAGAACAAGACCAAAATTTCAAGCTTGCCGGACTTGTCTGCTTTTTGTATTTCAGTAGAAATAGCTTTTCTCCAAGGATCCCAGACTGACACTTCTTAAGTTGTCACTGGAAGGCTGAGATGGCCTAGAAAACTGAGCGATGCGGGTGGCTGTCCCTGGAGACTGGCAGTTTCTCCCTCTCACTGCACTTGACAGTTATTTTTTTTTGTCTCTAAAGTGCATGGGGGCAGGCGGGCAGGAAGCACACACCAAGCGGCTCAGATGAGCCATATGTGTTTCAACCAAAATCAGCCCCAACGTTTTCAAAGATCAAACAGCAGAGAGAATCAAGTCAGGGTGGTCTGATGGGAGGCACTTTGAAGGACTTCAGCCAGCCGGGGGATGTCAAGTGGACTTTCTATCAATGATCTATGTGTGGATCCTAAACGCAGGTCCCTGAGACCTCCACGTGTCCTTGAGGGGCTTCCCCATAGCAGCAGAGTTTAATTTTACTTATGAGAAAAAGCCACAGTGGACTTCACCTAATTTCACTCACATCAAACACGTTACGTAATGTTCTTCAACATCTTCCAGAGGATAAGCAGGGCGGCAGCACCGTGTCACACACAGGTCCGTGGTTTCATTTAATCCAAATGATGGTAAAGCCTTTATTGTTCTGTGGTGTCGACAAACCCCAAAGAAGGACGAGGACACAGTGAATGACTCGTGGTAACGTAAGGCAACACTAAAGTTTTGCAGCCTCAGACACAGTTTTTTTAATTCGATTTTTTGATGTGACTGTGGGCTACCAGCACGGTGTATCATGGACCTGGTTGCTACAGCAACGAGGATCAGGAGGACGGCTGAGCCGTCGAGCATCAAGTGACTTTAGGATTCATTCTGGAAAAGCCTGCACAGTAATGCCTGCAAATCGCCACCAAATCTAATGCAAAACGAAGGTCAAATGATGATGAAGTAGAATAAAAAGGCTGTGAAGTAATCAGTCGCGTCGCCGCTCATTTCTCCATCTGACACCTGAGTGCACGAGGCGCGAGCTAAAGCGGACACACACACACTGGAGCCGGGTTCGATTCCCATCTGAACACCGGCGCGAGGTGGGGGTTCCCAGAAGCTTACCTGGATGTACAGCGGCTTTCTGCAGAGCCCCCATGGAAGCAGACTTCTCGCCATGGCAAATGGAGAGCATCTCACGCGAGCTGCCGAGGGAGGAAATTGAGCGCACGCCTCGCGCGGTGTCGGGCAACGCCTGCGAGACTAACCCTGGACATATTCCGAGTGGTAAGACATTACTGATTCTGTCGGCAGCACCGCGGATGATGCGTTTGGAGGAGGAGGAGGCGGGCAGACCGAGCCGCTCCGTCGACTGCAGCGAAGTGAGGCTCATGCTGCCGCGCTCACTCCGGGGGGCGTCGTGGACCAATTACAGGAGGAGGATGGGGATCAGGGAGCCTTCCGTGCTTTTAATGTAAAAATAGATAGATGCTGAGTGCAGGCGCGCTGGGGACTCCTCCAACAACAAAGTGAAGATGTTATGTTTTCATTGCTAATTTGTTTATATGTTTAATTTGTTTATATTTGTTTTTAAGTATACATCGCATAAGTTTCACGAGCGTGTATTGCTTATTTATATGTGAAAACATATCTATTTATTTTCGTGTGAGACAAAGATGGCGTATGTTCATAAGACAAAAATGCTTTACGATAAACTGCTTCATACAGAAAATCACGTTTCATTAAACGCTTCATTAAAGCTGCACTAAGCTGCATGTTTGGTCAACGATGGATCTGGTAAATACTTGATTCTGATTGGCTGCAGGGCGTATACATTAATTCCTTGCAATATAGAACCCCCCAAGTAGTAAACTTGTTTGTTCATCGTTCTAAATGAATGCGTTGCCTGCAAAAAAACCCAGTATGGCAGTGGTGAAGTGCGGCTAGCTGCAATAATCACATTTTTCTGCGACCAGGAGACGTGTTCATGCTTTTTAGGATGGGAAAAAGTTATTTGTATACATAAGTCGACATGTCACATGAGTCACAGCTGTGGGTACTCTCGACAGGCTTTGCTGCTAAAGGTTAAATAGGGTGACCAGACGTCCTCTTTTTCCCGGACATGTCCTCTTTTCGAGACCTAAAAAAAGCGTCCGGCAGGGATTCCAAAAACGTCCGGGATTTTGCTACGTCGGGGAAAATAGTTATTACCCCCTACAAGTTTTGGAAATGGTACATCCGGGATTTTGCTACGTTCGGGAAAATAGTTATTACCCCCTTACAAGTTTTGGAAATGGTATCTCCCTCACGTTCCACCTTCTTGCGCAAGCTCTGACTGTAGAGAGAACTGTCATTGGTCGACCGATCTCAACGTAAATGTAAGTTCACTGCACGCTACACACTACTGCACTACTGTTTTTGCAGTAAGTCCTTCACTTACAGTGAGCAGCTGTACACCATTATCACCATACGCTGGGGTTCCTCTCAGCTCCACTGGGCTTTTTACTGTCTTTCAGCTCACTGTCTTGCTTTTATGCTCCACAACTGTACTGTTTTGGTTCAGTCTCAACCCTCATATCGGTCCAGGTGAACATAGTGGAGCAATTAGCAGCTAAAGAGCAGATTTGACCCTAAAGAGGTGGTGGAGACCAAAGCAGAGCCAAAAGAAGAGTGCACATTTAATTACATTGATGTAGAAACACAACATCAAATGTGTTTTACTGTTGAATAGACAGTTACTAGCATTCACCAATTCTGTATGGTTAAATACAATATGTCACAAATAAAGTCATTATTGTGAAATGGCTGAACGCAGAGCTAGACCCACAAGCTAAGAGAACTTTAACATTTTACAATACATACTGTTGAAATGCATTACAACAACATTTTAAAACAAATATGACCTCAATTCCCATTGAAAACCTGCCCGAGGGAAGATTTATAACGCCTTGCTGGTTTGAATACAGAAATAATACATACAAACAAAAAATAATTTCAGGAAGAGGATCAGTCTCACTGGGAGAGGAGGCAGATGTCTCCAGATGTCTTCATGGTCAGGTCTCATAGCTCAGAGACACTTGTGTCAGGTCGAGGATGGAGAATACGAAGCTGTCGGCTCCATTACCTCGGCAAGATCATGAATCCCGTCGTCCTTGTTTTTGATATATATTTTAATACTCATTACATCTAATTGGGATTAGCCTGTATTACATGCATGTATTTTCTTCCGTCGTTGAATCTTAAAAGCGGGGTAGCAGAGGGAACAGCTGCAGGGCATCCTCTTCTTTATGTGCTCAGATAGAGATTTGCATATTAATGTGACATGTGAAAAGCATACATATCACAGTATTGCTTTGTCTATAATTATGTATATATAATCTATAATTTTGCACCTGAAATGCATATGAATATATTTGCTCTGTACTTGATTCTGCAGTGGCATGTGAGATCTCTGGCTGGCATCGTACAAATGAAGACATACAAGACTGTAAGAGCTGTGCTCTGGAGGAGAGCACCAGCAAAGGGTAATGGGCGCTCAGTTCCACAGCCCACCATCATGTGCAGCATAATGCACATTGTGTTCCATAAAAAAAAAAAAAAAAAAACTGTCTGTGATTGCGTGTCCCGAGAAAAGCATTGCCAAGTGTGAAAGCACAAACGCAATATGTCTTTAGAGTGAGAAATGAAAGAGATTTGATTTGCCTGAGACTGAAGAACTGGGATAGCCACATTCCTAAATTCTTTATGGAGAGAACATTAGCGAAGACAGAAACTAAGCTGGCATCACTGCCTGCTATATTGGAGCAGTTTAGAGATTTATATGAGTATGGATAGAAACTGGATACACATATGGTGTTTCCTGTGATTATGTAATGCTGATTACCTTGAGGCACTTTGAGTGGGCAGAAAAAAAAAATCTATTTCCATATAAGAACAAACAAACAACAACCTTGATGGAGAGAGGAAGGCAGAAGTGGCACCACTGCATGGTGCACAGAGGAATACTGAGACAGATGGGCTTCAGAAATTGTCCTCTTTGGATGCCTGACAAGTATATACTCACACACGATGTCTAATGTAATGAAGGCCTTCCCCTCAAACATAACCTTTCAGATTAATCAACAGCGGAAAACATCCAGAGAGATTTCCAAGCCTAAATCCAGTTTACCTTTCATTAATCCCTGTTTAGTCTTGCAGCCCACACCTGCTCATTACCTCGCCCACCCACCGACATCCGTCACAGGCCAATACGTAGCCGTGGTAACGGATGGCAGGACGTTTCCTGTCACACAGCCCACCATAAATAATCTCTGGATTTGGAAACTATTAGAACCGGCGCTGCAAATGATCCTTCACAGAGATCGGGAAGATGTTAAAATGATTCACAAAAGAGAAATATTGCTTTATTAAAAGCGCTTTGTTGAGAGAGAAAGAGAGAGCAGACTCATGTGAAGTAACTGATGTTAGCCTTCCACCTCATGGTGACTCTCCTGTATTACAATGTTACAACCGTATCGAGCTTGGTTACAAAATATATGGATATTCAGAATGGGGAGGGAGTGGGCTCATTACCCAAGGAAGCAAGAAAAAGCACACCAAGACTGTATTTCTGCTTTTTCTTCAGTGGCAAATCTTTTTCAGTGATTGCTGCCTATTCTAACCAGAAGAGGTCCAGTGAGGAGCAAAGTGAGATGGCCAGGCCTTTAAGAAAAGATCCTTTATTAATCCCCTTGGGGAAATTGGTCTCTGCATTTAACCCATCTTAAGTAATTAGGGAGCAGTGTGCTGCCGTGAGGCGCTCAGTGTCTTGCTCACGGACACGTCGACATGCAAACTATGGGGAGACTGGGGATCGAACCAGCTACCTTGTGGTTACAGGACGACCACTCTCCCCTTGAGCTACAAGCTGCCCAAAAGAGTCAGTGTGGTGATATTCTGTTCTCAAGGATTGTCAGCGTATCCAAAACCTGGTCCCTCTCTCTGTGCTTTAGACTGCATGAATGAGCCACACTGTTGCACGGGCTGACTTGCTGCTTTATTACACTGGAGTTCATTTGGAAATAAAGGGCCAGTAATATAATATTTATAACTGTTTCTGCATAATCACCTTAAACTAGGAAATTGTTTTCGTTATCTTAGAATGAGCCCTACATATCTACATGGGAGCGGGGATTAAAATAGTCCCCAAAAAATGCACCTTATCATTCTGTTTGAGTAATGTTGCAACTGTTTTAGGATATTATTTAGCCTTATTAAATACAAATGTATATACGTAACCAATTTTTATTGATTTGCAACTTCAAATGGCCTTGGGGCAAAATTGACAATAAACTAAATGTTGATTTATTCCAACTAAACCAGTTTCATGTTTCTGAAAACATGTTTCTAAAACTAGTGTACGTCCTCACAGATGGTTTAAGTCATTCACTGATCTCACGCACAAGGTAGATCAGATGATATAAAGGTTGAGAGTTCCCTCAGAACATTTCACCCAGCACATATGGAAAGAAACATTTATTAACGGAACAGCCTTTCTGGAAATATGCTGTTCTTGCTTACATTTACGTAACAGATGGAGTGTTTCACTTTGAGTGTGTCTTATGCAAATGCGATGACTAACGTTTTCGTAACGAGTCTGTGGAAGGAGACAGCAAAAATTATATTACGAGTGAGTCTTTTATCTCCCACTCTTTTCGCTCTAATGTGAAGGCTTTTGGAGACCACAATTTGGGAGAAGTTGAACTGTTGAGAGCAGATTTGAGCAGCCAATGATTAGGTTAACACTGACAATGACTATACTCCTGACCTATATTCTTATAATTCTATCATCTTTAACCACAACAACGAATACACGATGCACAAGGCACTGCAGAATTGCGGGATCAGGGTCAAAATACATGATCAACAATGCTTCATGCACTTTTTGGTCATTTGCATGTACAGAGGTTTCTGGAACACAATCACTTTATTGTATAAAAGTGTATTAAATGTCTAACACAGCGGCCTGTAATGGGTCGCTCCTCCAACTGGATTACCCCGAAGGGACGAGGTCTCATTTCATAAACTTTCTGTTTGAAAAAGACATTGCGTTTTTGTTCGGACAAGAGAAAACGTGACCCTGGCTAAGAAAGATGTTGTTATCTGATAACATTTTATTCATGTGAAATGAATGTGATTTTGGTTTTGTTTCTGCATGTGGCCAGCCCGGGGGAAGGAGTTGGAGGCGGAGGCCGCTCCAGTCACGCTGCAGGAACAACCATAGACTGTATATAAGAACAAAACAAGCCACAGGAAGCCTGGGAGAGGGACATGTGGCTGAGTATCAACAGCATAGGAGAAGTTGAAAACTAGAAATAGAACGTCATTTGTCACGGATCGGCCTATATCTATGTCTAATCACTGCAATCAGGAGCCACTGATTGGCTCCGGAGACGTGTCTATATGAGACATGAGAGGGAGCTGAAGAAAGAGTCAGCAGATAGGAGCCAGCAACACGGTTCTCACCAGTCTCGTGTGCAGCATGTGCAGAGTGTGACGGCTCTCTGTTGTTGTTGCGGCGAGCGGCGAAATTGCAATTTACACTGTTTCGGAGAGAGGTCACCTAGCCAAAAAATATAAAAATGTACGCAATAAATAAATACTCAACAGGTAAATGTAATTTGATATTTATGCCACTGTCAGACATCATTTTAAATGTTCTATGACTTGTTAGCCAAACACTAATTTCAGTGAATTGTACTCCAACACTGGAGGTTTCAAGAATATTCAATTCAATTCAATTCAGTTTATTTTATATATATGAATATGAATGCGGTTTACACCAAAACCACTTATTTCTATTACTTATAGGTATCTATTTAATTTGTCCAACAATACGACAAACTGGCAGCAGTGTAGACAAGTAAGAATGTGCTCGATCAAACATTTAGCCATCATAAACAAACGTAGGAGGGATATGGTGGTCACTAATTGAGAGCAGAGAGAAACTGTGAAAAAGTACAAAACACCCTGAATCAGACGTAACAGAGTCTCCATTGATGCCCTACAGTGTGCCTCTGATCCCACCTCAAGGCCTTGCCTGAGGTGCCCACACATCGCTAGAGCCCAAACAGCAAAGACAAGAGGAGCCATGATCCACAAAGGAACCTGAGAACGACTGGAAGCATACGGCTGAGTGATGGAAAAGACTCTGCTGGCAATAATTACCGGAAGCATGGGCACGAATTTCCATTGTCTCCCAATCATTCAGTTGTCCTTTTGGGGGTTTTGTTATTATTAAGGTAAAAATGGCAGTAGCCACTTTTGTCAGTGTTTGGCACTCTCAAAATAATGTGTGTGTGTTTTTTTCTCATGATTAATTTATGTTAATATTGAAGGTACAATATGTCGATTACTGACAATCCGCGGCGGTAGAGCGAGCTTGAGGGCCGAATGAAGAGAGGGACCGATGTCGGTGAGAAGAAAGCGGTTACGTTCTAAAGCACCAATAAACAAACCCGCAGCGCCTCCCAAACCTGCAGGAAAGGTGTCGCATTTCAAATGAATATTTTCACGTAAAATTAAATACGGTAGTTGTAACACACTGCTCTAAAGCTGGCATTAATATGTTTTATGGAACATGATCAAACACAGAGAACTCTTGGCTACTCAGTGGGTTTTGTTTACTTTGAAAGAAGTTTTCTCTGTTTATACTTTGCATTTGCTATTTTTTATTTTGTATAGCACAGACCTGTCCTGTGATGGCCTGACATATTTGTGTTTTAGATGCTAAATGTATCACCAGTATACTGTTGAGATTAGCCCACAGGCGTCCCACTGTCCTGCTCATGTTTTCAACTTCATTTCTCCTCTTCTCATTTGTTTGAAATCCTCCAAAGGGGAGCTTTGTCCCCAGTGAGTAAATGTAAAAAAATGATCCCTTTTGCTTGGAGCCAGTCTTATGACTTGCCAATTGTAATGGTGTGTACTGAGAACCGGGTGTTTCCAGATGACTTACAGACATGTGCCGATACAAAAATGCTATAAAAAGCAAAATATCAGCAGCAGTGGAGTTCATTTGCAAACAAAACCGGTGCTTCATGAGCTGCAACAGCAAGAGGAGAAGAACATCCTCCAGAACATGATTGGATGTGGAAAATCGAGTTCAGCGTCACCCTTGTGTCTTATGCTCACTTAGGTTGTTGTATCGCAGGTCACTTAGAGTCGTGGTGTCAACTTTTAGGTCGTGCCGTTTAGATTTTTAAAACTCAACATGAGTAGGTTTCACGGCGACCTCACTCAGAGGGAGCAGCAGTTACTGAAAATCCGTCGCGACAGTGACACCAAGGCAGTCGAACTTGTCAAGATGGAGAAGATGCTGCAGCAGACCAAGGACCTGTTGGACAAGAAGACGGAGTCCAGTTCAGAGAGCATGGACTACCCGGAGAACATGGGTCTGTATCGCAAACCATTACATTTCATTTAGCTGACGCTTTTATCCAAAGCGACTTACATTTTTGCTCTATACACCGTAGACACAGCAACAGGGAACAATTAGGGGTTCAGTGTCTTGCTCAGGGACACTTTGACGTGTGAGCTATGGGGGGACTGGGGATTGAACCGGCTACCTTGTGGTTGCGGGACGACCACTCATTCCCCTGAGCTACAGCCGCCCCAAACCAAACACTCTTACCTTCATATTATCTTTCTATCTGTTGCTGGTGGTTGTGGTGAGTGACTTGTTTGTTTCCCGGCCGCTTGTTGCAGTGGAGGACCTGGAGGAAAGAGTGCGCTCGAGCAGACGACAGAGGAGGAACTCCCTCCATCACACACAGATGCTGGAGAGCCAGATGAAGACAGTGAAGGGCGAGCTGGTGGGCACGCTGGACCATCTCCAGGAGCTGAGGAACGTCTTGCGCCGTTCGCAGCAGAAGGCCGAAGAGCGCAAAGTCACTATGGAGAAGCTGGCGGCGGGGCTCAGATGAGGCCCCGGGCTTTTGAGGTCCAAACGAGGCGTTGGCCTTTTTCAATCTTCAACATGCCAACTGAACGTCTGGCCTGACGCCCCGACACCCAGAGATTACGTCAAACCCCCATACGCCACTGGGATAGGAGGAAGAGCCTGGAGCTGCTGCGCGGGTCTTCACTCATCGCTGCAGTGAGGCCATTGTTTAGCAACCAAAGACAAGATTGAGACTTTGTTCGTGCTATATCACAACCTTCCTCGAATTAACGTTTTAAATGGCTTCTTCATCCTTTTATTGCCCATTTGTTTGCCCTGCTCTTATTAATCCCATGTTGTGAGGGCTTTATGTTGACGTGCTTTGACATGCTTCTCTGCGCCTTCTGGAAACAATTGGGGCGATGATTCTAAATCACTGCCGCTTATATCATCGGGGGAAGGCCAAAAACAGTAAAAAAATATATGAAATGACACCTTCTTTTACTTCTTCAAGTCATATGGAGATTGCACTCATATGAAATTGCTCATCTTAGAAGCAACACATAACCTGAGCCGCTCTCGTGAATGTTTTTTTTTCTTTTCTTTCTGGGTTGCTGTATGCTCATCCATTTATGAAAAGAAAACACCTCCATTATTGACGACAGAGATAACATTCTCCATCTGCAGCCCTGGAGTTCACCTCTGTGTTATTGCTTCATGAACCCCATTTTAATGAACTCATTTTAAAAGAACGGAATGTCTTTTGTAAAGTAAATCTGTAACCATCTTAGTAAATGTGATGTTATAAAATTCTTAGGAACGGATTAGTTTTGTTTTCTTGGGCAATGACAGTCAAATCTGTCTTTTTAAGTCTTTTTAGATGAACTGTTCGAGAATTAATTGTCAGAAGTGCACAAATAAACTGAGATGTGAACATTAAATGGCGAAGGAAATCATAGAGTACGCAAACGGGAAGAAAAGTGTGTTTCAACCGGCTCTAGGATCAATAGCTTTTTGTCTGCTTCCTGCGGTGAGTCAGCTGAAAGCGGTGTTTGTTCCTTCCCTGTGGCTGGGATGTGATCACACACATCTTCTCTCACAGTCTCACACCATGTGACACCTTTGTTCACTGACCCTGACATGGATCTTCAGCTGTAATTATAAAACCATTACAGGGTGAAGACTGTTCATTATGTACAGCCATGGTTGTAAAAATAGACACCCTTACTTACAAGTCTCTGACAAGGGATTCATATTGCCCAGTCAGGAGGACATTGTGTTCATATGAATGTTGTATGTATAATCTCTCAAAAATGCAAACCCACCTCTTTCATGTTTTCCTTTTTGTTGCTCATTCTACATACACTATAAATAAACAACAAAAAAACAGTATTCATGCATGGCTTCTCATTTGTACGTTTACATTGTCCTATTGATTTGGGGGCAATGGCATGGCTGGTTAGCTAGCTATAGTCTAGTTGTCAAACCAACCTTCAAATTATATTCACTGTTTCTCAACCGTACCAATTATTGACTAGCTAATCTGGCTAGCACAACATTAGCTTTGTGCTAGTGTGATGCCGACGCTATGGGGTAATAACTCTTTGAAGCTGAGGAGCACTGACCAAGCATTGGCATTTGGCGAGTTGACCGTGAGAATGTGCCGTAACCTTGAACAACTTTGTGCGTAAACTTTTTATACATCTGCTTTTTAAAAGAAGGACAAAAATGAAAGATAAAAACGGCAATGTCCAAAGATTACTTTTAAGAAACTCACCACAGGCCTGTAGGCATCGTGTAGTCGTCCTTCCATGCAGATCCACATTAGATCTACACTTGGCCACATCTTCCCTCACACAGCAGGAACTCGTGATTGCGTCGACCCAACACAGTTTCATGTGAAAATACCTGAGGTGGTTGGGAGTTTGTGTTTCAGCTGGTGTGGTTGAAGTCCTAACTTTTGAGGAGGAGCACAACCCAGAACCGTTACACATCACAATTACACACGGCGTGCTCTTTGTTTACCTTCATTAAACAGTCTGAAAACGACACCAGGCCTCTACTGTGAACTATAACTCCATATTCTGCCTCTCTTTGATGGAAACGTCCGCTTACAAGCTCATCGCTGCCTCCTTTACGACTTTCTTTGTAGCAAACAGTGGCGTCTCATGTTTTATCCTTGAAACACATTTCAGCACGCTGTAGTGTTACAATAATTACTGAACCATGTGACCATGTAGCGGATGAAGTATATTGGAATTATTGCTAAAATAACGATATAATTATGTCAACGGTTTCACCTAATCAGTATATTTATATTCTATATCCGTCGTTACTATAGTGCTGAATGAAAATCATCTGTCTTTGGTGCAGATTTGTGGCGTTTGCTGAGCTGCAGTCATCTCGTTTAACTGTGATTGGCTGAGAGAGTATTTAATAATCACCACACCCGCTGATTGATATTCACCTTCAACCAGCAGTTTTGCACATTGAGCTGCTGCACATGAACCAAAATAGAAGGTGAACCTACCACCTTGATATTTAATATTCAATTTCAACTGTGGGTGCTAAATGTTAAACTGAGCGTGCGTGCAATGCTTTTACACTTTAAGTAGACGTGCGTGCAGTAGATTTAGTATTCTCATGGTGTGAATGACAGTGATTGTGCCTGCATGTCTTTAAGGCCATGATCCTTTATGACCATGATCCTGTCCACCACTGGCTGTCTGAATTTATTAAAGAAGAAGTGATAAAAGTTAAACACTCATGAAGTTGATTTTATTATCTCTCTAAATTTAATTTAAACATATTTCACCTCAAAGAATTGTTGAATAAAGTAAAACATAAAAAAAAAAAAAACTCAGGTTCAGAAGTATTATCAGTACAATAACTAAAAAGAAATCTCATTTCAAAGTTTTGTATCATATTTTATATTATTAGATTATTAATACTGATTCATCAACATGTAAGCTGTATTTAAATATAGCATGCTGTGCAGGTGAAAGCAATTATATACTTTATGTATTGTTGGGTATTGTTCACTCTTTAAAAATGCTTCATGTTTCATAAAAGTAACGCGTTAAATGAATTATGTAAAATGTTTCTATGCAAAGTAAGTAGGAACTGTAGCTGTCAAATAAGTGTAGTGAAGTAAAGTGTACAGTATTTTCCTTTGAACTGTATTTTACAGTAACATTTCCCTCCAGACAGACAGTGATGTTATTATTCTGTCAGCTTGGTGTTGTGTAGCTGATGTTCAGCTAATATTATTGTAGTGACCCCGTTGCCCATCAAAAAGAGGCCACCATGGTTGCTGATTGCTTTGTTTAGATGTGTGCAATAAATGACAAAATGTCCAGTTTCCAAAATAAAGGCCATTTATTTCTCACAATCACAGTGTTTCCAAAACAAACAGATCACAGCCACTTTCTCTGTCGTATGTCTATTTCCATAACTCATAGACAAAAGACATCATAGAAATTATTATCACACAAAACGGTGTGCTTCTGCCCAGTCAGCAACACCTGTATCCAGTAACCCTCCTGATTATATTAACCTCTTGCCTATTTGACAGCCGCACTACGCCCCCAAGTGGTGGAAGATGAAAGTATTTACGCTTCATCCTCTGGGGTCACAGAAGACAGACAGACAGAAAGATATTTCAATAAATAGCTGAACTACTAACCTCATGGTGGTCACACCACATATTAGGTATCAGTTGATTTTATTTCAGATTTATAAGCAGGTCTGTATTATTTGGAGCTGCTAAAGCCTTTTCCATTCATATGTTTTAACAAATATTGAAAAGCTTCCAGGAGTCAATAATAATATGCTGCTGATAATAGATTTTATTTATATAGCACATGCAGTATGTAGGAGTAGCAGGTTGTTCATTCATCACAGGGTCTTCACAACCATTTCTCACAGGTTGTCTCAAAAGGAACGGCATTTCAGAGTGTGGGTGTTTTTTTAATGATTATTATTAACATTCATTTAGCTTTTGTTTGTACATACAACCAAAAGTAGTGTGTATGTATGACCTTTTTTTTTACAATGAGAAGTTAGAGAAGAAAAAGCTCAGACAGCAGAAAAGAGCATACAAATCCAGTGTCTTGAAATTTATGTTCGAAAAGTCCATAGTCATAAATCATCCGTTTCTTCTATTTGCTAACAAATGCATTTACTCTCACTCAAACCTAAAATTTAATTTTTTTTCCAACGTATAAATGTCTTTTAGAATGTATAACCATTATTCATTCCATATATATATATATATATATATATATATATATATATATATATATATATATATATATATATATATATATATATTTCCTTCTTGTGATCAATTATATCTCAGATAAATATCATTATCATTATCAGTGACATAATCATGTATATTTCCAGGGGACATAACTTTGCATTCTTTTGGTATTGCATATCCCAGAATACCAACAATTGTAACATGCACATTTCCCCAAAATGAGTGTAATTTATGACTCACCAATGCCTCTCTATTATGACATATCCACCAACATGATAGTTGCGAGGCAGGTTGTTTCCTCTATAATTTTGGTGTAATGAAGTACGGGTTCGACTTCATGGACTTCCCCCTCCATGTCCTTGAGTTTCACATATTTCAAGTTAATCAAGGAACCACCACCAAGCTAAAGGGCCTTAATAAATCATATCCATTTATGTACCAGTATTTCCAGTACTTCGTGTCTTAGCGTTGTGAAGGAGTCACACCCACTGATGTTAAGCCCATTCTTGAAACCACCTTTTCTTTGGCTTTAAGTTGTGCTCTTTAATGACTCAGATAACTAGGCAAGACATGAGAGTGTTCATCAAAGGAATCATTGTTATTGTCTCTCAACCATTATCCGTTTGTAGAGAGCTCGCTCTGGAGCACACCTAAAAGAAAGGTTTTACATTTTCGGATTTTTTTTCCCCAATTGCTTTTTCACAGAGAGTTAAGAAGAGAGTAGGACCACTTTAATGTCTAAAGACTTCATGAAGCTGGGAGATGTTAGCTTCAGAGGTGCTGGCTGGCAGATTCATTTTAACCTTGGAACAGAGCCATGCTAGCAGTTTACCACGGATTCCAGTCTTTACGCTAAGCTAAGCTAAGCTAAACCACTGCTAGCGATAGCTTCATATTTACCGAAAAGACATGTGAGTGGTATCAAACTTCTCATCTGACTTTGGGCAAGCAAATGAGAGTATTTCCTATATTCCTGTATTTTACTATACTTTCTCAGCTGGACTTGGACCTCTGTCTTTTTTTGTATTTACACTGAAATAAAAATAATATAATTAATGAACCCTTGTGCAGTGTCCTCCACCTTTCACATTCAGCTTTGTGCAGCTGGTGTGTATGAGGTTGATTTCTAAATACCTGTGAGTCTACAACAGCTTAATTAAAGGCTGACATCCCACTTAAATTGCAAGGAGGAGGGAGAAAAACAGGTTTGTCTGCCTGCCTCATTGTGGCACCACCTGCACGTTAGCCACTCAGCGACATCCTCCCCATAGCACTTTTCAGCTGCCATATTATTCTACGAGGTGTTTGCATGTGTTGCACAATGAACCCACTGTAAGAATATGATAGCTCTCACAACTCAACTCAACTCAATATTGACTAACATTCAACACAGTTTTTCCAACATTCACTGAAAGCCCAGAAACAGGCCTCATAACAATGAATGATCACTGCCTTGTTGCCACTAAATGTGGAAGTACTTAAAGATTCTACAGTGTAATTAGTTAGTTGATATGAGGAGAAAGCCCCTGCAGCGTGTTTTGCTCCGTCTCTGAAACATCTGCTGCCTCCTCCCTACAATGAAGGTTCCATTAGCGGTGCACACGGCACGCCTTATATTTGCCAAATTCATCAGCTGTATGTCCTTCTAGAATCTCACCTGTGGTTTTTAAATAATCCACAGAACACACTGTCAACTGTTTTTATAAGTACAATTTCTTTGGTAGAACTAGTTCTTCTGAAAAGGGTTCACAATGAGGTCCCTCCACAGTAGCTGGGACATTGTGTTTGCAAACAGTTGTTGAATTTTAAATATTTTTGACCAACATCGCATGACACACGTGCATCATACAGATAGTAATGAAGTATTATAAGTTGAGTAGCTTGTCTGGCAATACGGCTAATTAATGGTGTGAATCGCCCATTTGCCCTTATGAGTCAATCTCCAGAAACTGGATACTACTTCTTGCTTTCTTTCATTAGTCTCTCCCTGTAGGTAAATGCACAAACCCCATCCCCATGGTTTGTTTGTCAAACAGAGATGACACCCTTATGAAAGCCTCAGGGATCATTTTAATTTCCCTACAGAGCCACAGAAAGTACACAGCGTACCCAGATCACACCCCATGACTGGTGAACTGAGCATTATGCATTGAACAGTCAATCTCTTCATATGGAGTTCCAGACTTTTCAGATAAATCGCTGAAGTCATTCAACATTTACAACAGCTGATACTTTAACATGTTATTGTATGCACTTACTATTACTGCACTGCATGTGCATGCCTCTATTTCCTTCTACGATGCTTGCTAAATGTCTTTGCCTTCGTCAAGAACACTTTCACAAATATACTGTGCAACACAAATCCACAGCAATATCCGGAGCAGGTCCATCACACTCACCTGCACACTCAAATACCTTTGCCCTTGCAACACAGTGCTCCAGTCGGGTTATTGCTTTCCTTCCTTTTATCCTGCTTGAATCCCATATACATTAAAAAGTAAACCTAGTTAAATGAAGGGCCGGGCGTTATAAGGGGCTCCCTGGGGGATTGCAGATAATCCATACATATTCATGTAAATATAGATACATCAAAAACACATGACCTTTTCTTGCTTTACTTGAAGCTATATATTGTAGTAAGTTGTATATAAGAAGTGGACAAAGTCATAGAGACATCACCGACTGCTGTTTTGAAACTTGGAGTTTGGCATTTTGTTTTTTTTAAGGCAACCAGAAGTGACACGAGAGAGGAGCTAAATACAACCTAACTCTGAGTAAGACATTTTTAGGCAAACAAAATGTTACTATTAACTTTAAAGAAATGAAAACACACTATGTTAGGAGTTAAAGTTGTACGACGAAAACACAGACAACCCCCAAACCGGACGATGCCGTGGTAGCAACCTGTCAATCACAAGGTAGCCACGCCCCAAAGCACACCTTGCTTTGTGGTCAATTTGACTCTAAATCGGACCATCATTTAATAAATGAACCTCATGCTGTATTGAAGAAGACTTGAAACTAAACTAGGAATAGACTCCTGCATTGGATCCACTTTTCCGCTTGCTGTAGCTTCAAATTTGCCATACAGATATGATAGTGGTATCAATTTAACTCTTCATGTGTAGGCAAATTATCATATTTCACAAAATGTCTTACCAGTCCCCATATCTGGAAGATCCAAGCCTTTCAAAGTCTAAATTAAACTGACCTCTGAAGGCTTTAAAACTTCTCTTTCGTGAGCTTTAGAACAAGTGCAGCTGCAGGAACTTAAAACTCATGATACGCATCTTCAGGCAGTTTTGACTCAGTGATTTCTGTATCCACATGCATCCCTTGCTCCGTGAGGAAGAAGCACTTTTATTAGAGCTTTGATTGGACCGCATGCTTCACAGCCGTGTTCCAGCAAAATACTGCTGAAGGCCGAACGTCTTCATGTTTTTTTGCTGCCGATGCTGGTTATGCTAGTAGCCAACAACCTCTGCCTATGAAGTGCATTTTAGTCCCACTCAAGTTTGAACAAGTAGCCCGTAGTTGGCAGCCTTTGTCTTGGTTTGGTAGCAGTTAGAATTATCTGTGAGCACTTTGTGTATGTGTTTGGTCTTGTGGAGGCACATTGGTATGTGCCCAACAGGGACTGTGTAGCTGTGTGTACCCACACAACGAGGCAGAATGTGCTGATGCAGCTCTGACAGTAGGAGTGATGGACCCAGCCCTAACCTGAGGCGACTAGCAGGGCTCAGAGGAGAGATTTGTGCCATAACTCTCTGTCAAGCTGCCACATGGGTGTCAGAGTTGTCACAAACTCCAGTACAGCCCCAGCCAATCACACCTAACACTTCCTAGAACAGCAGCAATGTAAGAGTGGTGCAGGGAGGATGCATTTTAGTCGGCCAACTCGGAAGTTAGCATTGCACTGCTTCCCTCAACTCAAAAAAACAATAGGATTTTTCCGTTGGATTTAGTTGTTTGGGATCAAAACGTTTATGATACTCGCACTTTTGCGAGACACCCCTGACAACGCAAGTCTCATTTAGCCGCTTGTTAGCAACCGCGTGTCACACCTTTTGCGTGACACGCAACCGCTTCAAATCTCAGGTGTGGGGTATTTACTGGCACTAGTGCAAATCATTCCTGCAGCATTCTAATGTCAGATCAACTATGCCACCAGACAAGAAGAGTGTGGATCACAGTACACACACTATTAGGTCTAAATAATTCTGCAGATTGTGTTCCTGCTGTGCCTGCAATTAGATTACGTTATCTTTGGGCAGAGGCGGGCTTACTGTTGCTCCTCGACACCTTTAGCTATCTGGATATCAAGCGTGGTGACGATCTTCTCAGTTCTCTGCGAAAGAAATCAAAGAAAGTCCCTGTACCCGGCTGAAACATGACTCTAATGCGCTTGAGGACAAATCAGATTCAGTTACCTTAATATTTAAGTTCATATCCCCTGCAAAAGTAACTATATTCCCCACCCAACATTGCTGAGACCAAAATGGTGATTTGTCTTTCCCCCACAGCTCCACAAGTTGTTTAATAAAAAGGGAACGGGGATGCAAAGTAACATAAATTGAAGTTACATATGTGTGTGTGTGTGTGTGTGTGTTCGTGTGTTTTTGCAGCTCTGGGCTGGGTCGGGATACGACTAGACACGCCTCTCCGTCTCAACGCGGATGTGTCCCGGACTATAAAACGAGACCTGCAGCAGACACTCTGGGTGGAAACAGCTGTGTCCCCTTCTTCTCACCCACCTGATTTCTGTCCTCACCAGGTAAAGTCAAGTTGTTAATTATCCGCAATTTCTTTGCAAAAATGCTTCAGAATGCTATATAAAAAAATCTAGATATTCAGATGGGTATTTATGAAGTAATAGACATGTTGCTTGTTTTACCTTTTGAGAAATTCGCCTCAACAAGTGTTAACACACGAACTATTTCTGCATCAAAGAAAGCAAAACGGTTATACTTTTTTGTAAGAAATACTTTAAATATTAAGTCGTGTTTCCTCTGGTGCATGATTAATATTATTTGCCTTTTATCAGTTTTCTCCTAATGTTCCGCCCAACAATTACATAAAGTATACGTCTTTTTGTCTTTGGCTGGGTGTGGCTTTTTCCAGCCCCAAATAACACCAACACTGCTGTTGCAGTTTAACAGTCAGTGCAGAGGACACGCCCTTCCTGGTGTATCAACTGACTTTTTGCCACTTTAGACCAATGCACTATTAATTGCACGGCACCTGTATTACAGGTTAAGCAGCCGCAAAGGATGCACAGTGAATACAGGGTGGACTTTTTGTTCAGAGATGAAGAGGATTGAGAAAAAAAATGAGAAAACACAATGAACTGTTTGACTTTTGAATCCTTTGTAATATGCACAATTAATTTCCCTGTAAAAAAAACAAGGCTTTGTCAGGTGACGATAAAAGGATAAAATACAAAGGTGGGGATGCTTGTATGATTTTTATTTTAAGAGTTTTCTTTCTTTTTCTCGTGTTTGTCTATTGAGAACGGCTACCTCTCTGTGCTAGAAGTCTGTATGAAACTAGGGCTGCAGCGATCAATAATTTGTATTGCTGAGTAATCGTATAGTCCAGGGGTGTCAAACTCATTTTAGTTAAGGGGCCGCATGCTGCCCATTTTGACCTCAAGTGGGCCGGACCAGTAAAATCACAGCGTAATAACGCATACATAATGACATTATTTCTCTATGTTTAAATCATTGGTGAAGGTTTTTGGATGATAAACCCTATTTTAAGGTCTTTCTTCAATAAACTAGAAACATAAAGACCAACAATTCAGACCTGCCTGGGCTCTCCTCTGCAGATTCCCTCGCAGTTAGGCAATATGGTTAGTAAAGTCAGTACTGTGATCAATTGTGTCTGTGGCTCAATGGTTACCATGCACGTCTTACGATCAGAGGATCAGTGGTTTGAATCCTGACTGAGGAATAATTTTTTTTTTTTTTCAATTTTTTTTTTCCAGTTTTTTTTTTTCTTCAATTTTTTTTAATTATCCCGCGGGCCAGACTGGACCCCCTGGCGGGCCGGATCCGGCCCGCGGGCCGTATGTTTGACACCCCTGGTATAGTCTATTTAGATATCTGACTATTTTGATGAAAAGCAATTTATTAGTAAGTTTACAATCCGAAAAGAAAAAAGCAACAAATCGTCCCATTTGAGAAATTGCAACTAGAGAATGTTTGACATTCGTGCTTGAAAACTTGACTTAAATTCCAGTAAACTTTCAGATAATCCCTTCAGCCCTGTATGAAACTGTTGCACTATATCAACTCCTGTGTTTTAAGGTTAGTCACTGTCCCTGCTGTGGCCTAATGGGCTACTTGTTAATAAATATGTGTCTTATCGCAGACCCAGAGCACTATGGCGTTCCACAAGGAGTTCACGGCTGCAGGGAAGAAGCCCGGCCTGCAGGTGTGGCGGATTGAGAAAATGGACTTGGCACCCGTCCCTGCTACACTCCATGGAGAGTTCTACACCGGAGACTCCTACATAGTGCTCAACACCACCCCTGCTCCGTCTTACAACATACACTCCTGGTTTGGTAATAAACTTAGATTATCTGCCGACACCTCAAAACAATCTCGGGCTTATATTAGAATTACCCCCTCATGTTTCTGTCTATTTTACTTTTTTTTTTTCACTCATTATTTGTTTAAATCACAGGCAAAGAAACTTCCCAGGATGAGAGAGGGTGTGCTGCCATCTTTATGACTCAACTGGACACCTTCTTAAATGGAGCCCCAATACAGTTCACTGAGTCTCAAAATGAAGAGTCCGTCACTTTTATGGGCTACTTCAGGACTGGCATCAAATACAAGGTGAACACATGACATACACACTTCTGTTGTGTTATGGGCATTAATTTAAAACATATTTCCCAGGAAAAAAAACTGTGGCCTTCAGGAATTTAAGATGAATTAATGTATTTGTGCCAGACTACGAAAACAAATGAAACCAATGGAAAGACCTCAGCCTAAAGGGGTTGTTTAAGTGTTGCAAGTTTTTATGGGAGGTGGTGCTCGTCACTTGCTATTCTGGGGAGTGTTTGGCTGGTTGCTCCCTCAGGTTTTCCGCTAAAGATTTCCATGGGGAGTTTGAGCTGGCAAACTAGGCGAGCAGAAACATGTTTTCTGATGCCATGTGGAAAGTATGGGTTTTAAATGGAAAAATAAGCCAGATAATTTGACTTCTCAGATCTTTGATTAGGCTATCCTTTTAAATCGACAGACCATGCAGCAGCTGTTTAATGTAATCTGACTGACGCTTTATTCTTCCTGACTTTGCTCCTGTCGAAGAGAGGTGGTGTAGCCACAGGCTTCCGGCACATGGAGACCAACAAAGATGATGTCAAACGCCTGCTGCACGTTAAAGGCCGTCGGACAATCAGAGCCACCGAGGTGGAAATGTCCTGGGAGAGCTTCAACAAAGGAGACTGCTTCATCATCGACCTGGGAAAGGTGAGCTAGAAGACGGACTAAATAGCCAAATGTGTTCGACTGAAATAGTGCAGGCTTCAGGTGATAACTTTCTTCTCCTCTTCCCAGGTCATCTACCACTGGTCTGGCAGTGAGTCCAATGTGTTTGAGCGCCTGAAGACCACTAAGCTGGCCATTGCGATCCGCGACAACGAGCGAAAAGGTCGTGGTGACGTAGAAATGATTGACGAAGGCTCCGAGCCAGAGGATGTCATCGACGTGAGCTCTTTTTCTTTTTTTACATTTGAACAGTTTTATTCTGTAATTTCTTTCTCTGGCAGCGAGGGAGGATGTGAGTGCAATATTGCAATCTGTGTGCATGTGTTTATTTATAGGTGCTTGGACCCAAACCCGACCTCCCTCCAGGAGGCGATGACACTGATCTACACACCGATAAGCAGAACACGAACCTGGCATCTCTCTATGTGGTAAGTATGTGCAAACATTACACTATTAAATGAATGAATGTGGATAGATGTTACAGTATATTTAATATTCAGATGATGAATGTAGATGTTTCGATCATCTCTACTTTCTAGATTTCCGATGCTACCGGCTCCATGACGGCCACTATTGTGGCTGATAAAAACCCATTCAAGCAAGACATGCTCTCTAACAGTGAATGCTACATCTTGGACAATGGAGGAAGCAACAAGATATTTGTCTGGAAAGGTATAACGCCATGATACATGTCCATTTCTGCAACCTCTTATTTGCATCCTTCTCTTGTGTATTTATCAGGGCTTAGTTTGCTCATAGCAACAAGTTATAAATCTGTACAAAAATATGACTCGCTCATATTTTGGACAAGAGTTTGTAGTCTCTAACCACTGTACCACACCCCAAACTGTAGGCGGCGAGGCAAATAAAGATGAGCGCAGTGCAGCACTGGCTGTCGCAAACAAGTTCATCAAGGACAAGAATTACTCCCCGACTACCCAGGTAATGTGGCAACGTACTGAAACTTTGCTACCAGAATGCAGTCCTCCCTACTGGTCTTCCTGTTCATGAATATGCATGCTCCTCTGTCTGCTTCTGACACAAACAGATCCAGATACTGCCAGCGGGGGGCGAGACCACCCTTTTCAAGCAGTTCTTCTCCGACTGGTTGGACAAGGACGAGACCACCGGCCCGAGCAAGGCCTACGTCATCGGTCAGATCGCCAACGTGGCGCAGATTCCCTTCGACGCCTCCAAACTCCACAGCGACGACGGCATGGCGGCCCAGCACGGCATGGTGGACGATGGCTCCGGGAAAGTCAAGGTGTGGTAACTCGCCTGACTACGCTCTTGCTCAATATTCATTGCTTCAGAGATCAACGTGGTAGATGTGACAATGGTCGGTGTCTGTAGATCTGGCGTGTGGAAGAAGGGAATAAGGTACCTGTGAACCCATCCACCTATGGACAGTTCTATGGAGGCGACTGTTACCTGGTGCTGTACTCCTACAACAATGGAGGCAGAGAGAAGCATATCATCTACACCTGGTGAGTGCAAACGTTTCAGCATAGCCGGATCTACTTGTTAGATCCTTTTTTATTTAGGAATATGCATCATGTGAGCACAATATCAACTAAAGAGGAGGTGAAATGCAATAACCACCTAAGTAGATATTATAAATAGTAAATTCCCTTTTTACAACATTCACACAGAACAACAGAAGCATATGTGCATACAATTTTGGAAATTATTTGAAAGAGAATAAAAAGGAAAATGGTAAAGAGAAGAAAAAAAATGCCAATCTGAAACCTCTGCCTTCTTGCCAGATTGTAAATCATAAAACCTTCACATTTATCTATACATAAAGTTTGAGTCTATCTTTATATAACATTCATATAGGCTTCAACTAAATTTGCAGGGGCAGCTGACTGTCTTGCTTTTTAGCCTGAGACGTGACTATCGCCATTGCTTTAGGTTGAATGAGTTATGAATACATTATGGCTTTGCTCTTTTTAGGCAAGGGAATAAGTGCACTAACGATGAACTGGCTGCTTCAGCCTTCCTCACCGTCCAATTGGACGACTCCATGGGTGGAGTAGCAACCCAGGTGAGGAAATACGCTAACCAGAGTTGATGAGAAAACCAATACCACTCACATGAATGGGCTTTAAATCTGAAGCGCGAGCTGGCAGACGGTTAGCTTAGCATAATGACTGGAAACACGGGGAGACGGCGAGCCTGGTGTTAACGAGTGAGCTTTACAGGTGCTGGTAGGTGGATTTCCCCCAGTCTTATGCTAAACTAAGCTAATCAGCTGCTTGCTGTACCTTTTAGATTGAACAATAAGAGTGGTATCGATCTTCTCAGCTATACAGCAAATAAGCAAACCGTTCCTTTTTAATGACTTTCTCAAGCAGATGAGTGAATGACTCCTCTAGGCCCTCATCATACCCGTTTGGCTAAGCGACTACTGTGTCTCTGCAGATTCGTGTCAGTCAGGGCCAAGAACCCCCTCATCTTGTGAGCGTGTTTAAAGCCAACCCTTTGCTGGTCCACCTGGGCGGGACGTCCCGCACCTCTGGAGAGAGCAAGCCCGGCAGCACGCGTCTCTTCCACATCCGCCGGAGCTCCACCAAAGCCACGCGGGCTGTTGAGGTCAGCTTCGTTTATTACATTGCATGCGCCTCAGCTGACGCTTCTTAAGGGCCGACTCTCACCGTTCTCCCTCTCTATTTGTGTCTTGCATAACGCAGGTGGCGCCCACTGCCTCCTCTCTCAACACCAATGACGTGTTTGTGCTGAAGTCTCCCAGTTCCCTGTTCGTGTGGAAGGGAAAGGGAGCGACGGAGGAGGAGGAGGCTGCAGCCAAGTATGTCGCCGGCGTGCTTGGAGGATCTGCCACCCAGGTGGAGGAGACCAGGGAGCCAGGTGAGCGAGTGCAAGCGGGGGAAAGGGGGAGGGCTTTGATCACTGCAGTGTAAAATATAACACTGCTGTTTTCTCGTCGTTGTCAGCTGATTTCTGGAATGCACTTGGTGGAAAGGAGGACTACCAGACCTCCTTGGCCCTGCAGAAGACAGTCAAGCCTCCAAGGCTGTTTGGCTGTTCAAACAAGACCGGCAGGCTGACGGTGAGTCTCACGTTTTCATCTATTTAAATTGAGTCAAGGGGAGTGAGTTAGTTATTTTATTTTGATGCATTTATTTTACCTATTTATCTCAGTTCTTCATACAGCCATTTCATAAACACACACTTCTCTATATTTAGGCAGAGGAGGTGCCCGGCGAGTTCACACAGATGGATCTGGCACCCGACGATGTGATGATTCTGGACACCTGGAATCAGGTACGCTGCCTTTCACTTTGAATCTTTCATTCGTTTCGATTCAGTGGCAGCCCTAGCAGATCTATTTTATTTTTTCATGTTTTGATTTTATTGCTGCCTTATCCATAAATCCCTTTGGTTATTTCTTCGCCAGATCTTCGTTTGGGTTGGAAACGATGCCAATGAGACGGAGAAAAATGGATCGTCCAAGATTGGTAAGCCAAACAGAGTTAATAAAGATGAGGAGAAAATGGTTCAATGTTTTTATTTTGCCATTTGTGCCTAGACCAACAGTCCAGACACATTGGAATTTATTTTTTTTTATAAAAAAATAAACACGCTATAATAACAAAGAGGGAAAAAATATGAAAACACTATACATACGGTATTATATGTACAAAAGGTGGTAATATGTACAAGAAAGGTATTAGATACAGTTTTAAATAAGAGTAATAAATGGGCAAAAAAGAGGAATTTGTTCAACGAATGCATTCTTGGTTTCCTTTCAGCCGAACAATATTTGGATTTGGACCCATCTGGGCGTCACGGAGTCTCCATCGTAACCATTAAACAGGGAAACGAGCCACCCTCCTTCACCGGCTGGTTCCATGCCTGGGACCCCAAGATGTGGGACAAAGATCCTATGCAGTGCCTGCGACAACGTATCGCAAAGCACTAGTGGAAAACCACGGCGCTGCAAGAAAAACCTGCCAAGATTCATTGTTTATCGCATGTTGTTGGACTTCAAACCATAACCAACCTGTCGCTATTGTGAGCATGGCATGTTCACTTTACATTTTGCTACCCTGATGTATTCAGCACATAATCTTATAATTCCGAACAAACACACACAGTATCTACAATAAATTAGCAGGGAACGGGTCTGGAATTTTGGAACTTTTTTTTTTTCCGTTCTGTCTTATGCATTAAAATGAAAAATTGTTTCTGATCCAGTGGAACATGATTCATTATTTCTCCCCAAATTCAGATCGTCAAATGTATATTTTTACAAAACATTTCCCTTTTTTCACAGCCTAGCTTGCAAAGACCAACATATATTGGGGAATTTGAATAAAAAAACTGACAGGTTTTTTTTTTTTAAGATTGTCTGTTTCTGATTGGGTATCTTTATTCAAATGAGACCCTGTGCTTTTTCTGTTAAATCTTTTGAGTCAACTCACCCGCAGCAATAAACGTATTATCATGAGCCTAAATCCGCACCATGTGTAGGCCGGGCTTGACGGTAATCCTCAGCCTGTGTGTGTGTGTGTACAAGTCTTCTGCTGAGTTGCAGACCTGTGGCTTAAGGAGCGGGTTTTTAAAGTGCCTCCTCGTTAGCCATCACCTCCCCTTCTCTTTTGTTCTTGTCCATTCTTCGCTCCTGGAGCTGCTGGACAAACGCTAACCAGACAACATGACCCAGAAGGTGGTGCTCATCACAGGCTGCTCCTCTGGGATCGGCCTCTCCTTGGCTGCCCGCATCGCAAAGGACCAGAAGAAAAGGTTCATGGGTAAAACTGCCACATTTAAATGAAAAAGAATCCTTGTCTAAACTTGCCATAACTGACAACTTTACTTCTAAAATGGTTTGTCACTGGCGTTCAAATAAGCTGAGGACTAAAAGAATCAAAAGAAATGAGGGAAACGTGACTTTAAGGTGTCTGTATTGCACATGCATCAGGTTTTAACTGCTGAAGAACATTTAGAATGATAGTTTAACAGCAACGGGACGGTATGGAAATGAAGTGGTGAAAATAGTGCACAATTGTAAATTATTCACATGCCCTGGCCTATAGGGTTTGTTATTAACTGCACCAACTGAACCCTGTCATATTATTTTGGGTGTTGCAGTATTGTTTTCGACAAGGGGAGGATCCAATCTTAGCAAAGTTGGGGAGTGCCTTATTTCTTTATAGAAGCTTTAGCCCTCACTCCAGTAAATGTTCTACAATCCCTTATTTAAAATAAAGTTAGATGCATAATAATGGTAATTATCTATGATAATCCCTTTGTGACATTACTGCTGGTTAGTGGATCACATCGCTGCAAATGAAGAGGCACTTTAGAAGTACTAGGGACCATTATCCTTTTGGAGACTACTTTCTATGAAATAAATAGTCCCGACGTCTGCGGGATTATCCCAAGCTACTGGGACATTGTTTATGGAAAAGACGTCTCAGTTGACTATAACAACTGCCATATTTTCCAATGGTTTGTACATCATGAAGAATCTCCATAGTAAAGGTTTTGCAGCAGACCAAAAACCCAAGAAAAATAAAATCAAAATGATATGTTATGTCACTTATGGGGAATATTAGAAAATAATGCTGCATCAAAGTGTAAATTACTTTTGCTTGTCCCAGTCTATGCCACCATGAGGAACTTGAATAAGGGCGAGGCGCTGGTCGAGGCGGCCGGTCGGACCCTGGGCAGGACTCTGGAGATCAGACAGATGGACGTATGTGACGAGGACTCCATCAAAGCCTGTGTGGACAGCCTGCCAGAGCGCAGGGTGGACATCCTAAGTAAGCCCACACCATTTGGCTCAATTTAGTTTAGAGAAACTAGAGCTGCCGCTTCTCACGAGTTCTGGTTCCGCTACTAGTTTTCCAATACGCACAATATGCTTTGATAACATTTCTTTCCATGGCTGACTTCCTCCCACAAGTAAGCAATGCTGGGATGGGTCTGATTGGGCCCATCGAGTGTCAGTCCATCGACGAGATGAAGACCGTCATGGACACCAACTTCTTTGGGCTTGTGCGCCTGCTGAAGGAAATCCTCCCTGACATGAAGAGGAGGAAAAAAGGCCACATCGTGGCCATGAGCAGCGTCATGGGCATTCAGGGTGGGTCACATCGGCTCAACCTGAGGTTGTTTGTTTTTTTGTTTCGGTGACAAATCACCGTCCTAACAGTGTCTCATTGTGTTCTTCAGGGATTTTATTCAACGACGTCTACGCAGCATCCAAGTTTGCAGTGGAGGGCTTTTGCGAAAGCTTAGCGGTGCAAGCCCTGAGATTTAATCTCAGGTAAAATGATTCTTTCGAGGCACGCTTTGCTCTTTTTATTCCGCGCAGCTTTCTCCGTGAGTTTCAAATTGTGCTCACGGTGTGAGGAAAACTGAATTCCTCCTTCAGAACAGACATGTAAATGCTGGTGAACCGACACAGCATCATACAGGAACTGCATATCAAAGGGAATAGCGCTGCAGGGTGGTTTCCCGTGAATACATATATTAAAAGTATCTCTGCAGCTTTCGGTTACTTTATAACTTAGCATGCTGCTCTTCGGCCTCCCATCGTGTAAGATGTGATAATGTTTGTACTGTCCATTCTGTCCTCAGCATCAGCCTGATAGAGCCAGGTCCGGTGCTAACAGAGTTTGAGCGTAAAGTCTATGAGGAGGCCATAAAGACTGATCTCAGCAAAGCTGACAAGGTGACTGCCGACATGTTCATCAACATCTACTTGAAGAACTACAATCAGATCTTTGAAACCTTCGGGCAGACTGCTGAAGATGTAGCAGAGGTATATTCGTCCTCAGACATTCTTTGCCTCGCCATTCAAACGCAACCGAGATGAGTTACAATGGTTCATGTCTGCTCTGTGTTTTTCCCCCCTATAGCATACTTTCAAGATCATCACCATGGATAACCCCCCTTTCCGTCATCAGACAAACAGGCTTTACACCCCTATGACCACACTCAAATATGCGGACCCCGACGGCGACCTCCCAATTGACACGTTTTACAAAATGGTGTTTGAACACGACAAGGTCTTCAACGCCAGTCTGAACTTCATCAAACTTCTGCGCTGGAAAAGCCAAAAGAGCTTCACCTTGGAAAAGGACAAGAGCAACTAGAGTGTCATGTTGTCTTTAGCAAGATATATTCACCCACATGTGGGTTTATTGTTTACTTTCCATATATTTAATTATAAGTTTAGTCTTAGCTGTGCAAAATGCATGAATCAGCGATTGATGTGAACAAATAAAAATATGAAAGCTCAAAATTATTGTGACAATGGCATTTTTTTATACACATGCCGCTGCAGGTTTTAAACCACACCCTGGCACATTTAACCTAGGAGCATATCTCAACTCGTTAAGCCTCCAAGCCCTTTATTACACAACATGTAAGCAAAACTTTGCAGGGCAGCGACGAAGTCAGTGCCTCAGATGAAGCGTAGATGGTTACACTGCCCTGTTGAGAGCCGCTGTTTACATTTCGAGAGGTTCAAACCTCCAGAGGCCATCTTTCAAAGACATGCATCACTTTGTGAATCAGTTGTTTTAGTGGCATATTGTTTATTATTTGTGACACTGGATTATTAAAAAAAGTGTTTGTGCAGAGCCTCACACCACATGGGTTTTTACTGAGAAACATTTCGTAAAGATATTCAAGACTTCTTGGATTGTAGGCAGAGAGCAGAACACAATAGACTGGAATAAAACAGAATGGAAATGAAAAGAAAACGTGTCGCGTGAATTCTCCAAGTGAACAACAGATGGCGCTAAACACTTGCTGGGCGACTTCCAACACCTCTTAATTACACCGAGTGAATGCTATAGTTATAGGGAATATACGTATAGAGACAGTGTAGTGTTTAGATTTTTAGTAAAGGAGCCTGAAACATTGTCTGCAGTTGCTGTGCCTAGAAGTCAAATCTAGTAAGAGAATATCTGACTAAATTTACACCAAAAAATGATGACACAACTACGGAAAGTAGAGCTGGAAGAGGACAACGTTAAAAGTATTTAAGAGTATGGAGACGGTGCTCACGGGAGGAAGTGGTTATTGTGTTTTTTTAAAGCACGACTGGACTTTAAAAACGGCTTTAAAAATGGACACTGAGGGAGAATAATACCCGAGGGTGGCAGTTATGGATGCCAACTACCGTAAAACCTCATAGTAGAAGAAGAAAAGGCCCGTTTCCGGCTCTTTGTTGTACGTCATTTCCGGATAAATTTAAGCTAATGCTAGCCAGGATACAAAATAGTAAATTAACTGCTGATAGCTTTGAGCTCGTTTGACATGTTTGGCTCACTGAGCCGATGCGAGGACGAGTAGCTCGCGCTGTTGTGGCGGCTTCAGTGCGCGTGTCGGCTCTACCTGGACACCTGTCCGCTCACACATGTCTGGGGCCGCTCATTGTTCCGCTGTAGCCATGCGCTCAGACTCCGCTTTCACTTGTCTTCTGGGTTGCGGTTTGCTTGCGACAGGGACCACAGCTACTAGCTAGCTTGGTCGCTAGCTAGCTAAGCATACTTTTCGTCCCCCCCACACACACAAGTATTAACGGTTCTGTGGTCTTATTTGGTCGTTTCTTGGATCTTTTTATTGTCTGTCGCAGTCCGCGTCACAGTGGCGGTCTAGAGGAACCGCACATCGTTGGGTTTTAACACCATTAGCTCATTTAGCAAGCTAGCCAACCGGCTTATTTTGAGGAAACGTATTTTTTTTTCTTGATGCCATTGCTTTGATCCGGGCAGTAGACTCCATTAACATACAGAGCTCTGTCATCGCTAACGTTTCCTCACCCGACCAGGAGCCGGAGCTTTCATCTATTTGTTTTGTTAGTTTTTTTGCCTGCCACGATGGCTTCTTCCTCTGGAAACGACGACGACCTCACCATCCCCAGAGCAGCCATCAACAAGATGATTAAAGAAACTCTCCCCAACGTACGAGTGGCCAATGACGCCAGGGAGCTCGTGGTTAACTGCTGCACGGAGTTCATACACCTCATCTCCTCTGAAGCCAATGAAATATGCAACAAGTCCGACAAGAAGACCATCTCTCCTGAGCATGTCATCAACGGTGAGTCCGGGCCCACGGAGGCTCCGTCCTAATGTGTGGAGGACCACAGGAGGGGGTGTGTGCACCTCTCCCAGGCCAAGAATGTGAAACCCCTGAGAGTAATTGTGTCGCTTTCGCCTCTTGTTTTCACACCACAGCTCTCGAGAGCCTGGGTTTCGCCTCCTACATCACGGAGGTAAAAGACGTCCTCCAGGAGTGTAAAACTGTAGCTCTGAAGAGGAGGAAGGCCAGCTCTCGACTGGAGAACCTGGGCATCCCAGAGGAAGAGCTCCTCAGGCAGCAACAGGAATTATTTGCCAAGGTAAGATCTGAAAAATACTCACAAATCTGCAATTCTCTACGTGTTGCTGCTGTGTGGACCTCGGGGCTAGAAATCAGTGCGTGGTGGCAATATGGTGCACACAATAACATTGGGATTGCAATACAGGTGTGGTATATTATTGCAATCCTTTTCTATGGGTGTTTTAAACATTTATTTTGCATGGTCACTCCAGATTCACGATTTGAAAAGAGTTATTAATATATTGGGTTACACGTTAGTTTTGTCTACAAAAGCCAAAATATAAGAAAAAGAGGGGTGTAGTTCAAACAAGTAGAAGTATTTTAACTGTAGTGTAGAATGTGAACATGATTTGTGAGAAGTTTACTGAATTGAGACATTCTTTCGCTTTCATATTTATATGATTCATGGAGCAGCATGAACACCTTTTTAAGTTATTAAGCCGACTCTTCTTCTTATTGCACACCCTCTGGAGTAGTTCCCCTTTATTTCACTGCACATGTGGAGAAATCGGACCGTGACAAAGAAATCCTTGAATCTTGCTGCGATATAAATGCAACACAACCAGAAATGTGACAGGAGATAGTGCTGTCAAAACAAATGTGATTAGTTATGCTTGTTTTTGTAACTGTATCTTCTATTGCATGAGACATCCATCTAATGAACTTGCAGCAGTTATTTGGTAATCAATATGCGAGTCTAATCTAAGACATCTAATGCCTTTTTATATTTCAGCCTTACTGTGATAAATTGTTCTAATGTTATGACTATTTCGCCTTCCCTCACGTCTCTGTTTTGGTTTCGGCCGTTTTTCTGCAGGCGCGGCAGCAGCAGGCGGAGCTCGCCCAGCAAGAGTGGGAACAGATGCAGCAGGCCGCCCAACAGGCACAGATGGCAGCGGCGTCTGCCAGCGCCGCCCAGCAGGCCAGTTCCTCTCAGGACGAAGACGAGGAGGAAGACATGTGATTCCCGGGACTCCACTCCTTCCGGTTCCCCTCCTGGGACGGCGCTGGCACACAACTCCCTTTGGTGCTGTCATCGGCAGAGACATGAAGCGGGTTCGACCGCCGGCATACATCAGTGTAACATGGATACTAATGCACATCGGAATGGACACTGAAGAGAAAGATGACTGCGCATTTCAAGACAGCCTCACGTTCAGACACCGGAACCTGAAAATGATTTGGATCGAGAGGCTGCAGAGTTTTTGATCAGCCTCATCCCCTCCCGCTTTCTTTTCCTCCCCCAGATGCTTCTGTTGAATTATGTCTTGATATTATGTTGT
Organism: Myoxocephalus aenaeus; assembly: GCA_038501785.1. Taxonomy (NCBI): domain Eukaryota; kingdom Metazoa; phylum Chordata; class Actinopteri; order Perciformes; family Cottidae; genus Myoxocephalus; species Myoxocephalus aenaeus. Next base: position 5,111,818 of record JBAMJR010000011.1, read on the forward strand.
GAGTGATTTTGTAGATTTCTGAATGTGTTGTGGACACTGAGGGCAGACATTGCCCGGGATATGTCAGTGAATTTTGGTGACAATGCAACAAGTGTTCGGACCCGCGGGTACTGCACCAGATAGCTTCATCATGTTATCCGTTGTACTAGATCACTTTGGTGGTTTAGGAGAACTGCTTTAGAGTAATTTCAGAGCAGTCGATTTCTCCTTTCTTGTGGTTTGATGGTCACTTTAACAGAAAGGGTTTTCTCTATCCCCTTCTTGATAGATTTGTTCATCAGAGGAGTTGTGAATATAGGATTCTTTTTTTTCTTTTCTTTTTGTTAAGTAGAGAATGAAATGGTCATTTTGGTTGATATTTAGCTCATTCAGATGCTTTATGTTGCATTTTCCTTTCTACCTTGAACCACCCTCAGTATTGCTAATTAGCTACACGTTTCAGAAACTCTATATTTTTGTCTCATAGAACCAAAGATAAAGGAGAGTAACAGCCCAGAGTTGGTGTGGTTTTTCTTTTTCTTTTCTTTAAAAAAGGTGTAGGTGCTGAGGTGATTCTTGCTGCTGACTCCGGGTCAGTCTCAACCATGTTAAGGATTATTAACCTTCGATTTTGTAAGACGCTTTGATATCCAGGCTGAATTTGTTATTCCCCCTTTCTTCGGGTGCAGTATCAAACATTTGCATTGTGACTGTGGTCAATCCTCAGCGTAAAGACAAGTAACCTAGTTGTGATACACATTCACTCGCCTATGCTACGAAGTTGTATTCTTTCAGCAATAAAGGAATCATATTTTATAGACAACTGTTATGTCTTTTTGTTATGTCTTTTTAGAAAACCAAATTAGACTTTTATTATTCTGTATCTAGACAGAACAATAAACTACCGGCCGTGTCGGCCCCTCCCCCCTGTCTGCACTAGCTCGAAGATGATTTGCGTCTCCTGGGAGAGGCCGACGTGTGTGAGGAGGCAGACGAGCAGCAGTGGAGCACTTAGCCTTTTGGGAACACTGCTCGGCACGTCGCTTTTCCAAATCCTCTCAGAAATGTCAGGCGCAATCATAGAGAACATGAGCACCAAGAAATTGGTTTTCTTGGGGTTTTTTATTCTTGTTTTGCAAGTTCTTTCCATCATGGTTGGAGCACTAATCGGTAAGTAGTCCTATCTTTTTCTGTTTCTGGAAAGTAACCTGCATATGTTTTGTTCGAACTGTCTTCTCCCAAATTGGCTAAATGAATAAGACATCTTTATTCTGTCTGTACATAACTCAAACCACATTTCTCTGACAGAGTATCCTATCCCCCTCTTCGCCATAGCTCCCAGTCCCACCAGTGCCGTTCGCTACTTGGCTACCAAATGCATTAATCGCCACCGGGCGCGTGGCTGGCTGGCGCCGTGGGGATCGAACCGGTGCCAGCAGATCCACAGTTTCGACGAGCCTCTGGCAAAAACGCTGGACGCAAACGACATTGTTTTCGCCGTGCATGTTCCTCCTCCCGACGCGGAGCTGAGTCCCTGGTTCCAGTACATGCTGGCTGTGCTGCAGTTTGACATCGCGTTCAAGATGATCAATCAGATTGGTAAGGGGAGCGCGTCGGTCGTACCTTTTGTATAAATGATACAGGTCCGAGGCTCCTCTGCTTCAGGCTGCGGATGTCTAATGAAACTGAATCTTGTCTTCAGAAGACGACGATGTCCTCGTCACTATCGACGCCGGCTTGGCGTACAGGGACGATCTGACGTCCGAGTGGACCACGAAGTCTCACTCGGTGGAGCGGAGGCAGCTCAGGTGCATATTCGCGGTCCCTAAGGTAAACCTGCGTGGTCGCGTTCCAAAATGAATTCTACCGTCGCCGCTTGGTAACCTGCAGCGGCCCGTGCTTTTTGCAGACTTATGAAAATGAAGGCCGCTTTTACCACTGTGACCCCATACCGTTCATGGAACTGGGAAGTGTGGCCCACAAATATTTTTTGATCAACCTCCGCCTGCCAGTGAACGACACGGTGAACGTTGGAATCGGCGAAATCAAAGACATCCACGTAGTGGTGAGTTTGATTCTCATAGTTGGAGCTCCATCAAACGTTTTGACTGAATTATAATATCTAAAAAGCGTGCATGTGCTTCAACCAGACATTTGATGCCCCCTCTTGTCTCAGGGCATCCACCAGAATGGAGGCTTCACTAAAGTGTGGATCAGCATGAAGACTGTGTTCAGTCCCTGGATCTTTGTGGCAACAGTTTGGTACTGGCACAGGATCCGCCTCATGGCAAGACCTCCAGTCCTTTTGGAAAAGTATGAGCCAATGAGAGGGAACTGCTTTGTATTCATCAAACCAACTGCTTTGGCTTTGTGACGCGAGTAACGTTTAGCCCCGTCAGTCGTGTTCAATTTGAGCACAACGAGGACAAACAAATGGAGCCCTGAAGTGTTCTGTATTTAATAGACTAGTTACACGCCATGAAAAGGAATACATTTGGCCTATAAAAAAAAAATAGAAAAGTAAAAGTCATCACTTCAGATTAGGCCACATAACATACTTAACTAACTAGTAACTACCTGAATTAATCATGTATAAATAAATGCATGAATAAATCACATTTAAATCTTTTTTTTTAATCATTTACTAACACTTTATACATGATCTTATTAATCATCTATAAGTCCTTAATTTACAAATGGGGAATCCATCATTTATAAAGTATGAAAACCCAATCATGAAACTCATAATAGTCAAGCTTATTAATCAAGAATAAAACATTTATAACTGTTTATCAATTGCATACTAATGAGTTACTAATGAGTGTTCATTTTGGAACAATGCTTTACAAATTATGAATTAAGTGTTTACTCATGCTTAACTAATGCTAAATAGTATTTGGTTTTAAGTGCTACAATGTTTTTTTGTTATTGTAAAGGTAGTTATTTGCTAGCTGGCAGTTAGTGTGTGGGTGCACATGAATTTATTTTTTTATTCAATTTTTATTTTATTTGAATAAAATGTAATTCCACAATTTATTGCTTCATTCATGATTTGCACTTATTAGTTCATAAAGAGTAATCATTTGATTTAACTTGATATGGAACACTTTAGGACTTCGTACCGACTTCAGATTTAAACAAATCAGAAATCTTTTCTCAAAAAAAGGTAGCGTGATGTTATCGCACAGCTCGAGCTCTTATGTTAAAACATCTCTGAGTGCAACCCGGGCCCTTGAGTCACTCGGTGCAGACTTAAAACAAAATGTTCAAGAGGTATGCTGCGCTTCGGGGTGTGGAAATGTAAAAGTGCTCCATCTTAAGTGCACGTTGTGCCCAGTAGACCTGGGTCAGTACTCTGCCTGCAGCAGAATGCACGCCATCGTAGCACCCGTGTCTGTCTTGTACCTCATGCAGGGTGATTTTTGCTCTGGGCATCTCCATGACGATCCTGAACGTGCCGGCGGAGTGCCTCTCGCTGGGCTTCGAGTGGACGTGGCTGCTGCTGTTGGAGGACGCTCAACAGGGCGTCTTCTACTCCACGCTCTTCTGTTTCTGGGTCATCTTCTGCGGCGAGCACCTCATGGTTAGCGCCTACTGCTTCCCCCTCCGCCGTACTCTTTCTCCACACTTTTCCTGCCAGTTGTTTCAGATTTCTCTTTCTACGGCAAATCCTGCAGGACCAAAGTCGGAGGAATCGCCTCTCGGCGTACTGGTGGCAGGTCGGGCTGGTGGTGTTCGGCTCGTCCCTTCTCCTCGCGTTTGACCTGAGCGACAGGTAGTGACACGACTGCCTTTGATGAGGTCTATTGTGTTGTAACTTTCTTCAAACATGAATGTGCTTTTATGTCACACAAAGGGGGGTTCATTTGACCAACCCTTTCTACAGCGTCTGGGCATCAGAAGTTGGGATGAAGCTGGCCGTATCCTTCAGATACTAGTGCTGCGTCAGAAGTCTGCCGCATGACAGCCAGCTATAAACGTCCAGGTTTCTTTCCCTTGACTGTCGGCACAGATGACCTTCATTGTGGTGGCGGGGGTTTCCGTGTGTCTGTTCTTCCTCTCCCTGTGTGGCATGGTGCGTTGTGCGTTCAGGAACATTGGCGGGAAAATACAGCAACTTCCTGCAATGCCAAAGGCTAGGAGATTGCGCTATAAGGTTTGATTTTAGTTTTTTTACATTTCATATCTGAATCATAATAGACAAAACAATATTCTGGAGGTTTTAATTGTATTTCTTTTATCACTCTTGCTGGTTCTGCCAGGGTATAATCTTCAGGTTCAAGTTTTTGATGCTGGTAACTCTAGCATGTGCCGCCATGACGGTCGTCTTCTTCATATTAAATCAAGTTAGTGTTACTCTCTCATGATCAACGTGGAGGCCTATAACTGCGTTATTATTTCCTGCTGTGAACAGTCATTCCACGTGTTCGTCATGTGTCACCAGGTCAGCGAGGGTCACTGGCACTGGGGGGACTACACTTTCCAAGTCCACAGTGCTTTCCTCACAGGGGTCTATGGCATGTGGAACCTGTATGTTTTCACCATCGTCTTCCTCTATGCGCCCTCCCACAAGCGCGGCAGAAAAAAGTCAGGCGATGGCCAACAAACAGGTCTGTAACATTTTTACTTTATAGTGAGAGGAAAGTGTGGCAGGGGAAAATAAATCTGGGGATCTTTTTTTAAAGTTTGATCTAAATTGTTTTCTCTCCTGTGTTTATGACTTCATAACTGGATAGTGTGTGTGTGTGTGTGTGTGTGTGTGTGTGTGTGTGTGTATTTGAAATACTCATTTTGGTGACACGAGACTGAAGTGCACCGCTACTATTAAAAACTCAGCTGGAAGAAAACATGAAAGCTTTTATATAATAATATTTTAAACATTGGATAATAATGCACTTCAGCCTCTTGTGGTCGATATGAGTATTACAACAACAAACACAAAATGATCTTGGTAAAACCCTTTTCCTCACCTGTTGCTCTCTCTCTCTCACTCACTCACTCACACATGTCTATCGAGAGAGAAAAGTCATTAATGCCGTGAGAACACTATTTAGATCAGACTTAGAAACTGGATCACCATAATGTTTTTTCTCACTTGCCCTCTAGGCCCTAGAGTCTAGGGGTTCTGTAGCATCCAGTTCTCAAATGGAAAAGAATGATGAAACAAGATATTTATTTGATAAACATACCAGATGTTCACATGTTAAGAATAGGTTCACTATTGACAGATGTGCTGGAGAAGCCAGAGAGCCAAGAGAGCCAGCAGACGTGTGGAGAGCAGGGTCCGACGGAGACCTACAGGATCACTGGGAAGCTGGCGGAGGAATAACGGCCAGAAAACCTCCTTTGTTTCATTCTACTGTTGATGCTTCTGAAACGTTCATAACTACATTTTAAACACGGCGGGCTGTAAAACGTCTACAATTATGTCACTTTCAATCATAGCAGTGAAATATATTTGTCTTAAAACGTAGTTTAAAATTAAACTTATAGGAAGATGCAGTATGAGTTGAAGCCCAACATTCACTAGGAAGCAGATGAACTGTGTTAATAATTACTAGTTTTTTACAGTGTTCATAGGGCCACCAACGAAATGCTAATACAGAGTTCTACTGTTTTCTTCTTACTCTTGAGGTGAAAAGTAAAAGTGCATGAGATATTACTGCAGTTACTACATTAACCTCCAGGTAGACGCAGCAGTATCAACTAATGTTACTTACATGGGACGTACTGCACAACCACTACTGTTACCGCTGTTACTTAAACTACACAAAGCTGTTACTACTCCTGTACTTATACCTCAGTAGGATTTGAATGCATGACTTTTACTAGTATCTTAGTATTTTGATGTCATTGTAAGTAAGTGACCCGGCGACCTCATCCACAACTGCAATGAATTGAGAAAATAAACAACTACAAATAAACAAAACCTTATAGTTGACACAAACATAGGAGAGGTGGCCTATGTGAGCACTGTATCTGTGTACAATAAAACATTTTACACAAAATGCTTGATTTTTTTCTTCTTCTTTTCAACCAGCATTATTAGTTATTAACATCACGTGTAAAACCAGATATTCTCACGTTTCTGTCAAATGAATGAAAAGACAAGTTGGTGTGGCCTTACGTGCAGTACGAGCTGGTGGCCTGAAGAGGGCGCTGTTGTCCCCCGGCCAGGAGGAGTACAGGAGTCCCAGCCCGACAGCTCTGCAGCGGTCAGCAGCAGATGACTCTCCGGGTCTCCTGCCACCAACAGGGCTCAATGTTTGTGTTCTGCATCGTGAAACTTTTTGATAGGCACAGCTAGAGGGCTTTTTATTTTTATATATAAATTAAGGATCTCCACGCGTGTCACCACTCACTATTTCATGGCTCGACTTTGAAACAAAAAAAACAAAACCACTGGGATTCGAGAGGCCAGGTGAGTATCAGCCCGGAGATAACGCGACAGTATAATGACTGGTTAAATAATACCGGGAGGTAAACTCACCTCCAGTCAATGACCAGAACAAAAAAACGTATGCACACAAGGAGCGAGTACAATTTTCTTTTTGGGGGGATTTCTAAGGTATGTTGTCTGTGTGAGTTGCCAAGGAAAAATTACAGTTTTTCAGATTTAAATGGTGGGCATGCTCATAATCTAGTTGGTAAACGGGTCTTAAATGCAGCAGAAGGGACGGGTGTGCATAGGAAAGAGGAGGGAACTTACTTTATTGGATATTAGAAAATGCAAATGGTTTATTCTACTAAATGATGTATGTCTCCATGGAAAACCTACCTGATGTGTTATGTTGTTTTACATGTTTTCTTTGAACTTCAAAGTCTCAATATTATATCGGGAGGGAATCAAACGTTTAGGTCATACATGGAAACACCACCATCCTTCTAATCTGAAAGCTAATAGAGTTTTATTCTTACGATATAAAGTTTATACCATTGACTTTATAGAGAATGACAGCTCCCCAAAAGTGAAGCCAAAACGTCAACATCGCCCCCTCGTGGCTGGCTGCAGCACAGGACAAAAACCCCGCCCCGCTCCATTGGTCAAATTCAAATATATTGAGTCTAAAATGAGCTCAATCATAGCTTAGCTTCCGATGCATTTCCGGGGTAATTGGAAGTCTCTAAAAAGATTGTCAACTGCCCCGAGTTGACAAGAACATTTTTTGTTTTTTTTTGTAAGTAAATACATGATAACTAGGTTGCAAATGAACCATGAACATTATATATCAGCGAAATTGCCTTGTTGAAATGTGCTATACAAATAAACTTGCCTTGCCTTAACTGGGGCAGCGTTAGAGGATGGATGACACCAACCCGGAGAGGGAATGAGAGGATTTACTGACTGAATCAGGTTTTTATTCCATCAGGAAGTCTGAGGAGAAAACACAAGATGGGAAACAAATACTGTGTCAAAATCACAAGATGGCGGCCCCCGTATCCGGGATAGTTTGTCCTCACGTTTGTCCAGTGGAGACACATCGAGCATCCATTTAAAGTACATGAGCGATCCAGACAGAACGTTTTCGGATAGCTTCCACGATGAGGCTGACTTCACGCCGACATTAGTTCCTCTTTATCTTTACACAGCAAAGAAGGAAGACGCATTTAGCCGTCCTTTCAGGTTTCCAGAAAATGTTGAAAGCTCAAATTAACCTGCAGTTCAGTATTTTTTTACAACTACTACTTCTACTACTACTAACGAAAACTACCATAGCAAGATCCACGACAGGGGAGCAACAAGTAGGAGCTTTAGAGTTCCAATCTTTTCTTATTTTTGGGGGGGAAAGGCTCACAGGCAATATGTGCTAACAGGAATACACTTGCACACACTTTTGCACCTATGTCTGCGTGCACATAACTGGTTGTGGTTGTTAATATCTTGAATCTGTCTAATGTGTTTGTTTAGTTATTTCCCACTTCATTTAAAAGCCTATCACAACCCTGAGGGCTGCTAATACTCAACTATTCTATAAACCCTTTCATGTAGTACACCTCCTGCATTTATATGTTGCAGTTGTTGTTGTTTGAAGACTGTAATGGTTATATTACAGACTATTACTGTTTTCCCCTCCAGTTTTTTGGTAGATGTGTCTTCTCGGTGACATATGGCCTCTGGTAGTTGAGTGTGACTCCACCTAAATGGGGCTTTTGATGCTGACGTGGGGCTTCAGGGCTTTGTTGCCTGGTTACACCACAGTCACCGGTGCAGACCCTAGCAGCGGTGTAATCTCATTAAAATGCCCCCCCTCACACACACACACTTCTGTCGCTCGACTCAAATTCCACGCTCGGCCTCCGGGGAGCTCGTCCGTGCGTCACCGCTCTGGTCACAGAGACCTTCAGAGAACGCATCTCGTCAACAGAGTGGAGCCGCCGCCGTCAGGCCTCCAGCCTGTTAAATCCACAGCAATATGTGAAATATGCTGCGCCGCCCTGACACACGTCAGAGCTGCCTCGGCGTCCTCACTGGAGCCTGTCACAGTGATGAGGGCGGTACGGTGGACATGGACACAAAGCCTTAACTGCTTGTATCCCGCTTATCAACAGGCGATGAGGGTTTTCACCATGAACCCAATGATCTTTTCCCACTTCTTTCCAGTTATTCTAATCTATTTATATGTGTGCAAGAATCCCAGTTATGACCTTAATCAAGCCACAGCTCCTTTCGTTAAAAATATTTGATCAATTTGATTTGCGATAGTGGTTCTTTAGCTCATCACACCAGTACGAAGTCCTCCCCCTTGAGTCATTACTGAATGTACAATAACAACCATTTTGATAGTTTTAAGTCGGTGGTTCTCAACCTGGGGTCTAGGAACGCTCAAGGGTCCTTGAGTTCAAGGGGGTCCCCCACAAAAATGGGGAGTAGTTGATTTTCACTTTTTAATTCACAATAGAAGTGAGCCCGATGTGAGTAAGTCATAACTTCCTCCACGGTTCTCTCCCAATGTAGTTGACAACTATAGCATTCTGTGTCTTGACCTTATCTGAGAACCAGAACCTTTTTTTCAGATGGAGGTCCCTGAAGCTAAATCTGATCAATCAAACTTGATGGGCATTAACTCAATTAATTAAGGGGTCCTTGACACAAAAGAAGGTTGAGAGCCACGATAGTCTAAGATGTCATTTATCAAGGAAAAATGCTGAAAATGATACAATATGCTCTTTTTTTGGTCCTTTTTTAGATTACAAATGAACATATTTGGGCTTTAAACACAATTTACCATTGATGTCACTTTGGGGTTTGGGGACTTCTGGGATTTCTTTCAACAAAAATAAATCGACAGAATAATCAATACTGAAACCAGCGTCCTGCAATCTGCAGTGCAGACTGAAATACGTTTCCATTTAGATAATTCCTTTGTCTCAGAGTATATTAAGCAGCCTAGTGCAATACTTTTTGCCGCGTTAACCAAGTTGAGTTTGTTTTTAAAGTCAATCATGTATCGCTCCAAACAGACGACAATGCGTTCCCACACTGACTGCAGGCTGATGCTGTAATCTCGCTGTGTGTACCTTTTGTTTGGGCCATCTGCATAGAAGGTACCAGGTGTAAGCCCCAGGTGCTAATAGTGTTTGGCAGATAATTTAATGACAGTATAGTGAGCATTGCAGGGTGTTCTTCGGTTGCTCATTTATTCTAAAGTGAAGAACTCAATTTGATGAAGAACGGTCCCTGACAAGACCCACTTGTCGAGTCGCCAGAGCTGCCTCGTTGTCGCTCCTCCTGTCCAGCTCCCAGGTCACTGGCCTGTGTGTGTGTGTGTGTGTGTGTGTGTGTGTGTGTGTGTGTGTGACACTGTGGAAATTGTCATATTATTGCTGCCGTGGGATATTTATAGACGCGTGCCTTGTGCAGGTCCCACATGACATGCAGCTCAAACTGACACAATTACACAAATCCTCTCCAGGTCTCCGTGGTGCATCTGCGCAGGGGAATGAGTCTAATAATAAAACCACTGTCATTAAATTAAATGATCCTCTCCCCCTCAGCCAACTGGTTCCCGTGGGTGAGCCATGCACTGATGTGTAATTGGTTGGCCGGGTTGCACTCCATGACTGCCTCAGTGTGTTTTCATTAAGATGAAGTGGCAACTGAAAGCCAGTAAAAATCACACATTTCAATATTTATTTTGAATGAGAAGCACGACCTATGTGCATTAGAAATATTCCCTCTTTGTGCCACATTGTAGGACGGGGTGTTGTTTGAACATGTTGGATATTAGTAAAATCAGTGTTTCAGCTCAGGGTGCTCAAGTATGTTTTTAGCCCTGATGTTGTACATATAAAATTCCCTTTAAACAAATAGATGGACGAATGGATGAATGAATGAATAAATTACTGTTTTAGAGGTTTCATTGCCTTTATGATGAAATCCCAGCGTGTGTCGTACAGCACAGATTTGTTAATACTCGCTCTGCAAAGCTTTTATATGATGTCTCCACCCCGCTGCACTGAAACTGAGAGCAAATCATAAACTAGACGAGGAAGTAAGAGGTTGCTTAGTAACTGGTAACAAAGCGGGTCATAAAACATCCTCGGTGTCGGCGCTGTACAATAACAGACCGCTGAGTGTTTGTTTAACGGATCAACAGTTTATTCTGGTTCTATAATTCTGTGTTTTATATATTTATACTTTTATACTCTGTCCTTGTCCAGCCAGTAAGTTGCTGACCAGTTCACAGTAACAGTCCTTGACGTTAAAGACCCCATCAGTATAATATATATTTCTACCATTTAATGTTCAGGTATATTCAGTCAGCCGTAAATTCGGACTCCCTGGTATTGAAATCTCTCTCTGATGTCGTCTCATTTGGTTTTCTGTCATAGCTGTTTAGTCATTTTTCACATTTTCTTTTCTTCCTATAGATTTGTGGCGGTCACGCAGACTGGGACCCTCGTTGCATGCTGCCGGAGATCTTTTCCCACACAGGTCAGTGTCTCCGTCAGAGTCGACGGTTGCCACCTGCCTCTCCTGTAATTGAGAGCGGCATCAGGTGACATTGCTGCACCCCCCTCTCTATTATTAATCAGGCCCCCGGCCTTCTCACGTCTTTCATATCTCCAGTCAGACGGCATTCACTGCTGCCAGGTGCCGCCCTCTGGTGATTAACAGCAGAGTTTAGCAGGCTTCTTAGATTTTTGACATTGCACATTTTCTAAGTCACACTGGCCATTTCTTCTCTTGTTTTGCAAGAGAATGTGTTGTATTGGAAGAATATGGCTGTTTTCATGACCTGTCCAATCATTTTTTTTAAACTTATTAATATCCCAATATCCCGAATTTGCCTCAAGGGGCTTTACAATCTGTACAGCATACGACACCATCTGTCCTTAGACCCCTCGATTCAGATAAGAAAGAAAAAACATTTAACGAGGGGAAAGAAAATGGATGAAACCTGCGAAAGAGCCAGAAAGGAGGGATTCCTCTCTGAGGACGGACAGACGGGAAATAGACGTTGTGTGTTCAGAGTAGACCAACATAACAAAATGAATGCCAAGTGACAAAAATATCTCAAGATAATTGATCTGGGGGGATGTCGAGCAGCTGCCGTATAATAGATAATGAATGCAAGTTGAGGTGAAAAGATGAAATTGAGTTTGAATTTAAAGGCCACGACAGAATCAGTGAAGTCCACAGGGAGGTTTTTAATAGGCATGCTCTTGGAGTACCACCCAGGTGTTGAGTTTTAAAGGTGTGGGCATTTCTCAGGCAGCGTCTTGCAAACAAATTCCATTGGTTGCATCATGGAAACATGTATCACGGGAACATGCCTCACGGACCGTGTGGCATTTTCCCGTGGTGCAAGTCACGGGAATTTGCATTATGGAAACATGCATCATGGGAAATGACGCAACCAATGCATGCTCCTGAATTGTTGAGCTTGTTGGACTGTAAGTTTTATATCTCTGGGCCTCTGCTGCATTGAATACGACCGTCTCACGTTAGTCCCCCCCCCCCCCCCCAACTATACGGAAGTGCAATACTAAAGTGCTGCCGGGCCCTTTTATTATGAACTTGTGATAACGATTGTAGCTCGTAACGTTTCTGTTTGTGTCTGTGACCTGTTTTCACTTTGGTTTTAATGCTGGAGTTGCAGCATGGAAGTGGCTTTATATAACATGGGTACTTTGTACCTTTTTATTATTTATCGTTAAGACGTTATCAGATATTTATATTTATTTATTGTCTTCAATCGCAGCCAAAGGTATAGCCTGGATGTTCAAGTAACTCCCTCTCCGGTGTTCTGTGATAAAATGTTTCTCCACATGATGGCAGCATGAGGCAGTCTATAGTCTCTCTTCCCAAGGTTTTATGATGACTCTTCATCAAAGCACAGTCTGCCTGCATCGCTAAATGTTTGGTCAAAATTGATAACTTTGATATACCATTGCCAAAAAACGCATTTCAGCATTGCAGATCCTTCAAGATGTTGCATGAAGCCCACTGGCTCGTCACTGCACTGTGTCTTAAACAACTGTGCATGTGCTATGAGGGGGAGATAGGGTGTGGTAGTAGATCTATGAGGGCGAGAATAATCATATTAATATGCCATAGTTAGCAGTATAGGTCAGTCACATGATTACATGTTAGGAACCGTAAACAAGGTACAAGGTACAATTGCTTGCATGAGCACCCCTTATGATTAAGCGTTAGTGTGGAAAAAGTGACCCAGATGATGTGCATGTGTTAAACAAAGGCTCTTTTTTTTTGTTGCCAGAGTGCAGGTGTGTCGCAAATTGGCTGGCGGACGTCGGCCTGTTCTGCAAACGGAAATGGAAACTATAGCTGCAGCTTGCATTTGGCAGCATCTTTGCAAGTTCATCTTTGCGACACCTGACCGTTTGTTCGCGATCGTCGCTATAACCGCTCCGGGTATGGGATGTGTACTGAAGTCACAGGTTGAATGAAAGTCTTGGGGCTCGGTGCGACCATTGAGTTTTCGGGCACGTGTTCATAGGAGGTTTACACATCTCCTGCACCACTGTCGCACCCATGGGAGATCCCAGGCCTCTTCGAGGCATGCACTCCATCCTGTTTCATAAGCGTCTGCTCATATATGGGCATCTTCCTTCCTTTTACTCGGTTGCACTTCGTCCGCTTCCTGAACAGCACCCCCCTCTTCCTCCACAGGCATATACACACTCCTACTCATGTTGGTTAGCTATGGGAAGAGGCGGGGAGTGGCTCTTCCATGTGCAGGAAGCAATGTGGTGAATACTCATTTGATCAACCGGCTCTGATGACTTGCATCTCTGACCAGCAGGCCAGCTGGTGCAGTCTGCACTCACGGATGGAAACAGCTCATAATAAGTCTGCACGTGAAACTGATTGTTTTCCTCATGCCACACATGTCCCGCTTCAATTCTTTCAAGGAAGCGGAAGAAAGAAAACGGAGAAAAAAAAACCTCTTTGATCTGTGAGAAGCAGAACTCAATACGTTCAAGACCTTTTTTTTCCTTTTCTTCCCCGTGTGCGCCGTCCTGGGCAGCTTTCTTCTGGTCTCAGGATCTGCAGTGTACCTCTTTGTTGCTTGTAAAAATAAATCTCAGACTTCCAGAGATTTACGTTCTTAGTGTTATTTATGTACGGGCACCTCTAATTTTGGGGAATTCACACCGGGATCAGTGTTGCACTGGGTGGCCTGGAAGTGGCCTGGATGCATGCAGATACCTCTTGAGATAGGCGGACACATGTTGGCTTTGAAGTAGGACAAACAGCCTCGTCGTTTTTTTTGCCTACGGGGCACAGAAAGTATCACCCGTGTGCAGCTGGAGCTCCATCAGCCATCGAATACTACTCCTTCTCTCGTTCACCTGGGAAAATATTTACAATGTAAACCAATGCTTTAAATTAATACTTAAAAACAATGCAGTATTATGTGGTTTATTACCACAGGAACATTTCCCGTGTGAAGAAAACAGAGTGTCCACCCCCGGGCCAGCATTGTGCCTCCACAAAACCATTAGCGTGAATGAATTATTGCTGTAGTTTCAGATGTGTAATTACCATGTCCCCCCCCTCCCCTCCACACACACCTCCTTGTTCCTCCTGTGACATATTATCAGCCCACTCAACTAGGTCACTGCAGATCCCGTTTCCATGGATAGGATTTTCACACACACTGCCTGCCCAACGCGTTCTCACACTAATATGTATTTATTTTCCAAATAAACTTCCGTCTACATGGGATGTTGGGTTATTTGAAGCATCGGGATTGAGAACTGGGAGCACGCTACCACGCAAAACAAAAATGGTGAACATGGTCAGGCTGTGTTCATACACTGTTTTCGTAGCTATACGAAAACAACTGCACTATAATTTGCATATAATACAAACCAACACGACCAATTCGTATGTAATTCTGAGCCAGGACAGGTGCCGTAGTACAAAGAGCGACAAAGTCGGCGTTTGTCTCAAACCTCCGTACTTCAGTAACGTCACTTCCAAGGTCATTGTAATCCAAACGGTTCACTTATTTACTACGTATCTTCCGTTCTTCAGTAATGCCATTTCCATCGTTATTTAAAACCAAACCACGATCTTTTCCTAATCCGAACCAAGTTCAGGATTGGACCTATTGCCTGAACACTGCAGGGGCTAGCGCAGGCATGCCGATCGCTAGTGTTGCTGGACATTCGTGGGAAAACTAAGAGGACACGTTGACGTGGTAAACATTATACCTGCTGAACATCAGCAAGTTAGCATGAAGTGCTGCAGGGATGAGCCCTATAACCTGAACATGAGTCAGCTCTTTCTTTGCACATTCCGATTCTCGTCTCAAAGTCAATGTGTCTTTTTTTAAGTGTCTTTTGGTTAGACGCCTAAAATAAGGTATGTGATTAACATAAGCGTGAGACACCTTTATGTTCTGTTTTAAGATACAACATACCTCTGTAAATACCTCTCTCTTGACTTTTGAAGCATTTATGCATCTTAAAAAAAAAAGGCAATCGCGAACAGGTGGCTAAATGAGACGACAATGGTATGCTAGCAATGCTGCATTAGCGGATACCCCAGAGCGCAGCCTCACAGCGACTCAATCATGGCTGCAGACTTTAAATCTTGTCTCGTGCCCTGTGTGTAATTCTACATGCTGATGCATTGAAGGTCTTTGCGAGGAAAGTGCCTCTGCATAGCAACAGCGTGTCTTCTGCTCTCTGCGCTCATGTCAGCAGGGTCTACTCTAGACAATAAACACTGCTGCTGTGTCTACTTTGAGACGCTCCTGTGCCACGGCCCACGTGTCTGCCAGACAAGAATTCTAGCCACCCTGATCTCTGCTGCGGGAGCCGTCCAGGGAATGTCGGCTTCCAGTTAACAAACATAAGGGTCTGGCAGTTAAGAGAGGAAGACCACGCAGCAGTCCAGGATGTCACCCTGACCAGAAAAAAATCTGCCCAGCCACTGGTTGCATGCCTGGGATTCTTTTCCACAAGCCGCTCCTTTCTGCTTTGATTTTTTTTCTTTTTTTTCTTTTCTCAAAGACATTTTCCTCCACCAGACAGTGGCAAGGGAAATATTTTCCAGTTCCAGAAATAAGTTGCTTTTAATTGCAATGCCTCGAAAGTATACACTTGGAGGTCTGTGCCGCTGTGAGAATGTGCCTTTGATTGATGTTCATTAGGGGCTGAAGCGGGGCGGCGCACTGCTCGGCATTGCAGCGCGCGTTCCATTGGAGTTACAGTGTTCTGAAAACAAACCGCTGCAACCGGCGCTCGCATACTTTCCCTGTGAGATCCTGGTCCGCTGCTTTGAATGAATACAGCATTATAAAGCTCCAAAACGCACGGCTGAAAAAGGCCCTGTCATCATTTGAACCCTCTGCACCGAACTCGGCCTGAGCACGATACCGTGTGGGTCATTGTTGACTGAGGTAATGCAAACTTTGGTTTTGGAAGGCGAGGTGCTCATTTTGGCCAGTAATCAGGTTAACATTCCATTAAATTACACGTCCCCCCCCCCCCTTATTAAGGAGCAGACTAGTCTAGGTCTTTGTGACCTCATGGCGGCGTAAATGTTCTCACTCCCTCGTGCCCATTCAAAAGTCTTCCGTTTACTTTTCATTGTCAACCCCTGCTGTGGGAGCACCGACAAAGCAGGTCAGAAGACACTGAGATACAGTTTCCTGCAAGAAATCCTGTGACTGGATTTCATGGACTGCAGTAGCTGTTTTGCATGCAGGCCTTTAAAAAAAATACATATATATATATATATAAGAAACGCATGCATAATTTGCAGCATTCCCTCTCTGCAAATGTATATTTGTGTTCCTTTTTTTCACGTCTTAACAGCTGTCATGAACATGTGTCGGGATTCATGGGCTGCTGAGACGTTCTGAATACGTGAGCTAAACGCGCTCCTGTGTACACGAGTGTCTGCACGAGAACGGACAAACACACTTAGCTTTTTGTACCACAATGCCACACCCGGTTGAAGATGGAATCAGTCTTTGCACGGTGGTCTACACTGAACACACGCACGCACAAGAGTCCCTCAGGAAAGCCAGATACTCCAGCTAGTCCTTTTCCTTTGCAGAGCTTCACCGTGATGCAGGATATGAGGAACTGTGTTGTCGTGTAGTTTGATGGTATCTCTTCCCTTTTCCACATAATGAAACATCTTCTATGTTTCATTTCCTAAAAAAAAGATGTACTCAAATCTACTGACCTTACCTAAAGGCGCAGAAGGCTAAAAGAGAGTGACTATTGCGCCTTGCATTCGTCAGGCGGCCAGGAACACAATTCCAGATGAATGATGATGTTGCTCCATAACGGCGTAATTTCAGTGGCCCAACCATCTCTTATTGCAGGTTTAAATAAAAGTAATATACTGCATTACATGCATTTATAATGTTCTTTCAGTAAAGTAAAAATGATTGAATAGCTTATTGTTATACATATATAAAATACTATGATTTTACCGTGAGGCGTTTTTGCCCTCATTGGACAGTATAGAGGCAGACAGGAGACAAGGGGAGATGGAGAGGTCCATGACCAAGTTTATTCAGACCCTCCATTGTCTACTTCTTACATTTATTTTCAGTTCTTGTTTGGTGCACAAACTTCCAGTGAAATATGATTGCAGCTGTTATTCAGACCAGTTCAATGTGCAATATCCAGTAAATTGCAGAATAACTAAATCCCGGTTGTGATGGCTCCCCCACCAAAAAATAACAACTTCGTACCAGTAATTGTGAAATGCAGGCATTTTCCAAATACCATACTGAAACTAAAGATTGCATTCAGCAGGAGAACACGTGACACCTTCCCACGTGCTCACTCTAAAACATGTGAACTCTGCCAGCAGTGAACCTGGTAAAGACCTGGGTGAGGTGGATGCCTGGGATTCCTTTTCGGTTAATGATACCGGTTTCATTTGCCTCTATCTCACTTTATGCAAACTCTCTGGTAGTCATGTGTAGGTACAAAGGGCAGATTACTAATGCGTCAAGACTGCAGGCTCACAAACAGGTGGCCTCCCATCAGGGAGATCATGAGAGACAAAACCTGCAGCCACTTGTGGAGACTCCCTAAAAGGACACTCTGTGCACGGCGTCCACCCCAGCGGCTCCAACGTCCAAAGCCCTCTCCTCCGCCTCCCCAACGGCTGCTCATTATGTGCAGTATATTGCTCACTCAGCTCTGGGGTGCTCCAAAGTTCACAGGAAGGAGAAGAGAGGGTGGGAGGTGGGAGACTCATTCCTGCTCCTGAGGTCAGGAGGCTGTGTTTTTCTTTTCCCAGCCCTCCCCTTATTCTGTTTCGCTCCCTGTCTTCTGTTCGTCACGATAAGCAGTCAGGTGGCAGCAGTGAAGAAGCCGCCCCTCACTCTCCGTAGCCATGTAGTCCGTGTCTTATTGTGTTGATGCAGCGCCCCACGTGGTACGTCTGATTTTCCCCAAGTGCCTAGAAAGGGTTAGGGTTTTCTTTTATAATTTTTTACTAGAAATAAGGGTAAAAAAGGGAACAACTACTCGGATTTAGGCAAACATCCTGCAAGGTTACTTTAATCTTTACTTTAAGTGTGAAGCATTTAATCTCCAGGTAAAAATGCAATAGTCGTCAGAAATGTGTTTACTCAGAATGACCATAACATATTTGACAGAGTAGCTGTTATCCCACCTGTCATCCCTGCATGAAAAGTCATATTTTACTCTATTACAGTAAACATGAAAGTGTTGTGGGACTGGTGCAGGACAAAATTACTAGAATGTTTGGGGAAACTTTACACCCAAGCAGTCAGTACCATGATGACTAAACCTTCCCTTGAGACATAATCCATAAAAGTACGAACACAAAGAAACCTGAGCATGCATGTAAAGTGATGCCTTTGTGTAGTGTTTGTCAGTTAGGCGTGTGGGGAAGTGGGGAAAAGGTGAAAGGGGCTCGGTGATGGTAACACAGCTCTGTGTGTAACTGTAAGGCTTCGGGGGGAAGAGCTGCTGGTGTTTATGTTTTGTGCAATTGGCCGTGACAAAAAAAGAAGAAAACCCTCTTTGGTTGACTTCATTCAGTTCTCCATGCTCTTCACACTGCGTGATTTGCATCCCATATTACTAGTTTTGAAACTTGACATGAAGCAAGCTGAACTTGATCAGCTTGTGTCGCAGTTAAAGCCTGTTTCCACACCCTTTTTTTTAACATAACAAAAAAAGTGCTGATTGTCAGGCACAGAATGCACTTTGTTTGGCAAAATGCACGAATTTCTGTTATTTTCAGGAATGGCCGGGTGGTGCATTTAATCGCAGTGTAAGTGCTGGGGCATTGTCACGATGAGAGCTGTGACTTGGTTGTTTGGTGCCGTGTGAGAGCGGTGGGCTAAAGGTGGTGTGAGAATGAGGAGCTGTGGGTTTTACTGAATTCCTATCCGGTGAGCGGAGCATTGGTTTCTGTCTAGACAAAGCTCAGTTGTCGGGGAGACCCGTGCAGATCCAGGACTGCCGCGGGCTCCAGGAAGTATTGGTGGGAGAGTGTGGGCTCTTTTTTTTTTCCTCCTTGGGGGATTTCAGCGAAAGCGGGGCTGAGAGCGGGATTTTTTTTTTGTGTTGTTGTTGGTGGGAGTTTTTCTCCCATGATAGGGTGGAGACTGCTCTGTGCATTTGTGCAGATATATCAACGGCATAAAACATTCTCTCCCACTCAACAGGAAATAGCAGCCCGGCCCACCGTGCACACAAAAGATATCGCGGCTGCACACACTGCAACACACAATCCCTCACTTTGTAGAGGACACAATGTAGGATCCATCAAGTTTGCGACTGGTTTTTTACCAAAACCACAAAAGCATGTCTCGAGCTCTCTGTTCATGCAGCCAGTCTGTGTGACTCTATTGTCTTTGAGAGACTGTGTACTGCAAGATAAGGCAAAGACAGGCGGCTCACACAGATCCGGATCAGTGAGCAGACAGGGCTGACTAAGGGTTCATTAACTGTTGCACTCAGCTGTGCCCTGAGGGCTCTTTCTTGGAGCCAAGTGCGCCATTCCACTAGAGCCAAGACAGTTTCTTTTTTATTTTTTGTCTTCAGAGGATTTGTTGCGGTGACAGCAGAGATATTGGGTGTTTCCAATATCTAAGTGACGATAATACAGTCTGGAAAAAGACAGAAAAAAGCACGCTATTTGGACCAAGGGTCTAGAAAGAGCAACACTGTTCCCCTATATAGGACGCAGGACCTTGTGCAAGCCGGCATCCCTGTGAAATTAGCCAAAGTTTGGAACTGTTTTTAGAGGTGTGCCTAATTCCCACTACACGCTACGGCACGGCTCGACCCGCTTTCAACCGCTTGGTATACCATTGTCAAAGGTTGTGGATACACCTCGTATGTGGTACTTTTTTGCTTCCACCTCGGTTGAGGTTTCAAATTAACAGAAATGTCACACATCCTGCACAAACCCAAATTGTTTTTTGATAGCCAACCTACGATCGATAGTGGCCACCATTTTTGTACAGCGCTTTAACACTACCTGTCATCATTCATCCATTCATACACTGATGGCAGGGTGCCACTGCCATGCAAGGGGGCACCTGCCCATCAGGACTCTAACTAACCATTCATACCCATTCATGCACAGTCTGCGGGAGCAATTTGGGGTTAAGCGTCTTACCCAATGACACATCGGCATGGACTAGCGGAGCCGGGGATCGAACAGCCGATCCTCCGATTGAAGGATGACCCTGCAGGGTCTACGACTGCTCTACTACTGTGACTTCTTCAGTGTAGGTAGAAGCCCACCTACACTGTCTGCAGTGGAAAAACGAACTTGAGAAAACTACTTGGTACCAAAAAATTAGCCAAGCCGGGCCGTACCATGCAGTGGAATGTCAGCATTGTGACGTTAGCTGTACAATTGCTTTTAGTAGAAAGGGTGTTCCTCCCTTAGATATTGTTTGGACAGCATATCCTGCTTCATTTCCAAAACTTTGTATATAAACTTAATCCACTTTATTCTGTGTTTGTTTTGTTTCACAAAATACACACCGCACCATGCGTATGGTGATGAAGCTTGGCCTTTCATCCTCTCACTACAGTCTTGAAGCAATGTGCTAAAGGAGTAGTCTCAAATTAGCAATCAAATACGGTTGCAAGACATGTCATCCTAATGGATCTGTGTAACAAATCTAATTTCCAGTACGCACGCAACAGGTTTGCATGTTAACCTCCACCCTCATGTATCTGTAGGGCAGCGCGTCTTCATTCATAAAAGCAGCTGCATGGTGGCACATTACGGTGCATCTGTCTTTCCAGATTTAGCTCCAGACATTGAGGGGCATTTTCTTTGTGTGTCAGCTTTTCATTTCTCCTCTCGAACGGTTGTTATTTTCATTCTGTATTTTTTGGAAAACAATCAAAGCCGAGCAGGTTAGAAACTCATGCATGCATGATGATGATGTGTAGAAGAAAAGAATAGCACCTGGATCAAGGCGTTTTAGCTGCACGCTTGTCTTCCATTGACTTCCAAGCACATTAAAGAAAAACTTCAAAGAGAGCCCTAATCCATAGATGTTATTCACTATACCTCTCTGCAGGGTGTGTGTGAAGATAGATGAAGCTATTTCTCGGGGAATCTGAGGCACATTACTCAAACCTTTGAACTTTTTAAACGACTGCAAGTGTCTGCAGGTTGTGCCACCGGACGCAAACACACACACACACACGCACACACACACACACCTACACATACACACACGCATGCACGCACGCACGCACGCACACACACACACACACACACACACACACACACACACACACACACACACACACACACCTACACACACACACACACACACGCTCAAAGGAACCTGTTTCTCCGCACATGGGGCCCAGGTGGGAAGAAAAGAGAGGGCGACAGAAACCGGAGTGAGAATCTGTTGTCCCACAGCCGACCTCACCTTCGGGAAAGGTGTTGCATGCCGCAGCAGTGCTCAGGGAAAAGGTGTTCGCCGGAGCCCAGAGAGAAACTCGCAGCCTGTGACTCAACGGCTTGGAACCCTCGTCTCCTGCTTTAGTCTACACCAACGCCTCCTGGGTGGCTTTTCAAGCCGGCCGTCTTCACACAGTAGGCCTTTCAAAGCCTTTTGAACAGCACCCATGACGCCTCGATAATCGACGGTGTTCCCTGCAGATTGGAATGTTTCGCCGTTAGTCATGCAGTTTGTCTCCGTCTAACTCCGAAGCGACGCTGCGTGTTTGTTTCTCTTTTGGGAGGCCTCTGTCTCTTTCCTCTGCACGCCTGACTGGACAGTCTGGCTCCCAGATAGCATCAGGCTGTCTGAGATTAGCGCTCATGAGGGCGCAGTTAAACTTGTAAAAGCTCTGGACCCCTGTCCCGGTGCCCGCGTTCCACACAAGGCCAGATGACCATCGTGTGTGTGGCACAACACTGATAGCCTGTCTGCATTGTCACCGCACCTCTTAAATGTGCTTAAGCCTCAGAGCTTATTGCAGAGGCGGCCACAGATCCCAGCCCATGCGGGAGTGGGCTGTGGAGCCTGCCAGTGTCGTTGCCAGGCAGTTTAGCAGTGCAACAGACAGATAATGGGGCTGCTCAGTGTCCCATGGACCAACATTTTTGGAACTGGACAGCTGATAACTAATCATTTAGGCCACAGCGCTCCCCTGCCTTCTGTTTATCAGACACTAAATAACACCGCTGTAATCTGTAAACAAAACGCACCTACGTTTGTTTGTATTCACTTTTATTACACAGGAAATGTAATAACTGCCCGGAGCTATTAAAGTTTATTGTTAAGGAAATAGGTTAGGTAATAATAGTGGAATACAGTTCAATACATCTTTTTTTCTAAATCTTTTTTCAAGGCTGTAATCAAAACAAACATGTCAATTTAAATAGTTTTTGTTCCTGGTCGGTCCTGGCTCTGTGCAAATTACATTCAACTGTTGAGCCAAAGCTAATATGAGGCTTCTGCAATCTTGGTGGACCAATTAAACTATCTTTGTCTGAAGTTTAGTTTGGGCCCTAAACATGCATTATGTTTAATTGCCAGCAGGGGGCGACTCATCTGGTTGCGAAAAGAAGTCTGGTTATATAGAAGTCTATGAGAAAATGACTCTATACTTCTCACTTGATTTAGTCCCTCAGTAAACATTGTAAACAGGAGTTTATGCTTTTAATCTGTAGTTTCAAGTCTTCTTCAATACAGCATGTTCATTTAGTAAATTATATTCCCATTTATGCGTTTGAGTATTCTCCCACTGTCTAGTACACAAATACACATTTAGTCCCGTTCTGCCGTTGGTTTTAATCTGGTGTAAGTTCTTAGTATATGTGTTGGGGCAGCAGTTGCAACACATTCTCACTAACTGGGCAAAAGCTGCCCTCATAAACTCTGCACAACTTTCTGTTGGCACGGCAGGAGGCCACCTGTGTCAAGCCCCACAGCCACATCAAAGAGATCACTCTGCTGTAAGACTTCAAATATGTCTCTATCAATGCTTTGAGTGTGCCACATGCTTACATTTACCACACATAAGTACACACGCTGGCTGTAGACGGGCACGCCACAGCTGAAACATTGCTGACATTCTTTTTGCTCGAGGGCTCGGCATACAAAGATTTACACACCTAGAGTTTGCAGATTTCCCTAATTCAGGACTCCTTTCACTCATGCATTTGTTTGACTGGGGTCTTTATTCTAAAATAAATTAAAATGGCAATGAGGTAGTATTTTAATACATGTTCATCTTTTTACTTGTGCAGCTTCAGCTTTTGCATGTAGATGTTCTGCTCCAAGCTTACGAGTTTTCCCTGTCGAAAGAGTTTGTCACAATGCATTGTAGTCGTGGTTTTTCAGCATGAATTGAAATCTTGGGAAATACGCTATTTTGCTTTCATGCAAAGAGTTAGATGAAAAGATTGATACAACCAGGTCTGTTGGCTTAGCTTTGCAGACTGCAAATGTGGGTTAACAGCTAGCCTAATTAGCTATGCTTTTTTTTTGCAGGGATTTAACGAATGAGAAATAACGTGTTAATTAGTGAGCTTTTGAGCTGCTGGAAGGCAGATGTCTTTCCTTCACCTTTGGGCAGAGTCAGGCTAGCTGTTTCCCCCTGCTTCCATTCGTTATGCTAAGCTAACTGACTGCCTACAGACACAACAGTGGTATGAATTTCCTCGTCCTACTGTCAGCAAAGAGTTTCTATGGAAAAGGACAAGGCCAGCCCCCCCCCCCCCCCCCCCCCCCCCCCCCTCCACACCTCTGTGACGCAGCTCTCCCTTTCCCTGTGTACACTCACGCCTTGCCGCTGCAGCTGAGGGCTTGAATACTACAGCTGTGTTGACGAGAGAGCCACGACATGGAGTGTTAAGTTCCCTGGAACAATGAGCGCACGGGTCAAGAAAGAAAAAACAATGGGAGCAGCTTGTATAGACTAAAAGTACAATTGAGATTCCAATGTCATGTGCTCTTTGGGAAAGCTTTAATGGTCCCTCAGCAGCCATGCTTTCTGTTTCCTTAGTTACCGGCCCCTTTGTGTAGCTTCTATTTTTAAAGCATCCTCCCCATATTTAATCATTTATACTTTAGAGGGTATCTGGCGATACCGCTTCCTGTGCAGGAAGCGGAAGGGAGTGGGTGGTGGGGGTGGGGGTTTGAGGGATGCATGGTCTTGTCTCCCCTCTGTAGTCCATGTTTCATCTGCCTTCCGTTCCAGCGTGTCCCCCTCCTCTGTAAAGAGCTGCACCAAAGCACAGGGCAGACATTAACCATTCCACGTCACAATGTTTTTTTGTTCCAGGAACATGTTATCATTGCTGGGTACACAGAGAACATCTCTTTAATTGCTTAACAGTATTATGCACTGCGTTCTATTTCAAATTGAGCACACGGTCTTCTTCTTTTATAAGAGGCAGTTCCTCTGCGTTGATTTTCTTTTAATAAACAGAAAAGAAACAACATGCGTTGGCTGCTTTCCCTTTATCCTCTGCAGCCAGGGCAAAAGGTAGAAGATTGCAAAGGAGCAGCTTCCACGTCAAGTGGTTCAGGGAGTGACGTAATGAGCCAGTAAAAGCAAACAATAGTGTCCTGGAAGTGAGGATTGTGAAACAGGATTTTACGCACATTGAGTCAATTGCAGATAAAGTCAACTGTCTGACACTTCTGGGAAGTTGCACAGCCAGAGACAATTTGTGCAGAAAAGACTTAGTAACTTCTCTACCTGTCATTTCTGCAACATTTTGCAAAGCCGCTCAGTTACCAAACTAAGTGCTGCAACCTAAGAAGCAGCTGTGATCATTGTTAATGGTCATGTTGGTCCAACATTTTGATCCAGACTGAAAATAAATATGGTTCCAAGAGGATTACTTCTATTGACGCAAGTGATTCCCTTACTTTTCCTCGAGCATCGCCAGCTGGTCAAAGTTTTCACTTACGCTGTGAAATTTCTACATCGATTGGCACAAAAAGGCCCTTCACAGGATGATATCATTTGGTAATGCTCTGACATCATCGATAGCACCATCATGTCAAATTTTTTATTTGTCCAATTCTTTTCCAATACCCATCAGTCGCACTGCCAGCTGTACTTTGTCTTCAGTGATAATTAGCAAATAGTGTTAACAATGATAAACATTATCTGCTAAACATCATAACGTATTATTGTCACTGTAAGCATGTTAGCATGCTGATGTTAGCATTTAGCTCAAAGCACCACTGTGTCAAAATGCCTCACAGAGCTGCTAACATGGAAGACTCTTTGTCTTGTTATAGTTTTAAGTTTGAAATATACATGAAAACAGATTGAAAAGTGCCGTTGTTCTACTAATATGAGGACGTTGATGTCCGTGATCTCAACAGCTAGCTTCCAATATTCAAGCTCTCCCTCTTGGCAAAAATCCTTTGCTATCAGTTATGGGGTGCTACATGGGCCCATAACTATTTACATTACACATCAATAACATTAATCTTCCAAATCAGTACTTTAAAATACATTTTTATGCTGATGACACATTTGTGTATCTCCATGGTTCTACGCCAACGCCACGAAGGCTCTTATTCAAGCTGATCACCGGGCGCTAAACTTTATCCCCAAGAACACATTTCATACTCACAAAGTTCAATGGATTTAGAAATAATCTCTCATAAATATCTTGTAACTACCATACATGTTCCAATAATAACATAACCTGAGATGTCCTATGTGTACCACTATCCACTAGCCAGAACTGGTACGATGCACGTTTCAAATGGGATGAATTACAAACCGCTTTAGCTATAGGTAAAAACAGATCTTGAATATTAGAGTTATTAGTAACCAATAACACACCAATAAGAACATTGATTGTAAGTAAATTAACTTAGTTGCTGATAAGAGTAATAGATTTAGTTCACTTTGTGTAAAGACAGTGATAGCCTCAGCAGCATGTTGCCAGGATTGTGGCTTTGTTGGTTTCCTTTGTGCAGAAACCAACTGCATCCCCACACACTAATATATGTATGTATGAGCAAGTGTGTATATTTTTGTGTGTGTTCTAAACCAGGTTTGAGCACAGCTGTCCAAAGGCTGCGATGTCATCAAAAATGCACAGTGCCAGTCGCATAGCTCAGGCCAGACGGACGGTGCAGCAGCTGAGGATAGAGGCCAGCATCGAGAGGATAAAGGTGCCTTTATATTCACACAGTCACTCACACTGCTCTGAGTGTCCTGCTTCTACTTCTGTATATCAAGGTAGATGAGCGTGTCGGCTGCTTTTTTTTCTTTTTCAGGTGTCCAAGGCTTCATCAGACCTGATGCGTTACTGTGGAGAACACGCCAAGAATGACCCGCTGCTCATGGGCATCGCCGCTTCAGAAAACCCTTTCAAGGACAAGAAGCCTTGCACTGTCTTGTAGGGAAACAACTGAACTCGTGTTGCTTTCCTTTTTGATTCTTATGTGGAAAGAAAAAGATGTAAGTAACACTGTTCACGACTTATCTTAAGGCCAGTGTAACCCCCGCCCCCATACCTTTGCACATGCAGTTTGAGGAATGTATTTCTTTTCTGCTTTGCCGTCACATCCCAGTTACAAACCCAGTCAGCAGAACATTTGTTGGCATTGTACATTTCTGCAAACCACGAGATACAGACACAAATGTCGACGTTTCTGAACCCAAAAATATGTTTCGTAAGTACATTTCATATCGGCCTCGAATCACGCTTGCAGAAACGCACAATGCCACAGGGTTAACATTGTGAAGTAATTGGTTAGCATTAGGCAACAACACAAATAATTGAGTGTGTTAAAATAATAACCGTAACAAAAACTACCATGAATAAATGACAACCACCCTTTGGCTGACTTTCTACAAATGGAACAACGTCCATCAAAATGCTAAAAATGTCCACGTTCAACGTATCCCGTGGTTTACAGAAATGTACAATGCTAAAAAATACAAATGTATACAGTTATACCAAAGAACCAGCAGAAGTCAGAAGCTGAAGCCTGAGAGGAGCTGTGCCATGGACTGACTCTCCTGACTCTCTAATTATCACAGTGCACATAAACAAGCCCCCTCAACCACCGGTCCAATCAGATTCAGGCTTTAAGCTTTCACCTCTTACTCACATCAGACCTGTTTCCGGATCCAGTTGTTGTAGGTTGTGTGCTCCTGATAATGAGCACCCGAGGTAATGATATGCTGTCGGCGGATGAGCAAACTGAGCCGTCCATCACAGGAAGAGAAGAGAAAAGAGCGGAGGTCCACTAATGCACAGCTCCTGCTTTATTTTTATCATGTAGTCACAATCATAATAGTCTTTAAAAATTGACCATTACATTGTTCTCTTTTTTTTTTATTTGAGCACAGACAGAGCAATCAAATGTGTAATTCAACTTTTTCCAGAGACAAACCTATCACTTAAAATGTTGATTGGATGTTTATTTTTAAGATATGGAGAATTGCTTTTGCCAGCATTAGGATACAGAGTTCACTTACAGTGTAGCTCCAGAACTCAGTTGTTCGTTCGAGTTACTTTGAATTATTTTTACACAACATACTTTTTTAATGATCACACCAATTGAATCCAATGCAAAGCTATTAAATATGATTTTTGTGACGTCTAAATTGCTATTGTGGTTTTAATACAAGAGGGAGAAATTATCTCAACAAAACAGTCAAATTCTTTCCTCTTTTTTTGCATTTGCCTTATAATGTACAACTCAATCCAACTATTTCTTAAAGATTTAATATGTACAGATAAAAGTACCGATATCATCTTTTCGGATTGCTGCACCTTGTGCCTGACCTTTTCGGTATTCCTTATTTATATATAAATAAGGAATACTTGCAGACAAAAGAAAAATGGCAAAAAACAAACAAAACTTTCACCGTACGAGGTATAGGCAGACATTTAAAAGCAATTTCCATTGCTGAAAATAAGGATTCAAGACCACTCAGTGCCAGATCCAGATATTTAGTGTCCCTGTGCTCCGTCTGCAGAGCCGAGGCTGACAGCTGCACCATTCAGCCACTTAGAAAGCTGTTAACACCAGATGACTGTTATCCTCTTTGAGTTTCAAACATTCCGTGTTTACAACTGCTCTAAAATGTGCTTTTTGTTTTCAGTTTTATAGCTAGGACATTATGTCTTTTGTGTGTTGGTGCTCATGCAAAACATAAACTAACATTACCAGCCAGGGTCTTAATGAAGTGATCACGCTTTAACCTTTCAACTACCTTTTAGTCACATAAGTGCTGTTGTCTTCAACTGTGAATAAGAAAGGCCCATTAGTGAAGGGAGTATATCTTACTGGAGGCTGTTATTGTACGACGACATATTTGAAAATGACTCATGTTCAATAATTGCATTGAAGGAACAGTGTGTAGCATTTAGGGGTATCTTTGGCAGAAAATAAACATACTATTAATAAGTATATTTTCTTCCAGATATATCTCATACGTCCGTATATATTGTAGCACAATAACCACAGTATATGCTTGCTTTAGCTGTTTAATGTACTTGATATAATTGTCGTGATTCAGTCAAACCTCAGTCTGGACTTGTTGTTATGCGATTTAATTTCAACTTTTTAAAATTAAAACTGAATGTGTTGTTTATGGTTAATGATGTCTTTGGTTGGTTTTTACACGTGAGCATGAATTTGTGTTTTTTAGTATAAATACAATTAAAATCTATGTGTTTTTTTCACACCTGGTCTGTGTAGGTGACAGCTTACTGTATGTCATGTTCCGGTACTTTATCTGTTTGTGGTCAATGCAAATAAACACATGAAAAACAAATCTTTAATATATACGTTTACGTTTTTTTCAACTAATGTCAAATGAAAAAAAAAAAGACTAAAGCTTGCATGAAAAGCAGGTATTTTGACAGTCTTGGTTTCTAAACCAGATTATTGGATGAGATTATGTTCTGTAAATTGTATATGTAATTCATAAGTGTGTGTTGTGTGTTGTAGCTCAGGGGGATGAGTGGTCGTCCCGCAACCAAAAGGTAGCCGGTTCGATCCCCAGTCCCCCCATAGCTCACATGTCGAAGTGTCCCTGAGCAAGACACTGAACCCTTAACTGCTCCCCGGGCGCCTCACAGGGCTGCCCACTGCTCCCTATCCAGGGATGGGTCAAATGCAGAGAAGAATTTCCCCAAGGGGATTAATAAAGTGCATGTTTCTGTACATGTGTTTATTAGTTTGTATGTGAAATAGCCATTTGTATGATTTACCCGACACTAATCAGTACTTTTTATATTTCACAAAAGGTAAAATGACCATGTGTGATGTGAAAGTGGTCACTTCTATTGACAAACCAATTACGTTTTCATCACAGCTGTGCAGTTCCCCTGCTCCTTTACGGCACACAACTGTACTCTCACCGCTCTCAGCCCCATTTTCTAGCAGCTGTTTTCATTTAGAACAGCTGAAAACTGACTGACTGCAGTGGAGAATTGAGATATATAGGTGGAGACCAAAATAGAGCTCAAATTGGACTGAGAAATTGGCAATTCTTTGCTAACATGTTAGCCAATGTGCTCGTCTTGTTCTGCTTTAAAATGAAACTCAAATGTTAGCTCAATTAGCTCACACGGGAAAAACTGGATACTAAACCTGAGTATCTAGCAATTACACACAGCATGCTTTCTGCATGTGTTTATGATTTACAGTGAGCATTATGCAGGTAGTGACACTCCCCTGCCTAAAGTGAGAAGGAGATACCCATTCAGCTAATTTGCCCTCATTAGCGCTGTTAATCGTCAGCTGGTCCCGTGTGGTAACCAATTATCATTCCTTTGTTGGAGTCACAGGTCGCCATGTTCAAACAAGAGGACGAGTGTCCCCAGTATCAGGTCAGGAGCGCATAAACATTTTTGTTTGCTCTGATTTCTCAGTGACGGTTCTTTTTTGTGCCCCTGAGCCCTTTCCAGTAAGTTATGCAACAAGAGCTCCCGGCAGCCCTTTCTCTCCCTCCTCGGCCTCTCCTCTCAGGTGTGATGTGACACCCACAATCAGGTCAGGCCATATTCGTTGGCCCACATTGATGTTACCCTCACTGGAGTCAGATGATGGATAGCGCTGGCTTTGTAGCAGCGATCGTGTTACCTGTCGGTGCAGCGGAGGATAAGCTGTTCACCTCAGTATCTCCAGTATCTCACCTACTTTTAGAGGCCCTTCCCTGTGTGACAGGAAGGCTTCTGTCAAGGGGGGGCGAGTGTGTCTTTCAATGCTCAAAGTGACCCATTTTAACCTTGCTCTGCTCTGGTATTATTGTTCCACTTTCCAAGGAACAAACCAAATGCCACACTTAACTTTGTTTCAGATCTGCTGATTGCCAACTTCCTCAAAAAACCTCAGTGCCATTGGTGTTCTGCCCACAGACTCTGGCGCTGGGACTCTATTATCAATTCAGCGAAGTGCAGATCTGCCGGTTTCTACCCTGTGCACATTTGATCACATTCGGAAACTGCAACCTCAGTCAATTGAACACAAACCCCCTCGGGCCACTCTGTCCCGCCACTCTCTCTTCCCTTCCAGTCAGTCCTGCGTTTTTTTTTACCCACTTTTTTTCATTTCCCATCTGCGGCCCAGCACCTGATAGGACCGCCAGAGACGGTTGTTGTGCCCTTGGTATTCCCGGCTGACATCTCCACGGCAGGTCAGCCTCTCTGCGTGTACGCTGCTCGTTAATTACAAGTGCCTCTATTGTCAGTGTGTCAGTGATCAGGGGGAAGGCCTCTATTCACGTGGGCTAAAGCACTGTACAGCTCTAGCAATGGAGACCTGAATAGCCCTGACTCATGCATGCATTGTCTTGTGAGCCCACTGTGTAGAAGGCTTTGTCCCTCCCCACTCTGTGCACGAGCACCAAGAATTTCTGGTTTTCTCTTTTTGCACGTGTGTGAAACAGGTCTTCAATGTTTTTTCTTTTTTTCTTTCCTCTGCTATTTTTAATCCTCTCAGCAGTACATTTGGCTCACATTGCATAGCTGCAGAAGGCTGTGAAGTTGAGACCAATCCCACCCTCCCCTCAGTGTAACTACATACTCAATATATGCAAAGGTACAAATTTGAGCAGAGTTTCAATGCGGGAGCAAAGCTGATTTCAAGGAATCTCATGCCAGCAGCCAGTCGTGGAAACTGAGTACACTAGCTCAATTACAATAATGAGGTTCTTGATACTTGACACTTGTCACCTCTACTCCACTACATCTCAGAGGCAAATACAAAATGTTGGCAACTTAAGTTACCTCGCATTTTCAGAGTAACTAGACAAAATATAATCAACAAATACAAATATGATGTAATATTCCAGGTTTGGATGAAATTAGCCAGCTGCAACACGTATGAGGTACACATTGATGCATAATCATAAAACAGTAATGCATATTATTCTAAAAGAGGTACGTACGTTTGGTACTTAAAAGAATATTTTCACACTGTGGTATTGCTTTTACACAGTAAGCTAAATTAAAAAGATCGGAGTACTTCTTCCACCATTGACTGTTGCAGTTAAAGTTGTAAATAAGAACATTTTGGACTCCGTACTCCAGTAAAAAGGCGGTAACTATTATAACAGACTACCAAAAACAACCAAAACGTTGTCTGGCTTTTGGTCCAAGAGATGCAAGCTGCAGAAAAGGGTTAGAAATGTGTGGAGTAAACACTTTAACCGGCCCAGTGGGGTGACGACGTTGCAGAGCAAAAACCACAACCAGTTGGGCAGCATGTTGAGCTTTTCATGCAGGCTGTGGGTGCAAAAAGCACACGCTGTTCCTCAGGACACTAAACCTGCAGTATGTGTAAATCATGGAGGCATAATCACCCGGTGAACTGTTGGTTGCTTGTTTATTTCATTCAACGTAACAAGGCAGAATTCCAAGAACAATAAATATAAATTCATTAAATTAATAATGCACAACAACATCAGTTAGTGGACAAGTTGAAACATTGCATTGCCCTTAAAAAAACAACAGTAATCTGTGAAAAACTTTCCCTTTTGAGTTATCAAAGTGACACGTTTTAAATACAATTAAATAAAATGTGCTGTTAATGAAATGCTTGGATTTGGTCAAATTTTCATGAGGAATTCTTTGAGCTGAGAGCTCCGACCGGTCCACTCCAGTACGGTCCAGTTCTTGGGAGTCTTGTCAACGGAGACTCTGTATTTGCTCCCCCACCCCCCCAGTCCTGCGCTTGTGCTCACCACCACGTGCGGCTGTCTGCTCACAAGGATCAGTTTCCTGTAAAGGCGTCCTTTCTCGGCAGGAAAAAGGCTTAGTCATACGTTGGGAATCCTGGAACCCAGAGTGCTGAGTCACTCTTCCTTGGCCCACAAGTTCACCCTGACTCGGTAAATTTGTTGGAACGTTTTGCTTCCTTGTGTCCTTTTCCCCCCCTGCCCTTCCCGTCTCCGTCTCTCTCTTTCCAGGGCATTTCCAAAAGGAGTCCAACACAGACATTAACACAGGCCTTGTGCAGTTACTTTTCCCCCAATGCACACAATACATTATTAATCCAAGCCGCTTCATCGGTCAGGCAGGTTGATAACAGGCACCCACTGGTCCAAACAGCGGCTTTCTCTGCAGAATCTGGTCACTTTGCTCAGTGCCGGGTCCTTCCACAGTGACGACTGGGGATTCTGCAGAAGAGAGGAACAAAACGCACATTAGCGTCTGCAAACAGATGCAAATTATTCTGATTTGCAAGACCAATGCAGGTAACGGTCCCTGCAAGCACAGACAATGCAGATGAGTGAAGGACACTTACGGTAACTAGAACGCAGTGCAGGTCCGTGGGCTCCCCTCCAGCTTTCACTCCTCCAAGGATTTCTGCCAGGCGCTGCATGTTGCTCACCCGCAGGATGTTGATGTCATTCTCGCAGCAGAAAGCCTGGATCAAGGTGAAGTGGATCTGGAGAGCCACGTCCTCCTCATCGTCCGTGGCCAGCAGACACAGCACCACGTTGTCTGGGTCCCTGAAGGCAAAAGACGAGACAAGAAATAAGTCTCGTGTTTTTACCGAAGACGAGTTCACTTCACTTTTTATTCTAACGCCACAGTAGTGATCTTATTGTTAACTCACGCATTCAGGGACTTCGCTGCCTCGTAGACGCCCACGGTGGTGCAGCCCTGAGGCAACGCAGAGCTCAGGACCTCCTCCAGCGCGTTGGACACCGATTCCATCCTGAGGGAGAATACATTTATCAATTAAAACACTCACGAGCACTTAAACAACTTAGTAGGTGAAGTGTTATTTTGACTAAACGTGTCCCGAGTTATCCCATCATCATATCTACATAAAGACAGAATATGAACGTGCTCTGCAACACACAATGCAGCTGTGACCCCGAAATAACGAGCGCTAGCTTGAACACCGTTTAGCGGAGCTAGCTGGTGGTTAGACCGACCGCAGCGCAGCTATAACGTTACTGTAACGTTATAACAGAGTAACACATACAAATAATAATTCGCAAAATGACAACCAGAACTGTCAGTATGGGAGAAACCTTACTTTACACAGTTAGACTAAACTGTCCTGGTGAAGGTGTTTGCAACGGGTTTTAAAAGAAATAGTGCCGCTCGCGACGTTCACGCGAAAAACAAGTTCGCAAAAGCGAAAAAAAAATAAAACTGGGTAAAAAGTGTAAAAAGCTCACCTTTCTGACGAATTATCTCCACTAGTTTCTTCAAAAGTCATATTGCACATCCGAGCGGCTGGGTGCTGTATAATATCCAGAGCAACAACACGAACAGTGTACGTCCTCCTGCGTGCTCAGTTTGTCCCGGTGTGCCCGGTGGCGGCGCGTCCAACGTTTCTAGTAGTAAACCCCACCGCCGTGCTCATTTGCATAAACCGGTTCAGTTGGTCACGCGGAAAGACGTGGTTAACTATCGTTTTGTCTTTGGGGATACAGCGACGCCCTGTGGCTGACTGGAGAACTGCTACTGAGAGGGGAAATCCGCTTCTCCCAGTTCATCGCAAAGTAAATAAATAGCTCTGATTTGAAATTGATTAAATATGAATTATAGCAGCTCTGGAGTGTCTCTAAATGCACCAGCGCACACAAAGATAAGTCATCAGAAGTGAGCCATTCATTTGGTATTTTGTGTTTGTTTGTTGTGCACTTTATTTTAATTTTATATTCTATTCTATTGTACACTAACATTGTAAATGTCATGCTCCTATTTCTTTTTGCACTGTGTTGACTGCTTATTGTTTATTGTTATGCACCACCTGCCAAGACAATTTCCTTGTATGTGATCACATACGAGACAATACATGGTTCTGATGCTGATTCTGATTAACATTAATTTAATTTCCAGAGATATTGTTACAATATGTAAATATTACATCAGTTTACGTGATCACATTCATCATAGACAAAAGTCAAAAGGCCTGCTGTGAAACATACCTATACAAGCTGTATGAGGCACATGGGATTCCAGGATAAAATGGAAATATCCACATTGTTAAGGACAGTAAGGACATAAAGGTGACTGTACTGAAGTGTAAAGTAGCCCTGAGAATAGTGATGCACAGAGGGTACGAGTATCGTGTTACAGACCATCATTTGTCCGTATACGTAGTACAATAAAGTTCATACACATTGTATTCATGACGTTAATATAATAAAAGCTTTCACTGTAGGCAACGAGGGACTTGAGTGGCAGCTTCAGTGATTTCTCACACCTCGCTTTGTAGTCAGAGCGCCTCTGCTGGGAGAGGAGCGCAAACGTTCAGCTTCGCAGAGGTCGGCGCTGACTCGGAGTCAGTTTCACGGCGCTTACGTCCCCGGAAACATCTCTAAAAACCGACCGGAGACCAGCTCAACCCCCACACACGAAATGACCGACTTTGGCGGCGCGCTGCATCTTCTCGACCGGCAACGTGGCAACACTCAGTATTTTAAAGTTCTACAGTACGTCTCCCCCTACCACACACACACATACACACACACACACACACACACACACACACACACACACACACACACACACACACACATGTGACCTACGATCTGAGGACACGGGTAGTCATGTGGACTTTACACAGAAAGGACTGACAGAACTTTCTTTTGCTGGAAATAGCCTGGAGATGGACGTGATTTCCTCTTTTCCTGCCCTGCGGGACTGCAGCTGTCAAACTTCTCAGGGCGTGCTCCTCTGTTTACTCTCTGCTCACTGACCCGACTCTGCTGGGACACACCATGCAAATATAACGGAGGTGAAGGATTATTCATACCCTGAATGGTATGATTTTGATTTTACAGTATCCATTGGTAAGTTTTTCTTTCCCCCTCCCCTCTTATTGGATCATACTTTTTAGCACTGCTTCCTGTGCAGCAACAACACAGTGT
Source organism: Myoxocephalus aenaeus (assembly GCA_038501785.1). NCBI lineage: Eukaryota > Metazoa > Chordata > Actinopteri > Perciformes > Cottidae > Myoxocephalus > Myoxocephalus aenaeus. The sequence goes on from JBAMJR010000011.1 coordinate 5,147,107, forward strand.
TATATGGGTGAACTTTATCCTCTTGTTATCATCCAGACTCGTTTATCAGCTCCTGTTGTATGAGTTTCCCGTGAAATGATGTGGCAGTGGTGGGTGTACTTTGACTGCATCTGGCATGTGCGAGCAGCAAGAGCCTAAACACAACATTTCACTGTGGGGATTTTACTTTACTTACTCCAGGTTCTGAGGGAGGCTGATCTCGTGTCAGGAGGTCATCATGGAACACAGGGGTCACCCCCGGCCCGACCCCGTCCACCGCTCTTACAGAACTAAAGACAGAGACAGGTATTCTCAGCAGGACAGGGACCAGAACTACCAACCGCCGAACCCCAGAGAGAGGGACAGGCACTGGGCTCAGACGGATGCCCGCTACAGGGATCACTACACCACTCCTCCTGCCAGACCGGAGCAGTATCCTCACAACGCTCCGCAGTATCCTCATGGCTACGGCCATCCGGAAATCCAAAGACCCCAGTCCAGGTGTGTACAGTAATGGGACTGTGCATACAGCTCTCCAAAATTGGTTAAATGAAATGGGCATCATGTCATCTCACACTGATTTCAGTTATTACACGGATCGGGCCGCAGTGACTGCAACTACATCAAAGGAAAATGTAGTTTGCAAGAGCACGGTGGCGCAAAAGCCCAGGCTCAAGTGTGTCACCCATTGGGTTGAGTGCATGTTTTTACTTCCTGCTGTTTAGTGCATGCTGGGATACTTACCTGTCACCATGATAAGGGTAAAAGAAAGTCAGAGGGAAGCTCTGTAGATCAGTGTTTGCAGAGTGTTATGCGCTCTTTAGAGGGAACATTAATGAATGCACTGATGAAACCAGAGGCCCTTTTATTTCCAGGCATGGATATGAGTATCCACCCCACAGCCACTGGGACTACAGAGACCACTATGGTTACTATGACCAAGACTACTACAGGGGACAGCGTGGACCAAAAGGTACAGTGATACAAGAGAGCTCTCATTAGCAGCGCTACACTTTATGTCTTGGTTAAAATAAATGAGCTGGTGCTTGTTCCCATGAAGATGCCGGCCCGTGGGCGGTCCAGGACTCCTCGAGAACGGCCCCTTATCATGATGGATCCTACAGGCAGGAGCACTCAGGGAGCTCCTACACTGATGAGCACAGGTGAGCCGAAAGGTTACATTTCTATTGGCAGCAGAAAGTTGATGAATACAATTCTTTATTTTTTGGAAACATTGTTTGTGGTGTTTTTGCACCACAATTTAGTTTCTTTTTAACCATACAGTGTCATTTTTCCATAATGTAATGTATACAAATAATAATACCTTTATTTGACTAATACTCTTCTTAACAATGTTAAAAGTGGTCAGACATAAACGTCCGTATACAGCAGTGACTGAGGTCTTCCTCTTAAAATATCGACACCGCTCGTTGCTGCTTCAACTATAAAATGTATAATTATTATTAAAGACGCATTGTTGCCTTCATTCTTTCAGGTATATCCAAGGCCGAGTCGACTCCCAGCAGTACCTCAACCACTACGAGGAAAATCCCTCCAGAGACAACGAAGAGGTGTCCTCTTATTACCTGGGCACATTGGAAGGCTCCAAACACTCAGGGCTGTCCTCCAGCAGCTGTGAGCTGAGTCAGTACATCAACGGAGCGGAACACAGCGAGCCCGTCCACCAATCGGTCCACACGTCTGACGCAGGTGAGCGTGCCGTTCGTTCTCCCTCACCCCACGCAGGGTTTACCGTGACGCGCCTTACGTCCTTCTGTGCTCCACATCTCCTTTAGAGCACTCGCGGATGCATCTGATGTCAGCACCTCTGAAGTACTCCATCCCTCATGTGGTCGTGAGCTTCGGGCCAGCGGGCCAGCTGATACGGGTCACTCCAGGCTTATCCACGCGGGAGAAATTTGGCCAGCTGGAAGTCCACAGTCTGGAAGTAGGAGCGACACTAGTCCGTGTGAATGAACACTATTAGATTGTCTTCTTCCTCACCACTAGGACTGTATTCTTGTCTTCATGCCTGCACAGATAATTCTGGGTGAGACTAAGGAACAGCAGGAGATGAGAAACTTCCCAGGGCCCTTAACCAGGTATTGCCATTAAAATATATTTAGCAGAATGACAAAAACCTAAAATTATTATTGGTCTTGTGTGACTTAACGCGGTCGTGTTTAAAGCTCAATGTTTGACTGTTGTATGTACTCTGCTTTTCATGTTTTTGAAGGGAAGATCTGCACAAAGTGGATGCTTTAGAGTTCGCCCACCAGAGGGCGGGCGCCTGCATGAGCGGTGACGAGCTGCATGATAAGAGATCTGCTGCCCTCCTGTGGAGTCTACTGATCCTGCTCTGCAGACAGAATGGAGTATGTGGATCATGTCTTCTCGTTGGATGTGGACACATTTGGCTCAGCATCCAACAACAAATTCCAGTGATCTTGTGTTTTATTTTTCATCCTGATACAATTTTCTCTCCATTTCCGCTGTTTCAGCAAATAGTTGGCTCAGATATCGCAGAGCTGCTGATGCAGGACTCACATTCCGAAGGAAGCTGGGAGTCAGAGGCTCCCACGCTCATTGACTTCAGTGACGGTGCAACTGCTGAAGCATCAGCTCCCACGGGAAATGACCTGCTCACGGGAGACTGGAGCGGCTTCAGCTCTGAGACCTCTGAGAAGGCCCTGCAGAGCTACACTCAACTGCTGCTGGCTGGGAGAAAGAAGGTTTTCCACCTTTTTTTTTACTCTCTATCTATTCATCATATGTTTATTATTTATTTATTTTCTTCAATGAAGTAAAAGTACCAATACCACAATTAAATAAATATTCCATTCCAACAAAAGTCCTGCATTTAAAATTCTTCTTGGGAAAAAGTAAAGAATCGAAGTGTTGCTAAATGTACCGTAAGCATCAAAAGTAAAAGTACTAAATCTGCAGGACAATTTTATTTAGATGCAGCTGTGTAAACTTTTCCACTTTGGTGGAACTGCTAATAATATAGCAATTGCACCAAAGTAGACATCTGACACAGCTTTTGGTTGAAGGGCCACAAGCCTAAAAGGCTGAGAACCACTTGTTTAATCTTGAACAATGCATTGCATTTTAAGATTAATCGTATGTTTTTAATGTCAAACCTGAATCAGAAAAGTACATATACACGTAGAAATGTAGTGGAGTAAAACATGCAATGTTTTCTTCTCTGAAAGGTAGTTATTTATAAAGTAGCATAAAAAGGAAATACTCAAGTTAGATACAGACACTGCAAAACTTCTTCCAGAATACCTATTTAACTGAGGGTACTTAGTTACTTTTCACCACTGGTAATCTCAACGAAACTCCAAAGGCCATGATATAATAAACTTACTCTCCAGGTTGGGATGTAAATATAGTATATACTCAAATAATAATCTCCATACAATAAAGGTGCTCAACGCAACATTTAGACTAGAGCATCTCTGTTGCCTGCAAACGGCTCTCAACATGGCGGTGAGCCGGCAGCAACAACGGCACCGATGCTGACAGCTAACAGTGTTTACCTGGGTGGAACTGGAGGGGGAGAGCACCGCTTCCGTGAAAACGTTTTTAAGCATGATTTATGCCACATCTTCATTATTAATCCACTATATCCTTACTTAGCAAAGAACTGTTCGCTGCTATATTTAATGCTGTAAATATCGAATAGAGAACCTTGAAATAAATAGTTCATCAGGCACCTGTCAGGAAACACCCTTTATCTGATCAGTCCAAAAGCTTTGCGTTTCATCTTCATACTAGTGGCCTTGGATGTCATACTGTGTTGGGATCTGAGCGTTTGTCCCCTCACACTTTACATTGTGGTTTCCAGGAGGCCTTGGAGTCAGCTATGAGCAGCGGCCTGTGGGGGCATGCACTGTTTCTGGCCAGCAAAATGGACAACAGGTCCTACACCACTGTGCTGAACAGGTGAGAAAAGTAAAGTCGTCTGTGACAGCTGTAATAAATCTGTATACAACTCTACACACGAGCGTTGATTGGTGAAGAAATGGTCCCTCTGACAAGAAACTTGAAATGTGGACACCTTTGTCACTTGTATCAGGAGTACATCCTCAGTTTACTGTGGGTTTTTTCACCAAGTCTACAGGAACGCAGCTGGGCCTTAAGGCATTTTGACATATTTGTGTCACAGGGTATTGTAACTTCTTTGTTGTCCCATGATGCACACTTACCCAAAGAGCATTGTCCCCATACACAATGGAAAAGGAGCGGCTGCATAAACAGTCCATACATTTCCCCAAATAACTCTTTCTTTAAATCTGAATTTCATCACTTTGTGCCAATAACATTCAAAAAGTAGTAGAAAAATGTGGAAGACATAGAGGAGCCCTATGACAATATGCAAGCAGAGGCTTTTTTCAGCATATGTGTCCTTCATGGTCCCCATAGCGTGAATCCTAATGACTTTGGTGACCCCTTGACCTTTCCTGTATCCTGTAATCCTGTCCAAAACTTACACTCCCATCGTCCGCCGTTGCACTTTGTGTTTAGCGCACATTATACCGGATAAATATCAGCATGTTAGCATCGTCATTGTGAGCATGTTAGCATACTGACGTTAGTAATTACCCCGAAGCTCCACTTTATGCTCAGTGTAGCTTTGACAGAGCTTCTAGTATGGCTGTTATTTGTGTACTGTAAACAAAAATTATCATTCAATTCGTTTGTACAAAAATGTATTTTACGTTTTTATGAGTTAAGTCAATTCCGTAATTAAAAAATTTGAAAAATCAACGGATGGCACTCCTTCAGCGATTGCCTGCAGTCACAACTAAGAGAGGAAGACACATTTAATACTTGTGACTTGTGTCACACATGGCAAGGAAGACAGGACATCTCATCAGCTCTGTCCAACAAGTCACGTGGCTTCCCACACCCCTGCGTCTAAAAATAATTCCCTTTATTTAGAACCTGTGGAAGGTAATTACAGTTGTGAAAACAAGAGGAGATGAGACCTCTGGAACACTTTAACTTGGCTTCCTGTTCATAAACATTTGATTTTTCTGTACGAGGAGAGAGGTGTGATGGCGTTCGTTTATCAATGCTATTTCTAACATGCGTGTGTCAATCGGGCAAACGGTAACTCTATTAATAAATCAGTAGTGATTGCTTATTTATGTTTGGTTATTTATGTTTGCTCAGTGTGCTGAATGACATTACATCATTGCACTATAGAGCACTAAACTTAAGTTTCTGTAAACTATTTCTCATGTACCGTAAACGTCGGGTTACAAGCCGCTCCTACAGCTGATCAGTGTCCCCGCTGTAGCAAGCTAGTAGCAATGGTAGCTAGCGCTGCTAGCTAGCGCTTCTGCTGCTACTGCCCGCTGCTGCTGCTACTGCCCGCGTCCCCTCTGCCCAAGTCGGGTGTCGAGCCTGGTCCCGCTACCTTCGGTGGTTTTCGGGGAGCTAGCGGAAGTTAGCGGGGAAGTGACGGAGCGCTAGCAGGAGCCCCAGCTGGCTACAGCGGGGAGCTGTCGGGGACACTGACCGAAGGTAGTAGCGGCTTGTAACCCGACGTTTACGGTAACCCAATACAGTTTTAAAGACTATTTTGGCTTCCGCAGAATCTCTCCCAGCAGCACATGCCACTAAAGGAATGCCTGGGGGAGGGTAGATGGCCAGACATATTTTTTTTTCCCATTTGTGATTGACATCAGCATGGTGTGTCACTTCTGTGCAGAGCAGTAGCAGCAGCGACGCTCTCGCTCTCTAACTGATAAGTTGTAAAGGTGTGCATTGAGACGAACAGCTCTTTTGGCAGGTTTACAGGCCAGCTAACGGCCACTGATCCGCTCCAGACCCTCTTCCACCTGCTGACTGGGAGAATCCCTGCTGTATCCATGGTAAAACATTCAGACCATAACCTCAGCGCACATATCCACAATTGCAGTCATGGCATTGTCAAGACATCGGTCTGTAATGTATTAGCTAATAAGAGCCACGTGCTGCATGCTCTATGCTCTGTGCCCAGTGCTGTGGCAATGAAAAATGGGGCGACTGGAGGCCCCATCTGGCTGTTATGCTCTCCAACGAGACCGGAGATCCTGCCGTCCAACGGAAGGCCATCGTCACCATGGGGGACACCCTCGGTACGGGCTCACCGACCGACAGGTTGTGTAATGTTGTCTCTGCACCGATGTACGACCTGATTGTTTTGCGTCGCTCTTCCCCGCGCAGCCTCCAAAGGCCTGATACATGCCGCCCATGTGTGCTACCTGACGGCCAGCGTTCCTTTCGCGGGATTCAATCAGAAGGCAGAGAGACTGGTGCTTCTGGGCAGCAGCCACAGGTGAGCTGCCCTCGCCTCTTGATGCCATGTATCTGCCATTGTCATAAGAAGAAATGACCAGTAGGCAAGGCTGGTAAATGTCTTGCTTCTTCTTTTAATTATCTTCTGTTTGTTTTAGCCACTGCGTTTGCTGACATGCTCTTGCTTATGTTTGGTTTGCTGTGGCCTCTCCTCCCCTTCAGGCAATCCTTTAAATACTTTGCCACGAACCTCGCCATTCAGTGCACTGAATTGTATGAATACTGCCAGACCCTTGGGGGCAAAGGCCTTTCACTACCACCCTTTCAGGTAGCTCCCATTTACACCAGACCACTGCTTTTTTAATAAATACTATTATTCTCACTTGCGGTCCTATGTATTCAAATCTGATGCTGAACATTGCTGTGTTGTGGTCAGGTGTATAAGTTCCTGTATGCCAGTCGACTGCTGGACTGCGGCCTTGCATCGCAGGCCTTTCATTACTGCGAGGTAGTGGGACAGACGATCCTCAGACAGAGGGAGCTTTACTTTGTACTGACTGGAGAGGTTATTAAGGTATTCAAACATCCTCCTACACACACACACACACGCGCGCACATGATGTCTTATGCATTTGAGTACTGTGATCAAAGTGAATCAATGTGTATCAATTCAAGTCTATGTAGATGTACTTGCATGTATCTTTATTTTTTAGCGCCATAGTAGCACTTTAGTAGCACTTAAATAGCACTTACTGATAGCACTTTGTAGCTTAACTTTATTGAAGAAATTGTACTTTCTTGATTCTTGTTGTTCTGAGTTTGTACTCATGATTGAATTGCACTTATTGTAAGTCGCTTTGGATAAAAGTGTCAGCTAAATGAAATGTAATGTAATAATGTAATGTATGTGTCCTTTCTCCTGCAGCTGTCAGACAGGCTGAGACACTCCGAGGGTGAGTTCAGTGAAGCAGGTGTTAGCGGAGCCGGACAGGAACCCGACTGGCTGAGACAGCTGCGTGCTAGGTACCACGGTTTACAGGTGAGCTTCTTCATGGCTTTAATTTCAGAAAAATGTCTAATCTTGAGGGAAAAATATGAAACTGAGACGTCTTTTGTTTTGGCTAATCAGACATTGAGTTTCGACAGGATTCTTAACCGGTTGGATAAAGCCCAGCTGCTTTATTCCCCAGAAAGTGTTAGAATTGATATGTAGTTGGGGTATATCATAAGAAATCAATTACTTTCTGACTTTCGATCTGAGCATGTGAATGCTATGTTACTATATAAGAGAGTGTTAGAATGTGTGGACCAATAATTCAGGAGACCGGGGCCCGGGACCCACCCCACCTTAAGACACAAATATGAAACATACCAGTACGTTTTTTTTTTTTTTAAAGCAATTAAAAACGTTATCGTAATTCCAAAAGCCCACTTTTGGTCCAAAATAATAAAATATCATGGTAGCAACATGGCATTAGCGATGTCTGTCTGTTGGACCATTGAACAATCCTGAACAATTTGGTCCAGTCTGAAATATCTCAACTGGAATTGTAATAGCTTTGGTGATCCCTTAACTTTTCATCTAGCGCCAGCATCAGGTCAAAGTGGTTTATAACCAAATATCTGCAAAACTAACGGCATTCCCATCAGCCTCAGCTGTACTGTGGTGTTAAGTACTACTTAGCTAATGTTAGCAAACATGCTAATCTGAGTCCGTGAGCGTGGCCGACATTATACCCGCTAAACATCAGCATGGAAGCATCGTCATTGCTAGCGTTGGCATTTTGCTCAAAGTATTGTTGCGGCTAACTCTTGTTTGTCTGGTTTACAGTAAGACTATATAAGTGTCTACATTTCTTATTTTTCTCAGACGGGGAGTTACGACTGTCCTGAAACATTCCAGTCACCTCCTGAGGGAAGCGCTTTGGCCCATGAGGATGACAAAGTGTCCTCAGGTCATTTTAAGGCCTCTCACTACTTCAAATGATGCAGCTGTGTGGCCTGTTTCCCACTAGATAGCAGTGTCTGTTGCACCTGCTTTCTTGTATATCTGCAAAAAAAGAAATACTCAAAAGGATACTTCATTTGATTATTCTACAGAATCGCACTTGGATGACCTAAACCGTGACATCCTGAGTCCAGAGCCAGAACTTCTTTATTACACAGGCACTGGGGAGCAAGCGAACCTTGAGCATCAAGTTGAAGGACTGACTGAGGAATTGAACGTTCTGTCGTGGGACAATAACAGAGCTCAGGACGGGTACGAAATGGGCAGCAACATGCCTAATCCACGTCTGTCAGCGACGTAGGGGAAAGCCGTTATTGCTCATGTGATATCCATCGCTAATAGACCATTATGTCACCGTTCTCTTCCTGCTGCTTGTCTAGGCCACACGCCAATTCTCAGATGCCAGTACCGCTGGTTTATGCTCCCCCACCGCCCACAGGGACAGCGAGCCGAGCCTTCTGTTATCATAACACAGATAGTGCTGAAGTCAGAGCTGCCTCACCACATTGTCCATCAGCAGCAGAGGGTGAGAATCTAATGCGAGATAATCCCTTTCTCCATTCATGTATGTACTATGGGGAGTCGGCTTGTGTGTGTGATGTTTTGGGGATTTCTTCTGCAGGGGCTGGGTCGTCCTCTGGAGCAGGCCTGGTGAGTAATCTTTGGAGTGTTCTTACAGATAATAAACACAAAGATGGCACCCTCCTGGTATGATGTTACATGTGTGACTGTTTCCTGGATTGGACTGATTGGCTTGATCCTGGACTGTGTTTTCAAGATTTGAAACCCTTTAAAACGCGCTGAGTATTGTTAAATGTTTCCAAAAACGTTACCTGGGTGTGTATCTGTATTTACTCTGAAGATGGGGGTTCAGATGCTTGAGGTCAACGTCAGTCAGCAGGGGCAATACCAGCAGAGCATCCGGCAAGGTTTAGAAGGCTGCGAGCAGACCAGCGAGCCTCCTAAGCAGGTGGGTCACCAGTTCAAACCACAGGTGTCAGCGTGCCTTTTGTCGGACAGGGGGGGTCTCATTCTCTCTGTGCTTAATGCAGAGCACGAAGGCCGGCTGGTTTGGCGGTTGGTTCAAGTCGAAGCCCAAAGATGTTCACGAGGGGAGTTCAGAGCAGAGAAACCTGGCTCAGATGGTAAGAGTTGAATAAATCAACATTATGCTGCTCGGCTTCAATTTGGCGGTTTAAAATGTATATCTATGAATGTTTTCTCAGGAGCTACCGCCGACCAGTGGCTTCTGTCCTCCTCCCCCGCCTGCCATGTTTCCATCTCAGCCTTCCTCTGCTGGCCTCAACCCCTTTTCAAGGAAAGCAGGTGAATTATGGACTTATTTTAACAATATTTCTGTTCATTGCCAGTGTTGAATTCTTCTCTTTTTTTCCCTGTCCTGTGACTAAGTTAAAAATATCTCTCCGACTTCCAAATTCTTCAAATGTTAATGCAGGATTTCTGAGGTCACTGACTCGAGGAGCTGTGTTCCTGCTGTGCCCGGCCATTAACACAGTTACTCACTCACCAGCGTGTCCAATTTCATATATGGGCAAAAACGCAGTCATGATATGCGTGACATTTTACCTACATTAAGCTATGCAAATGTATCTATAAATAGCCGTGTCTCCTTCCTCCTAGGCCAGCAGCTGGGGTAGAAGCCCTGTCCAGACCGCCAGCCTGTATCACAGGTAAATGCAGTTACTGCAAGAGAAATATATCTGCACCGAATTAAAGGACTTGCGTAGTTACTTTGAAACCTTTTGTGTTTGTAGGATGTGGGGGATATCAGACCACCTGTCGTTCACAGTGCCTTTATCTCGAATGAGAGCCTCACCTGCGCTTGGATGAACACCAATAATATCCCCCCCCCCCCTCCCCCCACACACACACACACACACGCACACATTTCTTTTTCAAGGATGTTCTTTCACAGCCGTGCTCACCATCATGTTGCATATTCGATACAGAAATACTCTGGGTGGACTGGCATACTAACTCATATTGCAGCGAGCACATGTGCTCTCTAGATGCTGACAGCAGGGAAATGACCAGCGGATGCAGCACATATTTGGGGGAAGGGATATCTAAATTGACCCCAATAACCATTTGTGTACAAGAGTTTTGACCAGGACGGCCGACGTCAGCAACTGAACCACCTGAACTGCCGCGCCAGGTGCTGCAGGGGAATTAACTCAATGTAAGTTATATTTAGAAGTGTAAATCCATCCATAAATCCCCTTTTTTATAATCCACACCACTTAAACACAATTGGTGAACAATTAAAAAAAAAAGAACATTCAAACACAAATGAGGTGCAAACTAAAATGTAATCCGATGCTGTGGTGGTTTATTAGCCTCACAGAAGCCATCCAAGCGGTGAGCCTGACTTTGCAAAGCTGGTAAGTTATGGCAACAGTGTGAACATCATCTGATTATGTTAACATTCTGTGAAGGGAATTGTACTCTATGTAAGACATTTGAGTTGCCAAGATGGATGACACCGCATGGTGCGAGGGACGGATCGGAGAAGACTTGTTCCAGACAAACACCCCCGACACAGCCAGCCAGTATTCACTTATTGGATTAAACTGTTTATGCGCTGATAATTGCGACGCCTTCATTTGAGAACAAGATTTATTAATAGCCCTATCATATAAATGTCTGTGTCATGACAGAGCTAATGTAGGCTCCTTTTAAATGTATATAAAACACACAGTAATATATGCTATTATTAGTGTCACTTTTTTTCCACATGCTTTGTGCTCTATGTATTACAGTATTTGTCAATGCTTTTTTTTGTAATTTTTTTTACTTCTGTCCCAGCACATGCAATGGATTAATTACCAGTTCAGCGGAGCAATTTTGCCTGCCATTTTGAATAAAAACATCTTGCCAAGAAAATACCTGGGATTCGGATGTTGAGCAAAGTGACAACACAGCAGGTGCGGCCTCCTTTTACGATTAGTCGGCAGTAGCCAAGTGTGGCTGGGACACCGCCTGCCAAATAATGTGTCGGGCATAAACACATTTAGGATGGCTAGCTTTTTTGAAGGACCGTTTCAAGTGGCATCCAAAAAAATCCCTCCGACTCGGGTTACAGGCCTATTCCACAAATGGCATTTCTCGTCGAGTCATTCCCCCAATGAATGTTTTAACTGTCTTGTTGCATGAATGTGATGCGTTGTCGTTTGAAATGACCCCTCAGAGAGCAAACAGTATTATTGGTTTGAAAAAATTAAAGCTGAAGCTTTTATTTTTTCAATGACCATTTGGTTAACAAAACGTTTATTAAGGTTAATCTTCAGACATAATTAAATACCAGGTGTGCAACGTTGTTTCCCTTTTTATCCGTCAGCGATAGAGCTCCCTATGCTCCCGTTTGAAAAACTCTTGTACAAACCAAACATGTTGTGCATGGCAATATGACCAAAAATGTACCGAAATGTATACTTAAACATTTAAAAGGTTCTCCCGCATGGAACTAGATGTACTCCCACAACAAAATAATGAATACAAAGCACCGTGACCATAATTTAAGAAAGCAACAACAGACTGATTGGCTAACGTCCCTGACCCATCAAAACTCATTAACGTGTCACAGCAATGCGCCTCGGGGGGTATGACTGGCTCATGGCCGCGTTCGGGCACACTCGGTCGCAGCTACAGCTGCTTGTGTGGCCAAGAAACTTGCTACAACAACAAAAACGCCTTCACCTGGGAATAAGTCAATATTGACGACACTGTCATTTCCATGGGCATGGCGGGCTCTGATGGGTAGAGAACATTAAGCTGATGCTGAAGTCGGGCATATGAATCTCTGCGTGGTCGTGAAAATCAGCTTGAGGAAGTGACGGGTTTGTCCCACCGCGGGGACCGAGGCTGCACGATGATCCTACATACGTACCATAACAGAAATAAACTGGCACCCCATGACTTTGAATGGATCCAATGTGGATGAGTACAGTACCTGTCTTTAAACTGATTCAGACATTCGCGTCCCTGTGTGGTTCAACACGTGCTGTGCCAGCTTTGCGGCACACTGGAAGGACTTGTCGCACTGCACGCACACAAAGATCCTCCCAGCGCACGTTTGCTCCTGGTGAAGCTTCAGCGTGGCGAGGTGGCTGAAGTTCTTGCGGCAGCCCGGGCAGCTGTGGGGTTTCTCTTTGCTGTGGACGTACTGGTGACGCACGAGGCGGGAGGCCATGGCGAAGGCCACGCCGCACTCGCCGCACCTGTGGGGCCGCTCTCCGCTGTGGATGGCCTCGTGCTCGGTCAGGTTGGACGACTTGGTGAAACACTTGGAGCACACCGGGCAGACGTGCGGGCGAACGCCGGCGTGGGTCTTCTGGTGCTCGGCCATGCGGCTGGCCAGGGCGAAGGCTTTGCCGCAGTCGGGGCAGGAGAAAGGCCTCTCTCCCAGGTGCTTCCGCTCGTGGCGCTTCAGAGAGAGGGGCTTGTTGAAGGTCTTGCCGCAGTGCGCGCACGGGAAGGGCTTGTCGTTGGTGTGCATGTTCCGCTCGTGCTTCCGCAGGTCGGAGGAGCGAATGAAATCCTTCCCGCAGGTGTCGCACACGTAGGGCTTTTCGCCGGTGTGTGTGCGGATATGCTTGCGGTAATCCGAGGACCAGATGTAGGTCTTGACGCAGAAGGGGCAGTGGTATGGCCTCTCGCCCGTGTGGAGACGCTTGTGCTGCTGCAGCGTTCCCTGGTGGGAGTACGCCTTGCCGCAAGTGTCGCACACATGCGGCTTGAGGCCTGTGTGTGTTTGTAGGTGACTCTGCAGGTTGCAGAGCTTCTTGAAGGCCCAGCTGCAGTGGGTGCACTTGAAGGGACGGTGCTCTTTGTCGACTCCGTTGCGTTTCTTCATCGCGACCAAAAGTCTGGGGATCTTGTCATCTTTGCACTTTTTAAGTAGTTTCTTCACAGCAGGACTGTGCGCGTCCTTCTTTTGGGGCTTATTCCCGACTCCACCCGGAGAATATTCCTCGACATTTAGCTCTTTGAGCTTGGATGACCTCTGTTTGTCCGAGGCATTACTTTGAATCTTACGGCTCCTGAGGCAGTTGCTTTCCTTTTTTAGCGCAGCGTCCAGGAGCACTTCATTAGATCCACATACTTCAGTGTTCTCAGTACGCTTGGTGCACTGCAACAGTACCCCACTGCTGTCGTCCGGCTCGTCTCTGAATCCCGTTAATTCTCCCGGTGAAAGTTCAGCAAACTTCTCCACGAGAGACCAGTTCGGTGTCTGAGGATTCAGATAAAGGATCCCGGCGTCACAGCTCTCTGAAAGTGAGTTCACGCCACAAGTGCCGCCAAACGCAGCGTCGGGCTTCGTACGCTGAGGGTCCGTTAGGAGCTGTCCATCTGAGAGAGACGGGGCGACAGAATGCCTTTCTTGGTGTTTCCTGTTACTTCTCTTTTCAACAACTGGCCTGTCGGACGTCCGTGGGGAGATTTCATCCGCCATTGGTCACTTAAAATCATCTGCGTGAAATCATCTGTATGCGTTGGGGAGTTGCGGACAATGAGCCTCCTTAAAAAGACCTGAAAAATAAAATGCACAGAGCATGCTGTTACCATCCTCATCTAATGCCTATAGTGGGCCTTCATCATAACTTCCTTTTCTCAAATAAACGATCATATCAAATCGCTCACGCGGATATAATTTCTTCATAGTGCTCTATTACCACACAGGCCTGCATGCTATACTTACTTTGCGGCTGCATCCACCATGACCTTGGGTATAGCATTCACTTAGCCTTGCATCTTGCAGTCAAGTGGCACATTAATTCCCAGACGTCCAACATATGTTACTCCATAGATATTCCTTATATTACCATTTACTAAAAGAGAAGAAGAAGAAAAATGTTAACTTCCCACACTGACACCATTTCCCCGAGCTCGCTCCTCTGCGGTCTCCTTCCAGCAGGTCCTGGAGATGCCGCACAGATACCCTATAGCCCCGGGTCATAAGGGAGATGTGCGCTCGGTGGTGTTAACGGGCGGAGTTTTGGCAGCAGCCGTCCGCGGGACTTGGTCAGCATCTATCTTGCTAGTCAGCAGCAGCAATGACATCTCCTCAGCACTGGCTCAGCTTACCTCTCACTGACTTAGCTCACCGCCTGTTTGCATGCAGCCTGTTGAGAAGAAGGTCTCACGGAGACCGAGAACTTCAAACACACGAACTGTAACCTTGTGTTAGCTCAAAGCCTGCCGCTTGTATGAAGACGTTTTTGCTAACTTTTAAGTTACATAAATGTTGCTGTTTATTTTATTTTATTCCTGACTTCAACGTGTAAAACCATGGTTTATAAAAGCCGACATTTAAAAAATACAAACACAAATACGTCAATTTGTGTCCTTCCGCCGTACCGGTGTGGCAGCGCATTGATATTTTAATGAACTTATTAAGTTACAAGGTCTCCCGTGCGTTAATGAATTTAGCCAATTAAAGCAATTGGCTGAAATGGCATATTATATGTAACCTGCATTACATTGCATCACTTTGCTACTAACGTGTTTCACGGCGTCACTCACATGGACACGGCCCACTTTCGGTGGAGGAATTTTACATTCAGTATCTCAACGTGACGCCGGTTCAGACCGCAGCCACAGTCTGAGGTTTCTCTCCTATTTTAAGCACATGCGCAGTTACTCACAGTGGCCTCAACGTGTCGCTGTTCACTTGCTGTGATGAACACACGGAGCCACGGACTGTGGAAAATCACCGGCTCCATTCAAAAGAATAACAAATGCGTGGAAATCTCATTTTAGGATAGCCTTTATCTCAAGTGTATTGTTTACGCAGAGCAGAATGTTATCACTTTAATGTTTGAAAAGGAGTTTGAAAAGGAGTTTTTTTTTAAAGATGTGCACCAGGAACCTTTCCTCTCTTTTCGTGGGAACAGAGAGTCTTTGTTCCCTATTTTTGAAAAATGCTATGTGCTCAGGTAAAAAGAAAAAGAAAAGGTGGAATGGCTTTAATTTGGTGTTTAAACCTCTCAAAATGATAAATAAGTTGCAATTGCAGTTGTTGTTTTTGTCAGTGACCTCCTATCTCTTCCTTTTGATAATTTGGAAACCATACAAAATCATGTTGCATTCAGCGAGGAGGATGTAGTTACTCGGCATACACTTATCAATATTAAGTACTACTATTTTTATTCTTAAGATAAGGCCATGTATCATCAGTTCTAAAAAATCTCGGCTTCCTCGTAATGCTTCTTTCGTGAAGTTTTCAGTTCATCACAGTTTCTTGTCTTCCAACGAGACAGTGTCCTATCTCTAATACAGAGACCAACAGGGCCTGAGCAGCTAGCATGTGTTGTAAGTAATTGAGCAGTTCTCGTGAGACTCGTGTCGTGATTACATGGACAGTGCTGGCACTCAGCGTATTTTCCCAGGAGAGCAGACTGATATTTGACACTTACCAAATAACCTTCACAAAGCTGTGATGCACCTTCTTCGTCGACACACATCAAGTTTTAATCTCCGCGGACTTCCTCCTGCGTAGTTTCCCACACAAACGACCCCACACACTAAATGAAATTCACTGAGCTTTCAGAAATGTCGAACAATGCCATCTGTGTTAGTTTATGGCTGTATTCAGGAATATGCCCTGCAAATATACAATTCATATTATTAACAACAATAATGAAGACCAAAAACACAGTTGTGGGTTTGTTAACATGAAGATGAGCTGTAGAATACAATAAAAAGCTAAATAATTGTTGGCCAACACTATGACTGGCAATTCCTCTCTTTTGCACTTTTATTTGATGTAACTGTGCTATTGTGTGTGCACTATGAAGTGTGCAAGGAGTTTCCTCTCCGTTTGAAGTCATAACTCATCCAAAGTAACAATGTAAGTTGTCTCCAAAGGAGTACATACAATTCCAGTTTGTAGCCTACCTCTTTGTGCAAAAAAAACAAATTACAAATAAGTGAAATAAAGTCAGTCAGGGAGTTGAAATGTTCATGACTCCTGCGTCTTTGTGTTCGTCAACTGGAAGCTGTCACAACAAAGCTGTGGTGGATGTTACGCAAGTGTCTTCTTTTCAGTGACGCAGTCGGTGTACCCGGATGCTGAAGCTGTACTAACAAGTAGTATAAGGAGCATCACCCAGGAACTCCCTGTTGGGATTATAAAGATTGTGGTTTGTTGGTTTACTGGGTGTTTGTGTTTCTTCTCTCCCATCATGAGAGTGTTTTACTCTCATGATCGCGTCACAGACATAAAGGAGAGAACAAATACACGCTTGCTTATGCGCAATTTGAGAAGTCTGAGCTTCAAACACATGCTGCCCATTCATTAGAAAATATTGCTTCACAACATATTTCTATTCATCCTGACTGTATTAGCAGGACACGCATAATCTGTGAGGACTAGTTTGTCCCTGCTGCCCCTGACCTTTTAAATAACTCAATGTGGTCTTTATATTGTGTTCGTTGTTCGTTGGTTTCTGTGGTTACTTGGGAATAATAAAGATACCCTTGATCCTTGATCCAATCAAAGAGGTCTATAATAGTTAAATTCCCTCATAAAGTTGGACTTGGGTGAATACTTCTTTGAAATATATGTAACTCACTGGCACACTGCACAGAGAAAAAAGTGCAGAGTCATTCTGGGGGAGGGGGGTTCTTGGATTTCACGTTAGAGTAAAGTAGACCGCCTTGATTGAGAACATACCAGATTTTGGAATTTCCCACAGAACCCAAGTTCTCCGATCTGTGGAACTGATTGGATTTGCTTGCTCAACATCCAGTTGCATAAGTCGTACCACACGACCCACGTCGACCCTCTTCATGCAGACTTGATGTAGTTACACTATCCAGTACATTATTTCCATCTAGACTTGGCTTTTGGGGTCTTTTTTTCTTGAGGCTTTGTAGCCTAATTTTTAATAGAACGTATTTTATTTGTTTTGTATTATTGCATAAATTAAATTGCTCGTGGAACGATTTCCTTTGTGTCTTTAAAGCAACACATTTGTGGCCAATAATTACTTGTTCCGTATGTCATATCACATCTAGGAGAAAGCTAACAAGGTCGGCACTACCATTGGAATGCAGAACGGACAAATCTAATGCAAAGTCTAAAAATAGTTGTGCCAAAGCACTGCAGAAGAACCTGCCAGTAAAGAAAGGTATCAGTTCAGTGAGGTTATATATCCTTCTGATCTCTAAGGACACGTGAGTGTCAGAGTGCTGGGAGGGTTTCAGTGTTTTCTAACATGCGGTGGTAGTTAATGGGCATGTCTACCTCATCAAAGTGCCACCTTGCTGCTTTCTCTTGTCTCTCCCTTTTATTTATAAATCTTCCCAACTGTGGAAGTGAGTTGGAGGAATAATGGGATTCTGAGTCTATAAAGTCCTTTGCCTGGATAGTGATTGTCAATTCAGCGCATCGGGAGGCTTAAAAACTTTTTTTTCCATTCACTCCCAATTTGCGCTTTGTCTTTTTTTAAAATTGCAAGAGCACTTATGACTAACACACTTAAAGGGGAAATGGTGCCATGACAGTTAAAATTAGGGCGTAACTTTAAACACACTTTACTGGGAACTACTCTTATTTGCTTTTTTTTGTTGAGTCAGATGAGAAAATAAGAACAGATGTGAGAACTAGTGAGCTAGAGGTGCTGTAAGGTGGATTTTGATACATTTGAACAGAGCCAGGGTAACTGTCCCCCCCTCCTCCAGCCTCAATGCTAAGCTGTGCTATCTGTCTCCCATTGTAAGTTCACATTTTTAAAGTTGTGCTGGAAATTTTGGGAAATATACAAATTTCTTATCGTTATACAGTATATTATTTATTATTTATCAGAACAACAGCCTTTTATAATTTAGATTTGGTATGGAGCCAGGTTAGGGGGAAACCCCCCTGGTTCCAGTCTTTATGCTAAGCAAAGCTAACCCCTGGCTGTAGCTTGAAGAGGTCACTCATGATGCATTCTAATGTCAGGCGTGAACTGATGTACTTAGCACTGTCCACTTGTGATTGGATCACCCAAAGGTCACTTTATGGCAGGTGTAAACAGGGCCATTCACTAGCTCTTTTTGTTGAATTTTCACCAGTTGTCTTTTATTCTAATAGTTCCCCTACGTTTTGGAAAGTGCAAAACAAAAGGGCGTGAACTAGCATTACAACCCAACAACACTTTTACCAGGACTACATCATTGCAAAAGTCTGCAAAACCAAAAGGAAGCAATAAGTCATCCTGTCTTCAGTGGGTCTCAGGCTTTTAGGCAAAAAGGAATCTCCTTTCTCCATTTGTCCCAGGCTAGTTTTCTCCTCAGGCTCAATGCAGAGAGCATGACACAAATGTAACATAGTTAAGACTTTGATTCGGCACTCAATGCTAAAAACACATAGCATGTTGGATCAAGAAAATCCATCATATTACAGACTACATTGTTGTTTTGTTTTTATTCCTACCAATACATTCATGGTACCTGCTGTGTCAGAACCTTTTCCCACAACTGCAAATTGACGTGTTTTTATGTGAGCCAACTCACGTCAGGCCCATGGCTGTGTCTACTTTTCGGCTCACCCTTTGCTTACTGGTGTGACCTTTGTAAAATTCCATTATCTTTGCAGCTGCAGGGTGGGGGTGGTGTTGCCTTCACGGTTCCTGAAGGCCGAGGCAGCGGGGGAGGAGAACACACAACGAGAGCACTGGTGAAATAAACAGTCCAGAATGAAAGTCCAAGTAGATCAATTATGAAAACAACTCGCTTGGGGTAACTTTTGCTTAAAACTTATCAATTGTACACATTAGCATTGATTAATTGAAGAACAATAGTCATACGAGGGGTTTACTGCTGATTATTAGGTCCTGCAGGTCAAAGACTTGTTTGTTATGATGAAGTGACAACAAAAGGCTCCTTCAAACCAAGCAGGAAAAGAACAACATGCACTTGAGTAGCAGACACATGTACACATGGAAAAAAAGAGAACACTTTGTCCCAGCTGTGTGCTGGCAACCTGACACCAGAGCTCAGGAAAACAGGAGGAGCGGGAAAAAACATTCAGGGTTTTCATAAGTGTCTGGTCTTGTCAGCCAATCCTAGAAACGAGAGCTTTGATCCGTGTTTACGACTCCTTCTACGACTTCTTTTGCTTGCAATTCTTTTTTAGTGAAGCTCAGCTTACTGTGTATGCTGTTTAAGTATGTGCCTCAGTGGTAGAACAGGGTCGTCCTTCAATCAGAGGATTGGCGGTTCGATCCCCGGCTCCGCTAGATCATGTGGGCGTGTCCTTGGGCAAGACACTTAACCCCAAATTGCTCCCACAGGCTGTTCCTGCACTGTATGCATTGGTATGCGCGGCAATGATTGATTAGTTAGGGCCCTGATGAGCATGGTGGCCCATGCCATCAGTGTATGAATGGGTGTGAATGGGTGAATGATGACATGTAGTGTTAAAGCGCTCTGAGCGGTTGGAAGACAAAAAAAGTGTGATACAAGTACAGATCATTTACCATGTCGCAAACACATATGATCACACTGATATGGATACTATCTTGGGACGTGGGGGACAAATCTTAAATTCCTGGCCGGTTTGTATTTGTCAGCAATAAGTGTTCCCGTCAACTCAGAACCCCTCTCACGGAAACACTTTGGACCAATCTCTCTGTGGGTGTAACAGGGTGAAATGTTCACAGGGTTTTTGCAGAGTGGGTAAGAGATGTTGAAAGTTTCCGAACTGACATTTTTGTAGAGACTGTCCATTTTTCATACACTTTGTACAAAGGTAACCACAGACATGTCGTGATTGTAATAATGGAAGCAAGGAAGAACACTTTGCTCTGTCCAGAGGTAACAACATCCTCTGAAGCTCACTAATTAACATTAGTAAAACGGGATACAATTACACCACATAGTCATGTAACCCCATATGATTTTATTTTTTTTTACACATTTTGGAGCCAGGCAGCTGTTTGCCCTGTCTCTAGTCTTTATGCTAAGCTAATTCGCTGTTGGCTGTATAGCTTTATATTGAACAGAGGGAGAATCTCAAAATTAGCATGTTTTCAAAAAATTATAAACTATGCCTTTAAATTCCTTCAAGCTTCAACCAAGAGACAGTTAGCCTAGCATGCCGTCTGGAAGCAAGGGGCATCAGCTAGCTTAGTTATTTCCAACAGTTAAAAGAAAATGCACTTGCTACCAGTCTTCATGCTTAGCTCAGCTAACTGTCTCTTGCTGTGGCTTCATATTTAGCCCACATACATGATGATGGCATCGATCTTCTCATCTCACGCTCGGTGAGAGAGCAAACATCCGTGTTACCCAAAATGATGAAGTCTTCTTTTTAAGACCTAGTTGTTCTGTCCCCAGGCCTCAAGTGTGTGTCGTGGGAATTGTAAGTAAAAGCAGAGCTAATCTTTGCTTTGGCCCTCGAATCCTGTGAATTCGGATGTGTGCCTGCAGTGTGCATGTTAACATGCATTGGCTTATTATTAGGCTGGTCACACACTCACATGTTTCTTATCACCGGGTCAGCTGTGGTGCATGCGCAGGACAGCTGTAATAGGACACGCACACAAGCACACAAGGCCACAAGGACACAAGGAAGCTCATTGTCCAAACATTATTGAGATTTTTTCTGCTGAATTTAAATGTCACCTGAACTGAACCTTGTTATGTCCCATTACTCAATAACTCTAGTAACTATATTCAATGTGATAGCCATAGATACGATATGAGGACCGCTCTGATCACACAACCGGCGTGTGCTACTTTGACATGTTGATGATGTTTGACGGTGGTCTGATCTCCGTCCGTGCTCCTCCATCCAGGGTTCTCTAACCTCTCGGCCTCACTGTGCCGCTCTGCTTTCACAGCTGCTCAAGTTTCCGATCATCAGGCCAGCAAATCTGCGACATCGCCGCATGTCCTGAAAGCCACCGCCGCAGCGGATACAGCTCTGTGGGGGGGTTGAGGATGAGGGGGAGGGGTGGGACAGAAGACACTGTCGCACCCCTCATAGCGATGGGCCTACAGGGCCTCCAAAGCAGAGGAGACTGCATACATGGGATGACATTAGAGCTAATCTAATGGTGCTTCATTTGCTGTTTGGACTCGAGATACCGAATTAAGTCTCGAGGCTCGGATTGAATTGCAGTTCAGAGGCCTCTATGTGTCATGTGATGTCATGTGTCAACATGGCAATGTGAGATTATGAGGCGCAGTCTGTAAATGCGATACTGGCTTTTCAGAGTACGTTTTAAAGAGAGCTATAGTTGCAGTTTGTCCTTTTGTTCTGTGCACTATACATATTCTTGACCGGCCTGTTGTTATGTAACAGCCTAGTATGGAGCCCCACCCCCGCCTCACTTCCCCACACCAGATTGCCTGAGTTTAGACTCCGGCTGCCATGGAAACGAGGCCCTAGGCATAATGGTTTTCTTCATGAGATGTCCTCTTTGTCCAAATCAGCCCGGGTTATCTTATCTGAAATATCAATGTTTATCTGTACAGAGACAGTACACAATGGGGTCGGATAACACGGGAGAAACTGAGGAGGGGCTCCACTTCTAATGAAACAGAAGAAGAAAAAAAAGATGCACTTTATTAATCCCCTTGGGGAAATTCTTCTCTGCATTTGACCCATCCCTGGATAGGGAGCAGTGGGCAGCCCTGTGAGGCGCCCGGGGAGCAGTTAAGGGTTCAGTGTCTTGCTCAGGGACACTTTGACATGTGAGCTATGGGGCGACTGGGGATCAAACCGGCTACCTTGCGGTTGCGGGACGACCACTCATCCCCCTGAGCTACAGCCGCCCTAATGCAATGGGAACATGCCCTATAGTTTGTGCAACAGTAAAATGCACACCTAAGAAAAGGCTTTCCAACAGAATGTCAACCTCCTCAGCTATCAGTATGTGCTGATAGACTCAGTCAATAGTTTGTTTCTAGTAAAAGTGACTCCCCTTCTTACTTTCTACTGAAAAAGAACGCTGAGCCACTGACTGACCGAGCTGAGCTTGTGGACAGGATTTAAGGACAGCCAATGCAATGCGATGTGGACATGTACGTTTGGCACTAAATTCCGAGCAAAATTGAATTTGGTGTGTTGTCAGACTGCTGCCAAATACATTCCTGTGGGCAAATGGCACCGCACGCACATTGACTCCAGTTTAGTTTCGGGCAGCCAGGCTAAGTCAAGAAGAAGAAAACATAGAGCTATTACTAGAACTATTATATAGTATCTTAATGGAAATATTTAAATGACATTCCCCATCATAATTAGGAAATGACATTTATCTACTCTCTACTATACTCTAACCATAATCTCATCCCAGTCAAGACAGATTTTAGCTGAATGTGCTTCAGTGAAATCAAACTGGGGACACCAGTTGTGTCCCTATGAGGCAAACCGTCCATCCAGTGCAAAACACACCTACAGCATCGTACAGTACAAACACACCTACAGCTTCACTAAATGAAGTGATTAGGTACAGTGATTGGACTACAGTACTTGTTATGCCCTAGGTGTTTACCTGGTGAACCTCAGAGTTTTTACACCATAATGATTCTGGTATACAGTAGCTTTGAACAGATCAATGAGTAAAACTAACGTTGAAGCCACCTAAGCTTGAAATGTGTTCCCTTTGGGCACTTCATACTTTTTGAATATGAAAATGCCCCAGAGAGGTAATAGCAGTTATTTGATCAACTTCTCAGCTTTATTTTCTGTTGTTGAATACATAATTGTTTTATTTTGATGCATTGAGGACTCTTTTCTTACAACTGCTCTTACAACAACAATACACCCTTATAAATAATTAAAGCAGACAAGATGTTCTCTGTGATTAATTACAGTTGGAAATCTTTGCAAATTGATTTTCATGGTAGGGAACCAAATTGAAACCAGCAGCTCTCAGGAAGGGAGAAAAAAATACACCTCAAACGCCAGAGCATGGTTTGAGAAATGATTAGAAGAAATACTATTGAATTTGTAATGAATTAGTTGTAACATGCAGTCCTTTATGGGTCCTTTAAAGTTCAGAAACTTTAGGTTATTAATCGGAAATAAATCACATTTTTATTTATTGTTTAAATGAGAGGCCCAATACAACACGTGGTATAATATAGATCAAGTGAAACTGGAGACAGTCAACACTTAAATCAGACAAGTTAGAATAAAAACATCATGGTGATGAGTTTTAAAGGAGTAGATAGCACATGATGTGATGACAATCAATAGGCAACCTTACATAAAGCTTTAAATCACTTTTTATTGATTTAACTGTGTACTCAAATTGCTATATTATATTAGTTCGTAACTAACAGTGGTAGTTAATGTGATACGGTGAGTAATGTTCAGGCAGATTTTGGAGGAAATTCCCCTCGCTGTCTTTACTTTCCTGGACTACTTTAAGAACTAGTCCATAGGTTATTGACACTTGTGTCAAAACAACATACCAGAAAGACAACTCACTCATTATGTTTGCACTGACCTGCGTAATACAAGCGAGTCAGCAAAGTTAGCGCGCTCGCGTGCACGTTGTCAACACCTTCACAGTTAATGATAATCGTGTTGAAACTCTTTTGAAAAGGTTTGACGTCATGTTGACTTTCTACTGATGGCAGAAACTTGGTCTGTTTTGCATAAGTGGGAAGATGTGAATGTTCCCGTGCCCTAACCATCCACCATTTGTTCAACATTACAGCACATTTTACCTTAATGGCAGTCACATTTTTAAATCAGAGATTCAAATCAGCTGACAGTCTGCATGTGACCAACAGGCATGTCAGAATTTAATTTGAGGCAAAACAGGGTACATGCGGGATTAAACATGAGTTCAAAATCAGATTTAAAAACGTTAGCGGTTTATCTATTTGACAATGACAAGTGAAAAAACATATATGAATTATTTAAACCATACAACCATACAAATGTAGATTGGCTTACATATTACCTTATTCTATACACAACATTATATAACCACCATTGTGACAGAGGCCAAGAATGCTAAAAAACATTCAAATGCCTCTGGGGTCCTTGAGGTCAGAGTTACAAGATCTGCAGAAAAACCCTGCTGCAGTTGGAGACAGTTTTTCATTTGTCCACGTTAAACACAGTTATCTCATTCTATACATGATGTCAGCCACGACAAAACATGTTGGCAGTGTGTGTCAGAGGTTAAGACTGGCAGCATATAACTGAATGCGGTAAAGATCAATCCATAAAGTCTGGGAAAAAAGACTAGATGTAGTACTGGTAATGACACGTGGTCTTAAGATTGTTCATTTGCTGTGATCTATGGGCTCCTCTCCCTCTTCCTTGAGTAAACACGTGCGCACCATCGCCTCTGTGACGATGTACGGGTCGCAGTTGGCGGACGGACGGCGGTCCTCGAAGTAGCCCTTCTTGTCTTGCCCTACCAGGCGAGGGATGCGAATGCTGGCGCCCCGATTGGCCACGCCAGCCGAGAACGCGTCGATGCTGGAGGTTTCGTGGCGGCCGGTGAGGCGTCTGGCATTGTCGAGCCCACCTTTGGGGTCGTAGGCCCGGATGTGATACATGTGTCTCTTTGCCAGCCTGTCGATCGACTCCTCAATGATTCTGTGAAGGAGAGGGAATTAGTAAAACAGCCAAAAATCACAACTTAAAAAAAAAAAAAACACATCCCAGTAATTTACGACCCTGAAACAAACGTAAACTCGTCCTTACTTCAGTCCGCCTTCCTCTCGCATCTCCTTGGTGCTGAAGTTGGTGTGGCAGCCGGCGCCGTTCCAGTTCCCCGTGATTGGTTTGGGGTCAAAGGAGACCACCACGCCGAAATCCTCACACACTCTGTGAAGGATGAAGCGAGCAGCCCACAGATGGTCCCCCATGTTGATACCTTCACAGGGCCCAACCTGGAACTCCCACTGAAACACGACAGAGACTGCATTATTAACGGGTCATTAATCGGTATTACACAATTTGACAACAAAAGTGAGACAACGGATACATAAAAAGACAAAAGGGACAATACCTGAGCTGGCATGACTTCAGCATTGGTGCCACAGATGTCAACCCCAGCGTACAGACAGGCTTTGTAATGCGCCTCCACTATGTCTCGTCCGTACGCCTTATCTGCTCCCACCCCACAGTAATACGGCCCTAATCAGACACAAAGAAGCAAAATGTTAACACTCAACTGGCCTTTAAGATCCTATTGTATTTCAATAAACAATGAGACAAGCTCGAGACCTGAAAACTCACCTTGTGGACCCGGGAAGCCGTTGGAGGGCCAGCCGAAGGGATGTCCATCCGTGCCCAGGAGAGTGTACTCCTGCTCCATGCCGAACCACGGGTGGTTGTTCTCCACCATGCTCATGATCCGTTTACAGGTGTGGCGCAGATTAGTCTCTGTTGGAAGGACAGTGGGGATGAGCTGAAATTCAAGGCGGCGTTATCTGCACCCACTTTCACGTTGCTCGTGTCAGCTTTACCTGCAGGCTTGCGGTTGTACTTGAGCACCTCGCAGAGCACCAGCTTGTTGGGGTCTTTTCTGAACGGGTCCCTGAACATGGCGGCGGGGATCAGGAACATGTCGCTGTTGGAGCCCTCTGACTGGAACGTGCTGGAGCCGTCAAAGTTCCACTCAGGAAGATCTGACACAGAAACAACAACAATAACACTTTAAATCAATCATCTACTCCAAAGTCTTAAAAAAAAACACGTCATGTTTTACTGCATGCGGTGCATGTGGACGGGTGGATCATATTGGAGGCCACATCTCACCCTCGATCGTCTTGGGTTCACAATCCAAAGTTCTGGTCTTGCAGCGCAGTCCCTCTCCGGAACCGTCGATCCAGATGTACATGGCCTGTACCTTGTCCCCCTGAGGGAGGTCCATGTACTGCTGCTTAACAGCTTTGTTCAGCTTAGAACTTGTTGAGGTGGCCATTTTCTTGACCAAAACCTGCAGAGAGAAGAGGACAGAGCGTGAGCCTCCCACGCCGGAGACACTGCATCTTCATGCGTGTGTGAAATGTGTGTAACCGGTGAGGAGGCCATGACAAAAGCACACGAGGCTGACAAAGAAAAGGTTCAACTCAATGCTACTGACAAGGAAAAAAGGGGGAACACTAATCATACAACAGCAACACCATCAGTGAACCAGCCCAAAACCCTTAATTATCTGTTGCTCTATGATATAACTACTGTTTGGAGGCAACAACAAAAAATAGAAATCAGCATTGACACAAAATTACATTACATAAGGTTAGAGTAAAGTCAACAACCAAACGTTGACATGACAAGTGGGAACAAAGGGAAAGTTTCAGCAGCAGGTAAGAAGAAAACAATGTCTCCGTGTAGGAACAAATCCAGTGAGCAGATGTCCGAAAGCCCTTACCTTAATGTTAAGTATAGGAAAATATCAAAAGACTACAAGGGGCTCGAGAAGCGTGGTCTGTTTGAAGGTTTCTATTGTCTTTCATTCCTGCTTCTCCTCCGCTTCCACGTTTAATTTATAGAGCCGCTGCGCCGCTCCGCCGCCTCTGATTGGCCGAGCGCGTCACGTGATCGGTCCGAGACGCGGAGTCTCTCGATCACTGCGGTGAATAACAACTTGAGGACCCCCTCCCCCCAGCGGCAGAGGAGCTTATAGGTCTCGCTAGTTTATTTATTTAAAATCAACGTTATGCAAAGCATGACAAGATCTGATTTGATCAATGAGTCACGTAAGAAACATGTATTTACTGGTAGTGATCAACAGGATCAACAAGTGGCCCGCCCTCAAGTGTCATAGCCTGAATTTATGTAAGCAGAGCAATTGATCCAAAAGTTAAAGTTACAGATTCTTCAGCAGACAGTTAAAAGAGAGGGACACTACTGTAAATGTTACTCTAACTCTCAGATAACAATATAAAAGGTGACACATGACCTACAATCCCAAGAAGAAATCCACATAACACAAGTGGTGTAAATACATTTCTTATTACGGTAACACACATATTTTGGTCAACTGGCAAACATGTAAAATGTCCTGACAAATATTAAAACCCTTGTTTACTGTGCTATTACATTTGATTATACTGTAAATATTTAGGGCTGGGCGATGAAGTACTTAGATAATTTGCTTGAGTAAATATCGCAATAACACAGTTTTACAAGTATAAGTCACTATCTCGCTCAGCTAAAACTACCAAATATTTTTGTTTTATTGGATGATTATTAAGAAGTTCATTAGGCAACCTATTAATTTGGTATCGCTGTCAATTTGAACTATTTCATTCACTGTTGGGTAGTTTAATCTACAGCTGCGTCATGTTTTGAAGGTGCTCAGAGGGTTGTAATTGTGTTAAAACCCCAGTTTCTGCCTGAGCACGATACAAGCGAAGGGCACAAGGCTGTGGAAGCGACAAAAGGCCAATATAATTCCAATTGTTTCTGCAACTGAATCCTGATTGTAACATTGTACCACTTCTAAATGCTTTATGTTGACATGTAAACACAACTGAAATCATTGCATGTTTTACCTAGAAAATCATCGATCCGTGATTCGACTTTACCCTTTTTTTAAATTCCCCAAAGGTATAGTTTTGACTAACAGTTTCAAAGAGGGGAGTACGAAAGCATATCCATTTAGATGATTTCAGAGTCAAATGGTTCAGTGCACCAGTGGTGCTAAAACAAACAAAAAAATTACATTTCAGAATTGGGTTGCTTGTAAAGCCTCTCTTCACTTCCATATAGGGACATCCATCAGTTTCTCTCATCGTTTTTAACAACAATAAAATGCATTTACAAAACACATTTACGCAACACTTTGCAGTGGAAGAAAACATCCACAAACTCAAACGCATGCTGTGAAGGACATAAACCTCTGCATAAGAGCAAGACAGTGCTTTTCTTATGAAGTTGTGTAAAGATACAGAAAACTAGTCACGAAATGAACCAGAGTGGTCAAAGAAAAAGTGTGTTTTCCACTTTGGTTGTGGAAAGTTCTGCAGCGCTTTACACCTGTGAGTTTTTCAATGATACTAGCTGGACTTTTCCTATATATTTCTAGATGTAAATGCATGTTCAGCACAACACAGAGCAGTTCTGCTTGCACGTGAATGTTTTCAATTTAAAATATCTGCCCCAGGCCTTTTCATGGTTCGCTTCGGGAGAGTGTAGTCGGTGTGCCATGGCGCTTTGCTGAATTGGACAAGCTCACACAGAGAGAGGCAGTTTCAGGCCGAGTCCCACGGGGCTCCAACGACACCAAGACACTGACCGTACATGGAGAAACGGCGAGTGTACATGCTTCGTTCTGTCTAAGTGAAATATAGGAATGGAGTGACCTCCAGAACAAGTGGTTTCAGGGGCTGAGACTCCACACACACCTGGATAACCCTCCCCCCCCCACCCTCTTCTTGTCTGTTCCTTTCTGTCAGCCCCACCATTTCCCCACAGCGAGAACACTTGTGGTGACACGCGGAGTGACAGCTTGTCGTGTCGTGTCCTCTGCTTCTTTCTTTGCCGATGGGAGGCCTCGCTGCAGCTGCTGACCCTTTGGCAGGAGCACCCGGAGCGTTTCAAGGACTACCTCGGAGGGGTCCATGTCTCAGACGCAGGCTCTGCAGCGTTCTCCTAAAGTCACAGAAAGGCAAGGCCTTGTACAGCCGGCGTTATTTCAGACCTCGAGCTTTGTGTCACATGCTGTTCACAAAATGCTTCAAAGCAAAGCTGCATGCCCAGTCACATAATTAATCAAAAAACTATAAACATCTATTTACAACAGGGGATCACCGTGAAACAAAAGATATGTGGTCAGACAGGGACATCTAGTGGCCAAATGGCAGAAGAGCAGGACATTGCACTTTTGCTTTGTGTGCTGCTGTGAATTCTTATTGTTCTGGTTTGTCAACCACGTGTAGGTGTTGAGCATGTTGTTACATGAAAACACACACACACACACGCACGCGCACGCACACACACACACACACACACACACACAGCTCACAGAGGGTAAAGTAAAATGCCCGTCTCCTCAGTTATTGGGCCTTCGTCTGCAAGGACATTGTGGAGCATCTCGGTGTGATCAGACAGAGAAACCTTCCCTGGTCAACATAGTGAAACATACATTGTCATAGCTGATGGAGACAGTTAGTTATGTAGTCATACAGCAAGAAATTATGCTTGCTGTTTGGAAGTCAG
This sequence comes from Myoxocephalus aenaeus, assembly GCA_038501785.1. Classification (NCBI taxonomy): domain Eukaryota; kingdom Metazoa; phylum Chordata; class Actinopteri; order Perciformes; family Cottidae; genus Myoxocephalus; species Myoxocephalus aenaeus. The sequence continues at coordinate 5,176,539 of JBAMJR010000011.1, forward strand.
AACGTTGCTAGATGTTTGGTTTAAAGACTTCAAAACATGGGTTTGAATGAAGAATTGTCCCTCTAATGTTTATGTATATGTTTAGGCGACTATGTACATACACTACCATGTTTTTCTTCTTTCCTTCTGTTATGGTGTGGTGTGGTCACGGACCCAAATGCAGCGACAGGACAGCAGAGTTCTTATTTAGGCCAGGGTTTTATTGCACGGGTGAGAAAACAGGAACAAACAAACAAGGTCCGGGTGCAGACAGAACAGAGAGCGAGCTGGTGGAATGTTAAATGGAGACGCGCGCCCGTGCTCCGCTCCGGGCCGGAAGGTGGCCGTGAAGAGTCCGCGAACTCCTTACCGATCCGAGCCGGAAGGTGGCTGTAGAACGTCCGCGAACTCCTTACTGATCCGAGCCGGAAGGTGGCTGTAGAACGTCCGCGAACTCCTCTCCGCTCCAAGCCGGAAAGTGGCTGTTAATGACAGGTAGACTGGCAGCCAGGGTCCTCAAGCCTCACAGCTGATCTCCGTGGACTGAGCGGAAGGCTCTCTTCGTGCAGGTGAAACCCGAGGCTCGACACTGGCAGGAAGGTAAAAGCAAACAAAGTAACAAGCGGGGAATAACTCACAGGAAACTAAGGACTACTCACGGGCGGAGATGCCAGGTTGGCAAACGGACGGACTGACACCAGAGGTGAGGAAGACCGGAGTATTTATCAGCAGGAGGTAATCACGGCAAACGAGAATCAGCTGTGAAACAGCTGATCAGGGAAAGAGGCGCAGCTGTGGGCAGAACTCACCCGGTTAGGCACAAATCCTCACAGTACCCCCCCCTCAACGGGAGCCTCCTGGCGAACCGCCAGGTTTATTGGGGTGCAGGCGATAGAACGTGCGAAGTAGCTCCGGATCCACTATCCGGGAGCGCGGGACCCAGGACCGTTCCTCCGGACCATACCCCTCCCAATCAACGAGGTATTGGTAGCCTCTCCCTCGTGGACGGACATCCAGAAGACGGTCGACTGTGTATACCGGGCCACCCTCGATGAGACGGGGGGGTGGAGGGGGTTCGGCCGGAGGGTTCAGCGGACTGTAGTGTACGGGTTTGAGAAGGGACACATGAAAAACAGGGTGGATCTTCAAGGACTGCGGGAGCCTTAGCTTCATCGAGACCGGGTTGATAACAGAAACGATGGGGAACGGGCCAATGTATCTGGGGGAGAGCTTCTTGGATTGAGTCCGTAAAGCTATGTCCCTGGTGGAAAGCCAGACTTGTTGGCCGGCGAGATAGGCTGGGGCAGGTGTGCGACGGCGGTCAGCCAGACGTTTGTTCTGTTCGGAAGACCGAAGTAGAGCGGCGCGAGTCTGTCTCCAGACCCTCCTGCATCGCCGATGGTAACTCTGGACAGACGGGACAGCAATCTCGGCCTCTTGGCTAGGTAGGAGGGGAGGTTGGTAGCCCATGGAAGCCTCGAAGGGGGAGAGACCCGTTGCCGTGGAGGTATGGCTGTTGTGTGCGTACTCAATCCAGGCCAGGTGACGACTCCAGGAGGAGGGATTGGCCGCCGTTAAACAACGGAGCATGGCTTCTAGCTCCTGGTTAAGCCTCTCAGTTTGCCCATTGGTTTGAGGATGAAAGCCGGAGGAGAGGCTAGCTGTGGCGCCGAGGCTGCGGCAGAACGCCCTCCATACTTGAGAGGTGAACTGGGGGCCTCTATCAGAAACAATGTCCACCGGGATGCCGTGGAGCCTAAACACATGCTGGACCAACAAGTCTGCGGTCTCACGTGCAGACGGGAGCTTCGGAAGGGGAATGAAGTGAGCCGCCTTGGAAAACCGGTCCACGATAGTCAGGATAACCGTATTGTTCTCGGAGGGGGGAAAGCCAGTGACGAAGTCCAAGGCCATATGTGACCAAGGTCTGTGGGGGATAGGCAGAGGCCGCAACAGACCGACGGGGGCTCTGTGCGAGGCCTTGTTACGCGCACAAGTGGTACAGGCTAGGACGTAGGCTCGGGTGTCATTGTCCAGAGAGGGCCACCAGAAGGAGCGCCGGAGCCAGTTAATAGTACGTCTTATTCCTGGGTGGCCAGAGAGTCGGGAGTCGTGGGCCCACTGCAGAACACGGGAACGGGCGGAAAGGGGAACAAACAGGCGACCAGGAGGACCACCTCCAGGATCCGGCTGGTCCTGCTGAGCCTCCCGTACTGTGGACTCAATCTCCCAGGTGAGGACCCCTAGGACACAGGCGGGTGGCACAATCGTGTCAGGGGCTGGGTCTACCTCGTCCCCGGAAAACTGACGAGACAGGGCGTCGGGCTTGACGTTCCTACTTCCTGGGCGGTAGGTGATAGAGAAATTAAAACGGGCAAAAAACAGAGCCCAACGGGCTTGGCGGGAGTTGAGTCGCCGGGCAGAATGGATGTACTCAAGATTCCGGTGGTCGGTCCATACGATGAACGGGTGGACTGACCCCTCTAACCAATGTCTCCACTCCTCCAGAGCCAGTTTGACGGCTAGTAACTCCCGGTTGCCGACATCATAGTTCCGCTCCGCCGGGGAAAGGCGGCGGGAGAAAAAGGCGCACGGACGAAGCCTAGAGTCAGTGGCTGAGCGTTGGGACAACACTGCTCCAATTCCAGTGTCGGAGGCGTCCACCTCGACCACGAACTGGCGGGTCTCGTCTGGTTGGGCAAGTATGGGGGCTGAAGTGAACAGTTCCTTGAGAGTGTTAAACGCACGGTTGGCCTCGGGGGACCAGGAAAAATTCACCTTAGAGGAAGTGAGTCTGGTTAGAGGTGACGCCGTCTGGCTGAAGTTCCGAATGAACCGACGGTAAAAATTTGCAAAACCGAGGAACTGCTGGAGCTTCTTCCGGTTATGGGGCACCGGCCACTCGGCGACCGCTCTAACCTTCTCGGGGTCCTTGCGAATCTGACCCTCCTCAATGATAAACCCAAGGAACTGCACGGAGGTCACATGAAATTCACACTTCTCGGCCTTGAGGAAGAGCTGGTTCTCCAGAAGACGCTGAAGAACCTGACGGACGTGGAGCCGATGTTCCTGAAGAGTCGAGGAGTATATCAGAATATCGTCAATGTAGACAAACACAAACCGGTTGAGGAAATCCCTGAGCACATCATTCACTAAAGCCTGGAAAACGGCAGGGGCGTTGGTAAGACCGAATGGCATGACTAGGTACTCAAAATGCCCCAGGGGAGTGTTGAACGCCGTCTTCCACTCGTCCCCCTCTCGTATGCGAACCAGGTGGTAAGCATTACGGAGGTCCAGTTTGGTAAAGACCGTGGCCCCGGGTAGGGATTCAAAAGCGGAGTCGAGCAGGGGCAGAGGGTACTTGTTCCGGGTTGTGATCTGGTTTAACCCTCGGTAGTCAATGCACGGACGAAGACTCTTGTCCTTTTTGGCCACGAAGAAGAACCCCGCTCCTACCGGGGAGGATGACGGGCGGATGATTCCGGCAGCGAGGGAGTCGGTGATATAGGTCTCCATTGCCACGCGTTCCGGACGGGAAAGGTTGTATAGACGACTGGAGGGTAGGGTGGCGCCAGGGAGCAGTTCAATGGCGCAGTCGTAGGGCCGGTGGGGTGGCAGGGAAAGGGCTCGCTTCTTACTGAACGCCTCGCCGAGATCCGCATACTCGACGGGGACAGAGGTGAGATTGGTTCCGGAAGTTGCCGTGCTGGGGGACGGAGTCTGCCGGGGCACGGCGGACCTGAGGCACCTTGAGAGACAAGTGGGACTCCAACCAATTATTCTATTCCCCGCCCAGTCGATCTGAGGGTTGTGATCCCGGAGCCAGGGGTGACCCAGGACCAGCGGAGTCTGGGGCATCGGGAAGATGTAGAGACGGATCTCCTGCCGGTGGTTTCCAGACACGAGCAGGGTAATGGGACAAGTCCGGTGAGTGATGCTTGTCAGGGGGCTTCCACCCAGAGCGTTTGCCTGAAGGGGACATTCCAACTCCTCCAACGGAATCCTATGGGCGGAAGCAAAGGAGGAGTCCAAAAAACTCTGTTCTGCTCCAGAGTCAATGAGCGCCAAGACCGGCAGAGAACCGAACGGTAGGCAGAGTTTAGCCGGGATTGTGAGACGGGGCTCTGGGGGGGAGACTGGGGTGGAGTTGCTCGCCAGTATTCCCACTCCTACTGACGAGCCCCCTCTTTTGGGCGTACGGGGCAAACAGAGATACGGTGACCCGACTCGCCGCAGTAAAAGCAGGCACCGGAACGGAGTCGGCGCTCTCGCTCTCCCTGGGACAGGCGGAAACGGCCCAACTGCATGGGTTCACCCCGATCCTCGGAGGGGGGACCCGAGAGAGGAGAGTGCTGGGCACCGGGGCTGCGGCGACGTGGGGGACCTGGAGACCGGAGACTGGAAACGGTTGAGGGCTGGTGAACGGGTGCCGAAAATCTGCTGCTCCGCTCTCCCCGACGTTCCCGCAACCGAGTATCCCAGCGGATGGAGAGAGCAATCAGGTCCTCCAGCGTCTTGGACTCCTCAAGAACGATAAGTTCGTCCTTTAAAGCGTTCGAAAGGCTGCTGAGGTAAACCCCCTTCAGCGATCTCTCCTCCCAACCGGACTCAGCAGCCAGGATCCGAAAGTCAATGGAGTGTTCCGCGGCGCTCGAAGCGCCCTGGCGGAGGCGGAGAAGGTGTTGAACAGCATCCTGAGAATATGACGGAAGGTCGAAAGCGCACTTAAACGCGGCCAGGAATTGTTCGAAGGTAACAGTGTCCAACGGGTTCTGAGTGAACCAGGCCTGGGCCCAGTCGAGCGCTCGGCCATGTAACAACCCGGTCAGATAGGCCATCCTAGAACTGTCTGATGCATATGTGCGGGGCTGTTGGCTGAACACAAACGACGTTTGCAGGAGGAAACCCCTACACCCCCTTGTGTCTCCATGGAAAGGTGCAGGCGACGGGACGAAAGACTCACGGACTGGTTGCTCGGTCCCCGCCATCTGATCTTGGGTGGAGGGGCGGGGTTGCGAGAGGCCTTGCACCATGCCACCGATCTCAGCGACCTCTCTCCTGAGGGCTTGGTGTGAGCCTCCAAGATCGTGCAGCAGGTGGGCTTGCTGTCCCAGCAGAACTCCTTGGTGGGTAATCGCCGTCCGTAGAGGCTCTGTAGGAGTCGATCCTGCTGCGGCTGCTGGGTCCATATTTGGTCAGTCCGTTCTGTTATGGTGTGGTGTGGTCACGGACCCAAATGCAGCGACAGGACAGCAGAGTTCTTATTTAGGCCAGGGTTTTATTGCACGGGTGAGAAAACAGGAACAAACAAACAAGGTCCGGGTGCAGACAGAACAGAGAGCGAGCTGGTGGAATGTTAAATGGAGACGCGCGCCCGTGCTCCGCTCCGGGCCGGAAGGTGGCCGTGAAGAGTCCGCGAACTCCTTACCGATCCGAGCCGGAAGGTGGCTGTAGAACGTCCGCGAACTCCTTACTGATCCGAGCCGGAAGGTGGCTGTAGAACGTCCGCGAACTCCTCTCCGCTCCAAGCCGGAAAGTGGCTGTTAATGACAGGTAGACTGGCAGCCAGGGTCCTCAAGCCTCACAGCTGATCTCCGTGGACTGAGCGGAAGGCTCTCTTCGTGCAGGTGAAACCCGAGGCTCGACACTGGCAGGAAGGTAAAAGCAAACAAAGTAACAAGCGGGGAATAACTCACAGGAAACTAAGGACTACTCACGGGCGGAGATGCCAGGTTGGCAAACGGACGGACTGACACCAGAGGTGAGGAAGACCGGAGTATTTATCAGCAGGGGGTAATCACGGCAAACGAGAATCAGCTGTGAAACAGCTGATCAGGGAAAGAGGCGCAGCTGTGGGCAGAACTCACCCGGTTAGGCACAAATCCTCACACCTTCAATACTTTGAACTATTTTAACAGAGAACCAAAAGGGTTTCATTCACACCAAATGTATTATTTACATTTTAAATATTGTATTTAAAGATTAAACCTTACATTTAGTCGACGTGACCACACATGACAGGGGAGAATATATGTGGGAACCCCCCCACCCCCTAGATGTCCTTCGATTTTGAATTTGTCTTCCATATCAGAAAAACCTGCTATCGTCATTGAACCACAACTGGACTCTAAATATTTAGTTTGTCTCATTTTTTCTTTGGGCCCTCTGCAGTCAACTCAGCGGTTAGATGGAAGAAGTTTAAACTGTGATCTGTCAGTAAGAGCGTTGATTAAACGCCTGTATACAAGCTTGTTATAGGCTGCATTATTGTGCACTTGACACTGAAACAGAAACTTATTCCCATTTAAATCTGCCCACATTTTGATGCTAAGCTTCCAGTTTCTTTTACCAATGACTACGTGGCCGAGAGGGAACTTTGTCTCTTTCCGCTTTCTCAGTTGTGAGTCTGTTGAACAGCGTTTTGTTCTCCATGTACAAAACAAACCTGTCATACAGAATAGCATCTAGTTGTAAAGAGGACTTTCTACACGGGACTGCCTTTATCTGGTCCACTGTCTAGAGGCCTGGAAGATAGATGCTGTGAAAACACTGATGAAGATGTAGAATTCAGGGCTTTTTGCCTGCACATTGTATTGCGTGTGGCAAAGTTCAACTGAAGAGATTGTGTCCTGCTTCCATTGATTCAAACAGCGCATGAATTCTCCGCTTGTTCTCACACTGATATAAGTCTAATGCGTATACTTAATTTCAATGCCCGGGCACTACTAGCCATTCGGACCTGCCTCTGCTTCTTCTCTTTAGTGTTTAGTTCAGTTATTCAGTCTTTATATGGATCAACAAATTTCACTGCAGATTTGAATGCAAATTTAGCTAAATTTAATTTTGATTTTGCCTGTGTGGTAAAGACACTATTATGATGTTTATCTCAAAAGCCATGGCATCTATACCTACAACATTTATTTTCTATTGGGAACAAAGTAATTAATCATATTTGTTGCCGTTGCTACGACCAGAGCAATGAAATGCAGTGTGACAACAGTCCAATCATCAGAATCAGAATCCTTTATTGCCAGGTATGTTTCACATAGGAGGAATTTGTCATGGCGGGTGGTGCATAACATTAGACAATAAACACAGTGCAAGAAATAGGAACATATTACATTTACAATTACAATTCATATGTTTACAATAGAAAGGTAGGATACAACTTAATGACAATTCTTGTCACATTTTGAAAAGTGATTCCAAAACATATAGTGACATTGGCTTTAAAAGTGTCTATGCATTGCTAATTATTTGTCTTGGTCTTGGTAAGGTTTCCTCCTTTGCATGTTGTATCAATTTGCAACACAGGGTGGCGCAATCCCCCATGAGTGATGATAAAACCCAATGAATAAGATCCTGGGTTGTATTCCCTTTATACAGAGAAACAAATGCTGCCCTTTGAAAAATCTTTTGTGAAGTTGTGTTTTACATAAATTCACATTTGAGGACAGATATATTGGCTTGGTAATTTGCTCTTTGGTTCTCTCTTTGGGCTTGGAATACTAAATATATAAGCCATTAAGTGGGCCACATAAAAGAGAGCCGAGCACAGTGATGGTCATTTCACCCCTCAAACAGAAATGGTAATTGGCTAATTTCTGTTCTAACATGTGCCATAAAAGCCCCGCCAACCCTTTTAATTACGCCTCCATGAAAAGACTTGCTTTGCACAATAAAAAATGGTGTCAATTAGTATGCAGAACAATGTTTAACATATCAGAAAATTAATCTACACAGCACTTTGAATTAAAAGTTTCTTTCTGGAATAACTGGGGCAGGCCAGCAGAGAATGCTATTGTATGTGGTCTAAATTACTCCTTTGTTACCGCTGTTGAAAAGCAATTAAAACAGGGATTCAAGTGTGGTCGTGTTCTCCACGAACCTGTCACTAGAATGTACTGGAAAAAATGTAAAAAAAAGAATAAAGAAAAAAGCTCTATGTCTACTATCTGCTCATTTATGTCGAGCCTTGACGTGAATTGGATTCTGAAAGGATAAAGTATGGAGGAATTGGAGGCTATCACTGAAATTGCGGGGATGGTTCTTGCCAAAGGAAGTCCTGTTTACTCGTGTTATTGTTACAGAGGCGCTGAGCTTATCTGATACCTCGCTCTTATTAATGATGAAGGTCTGCGAGGCCTGAATTTAAAAGCTGCCTCAGGCCATGTTTTTATGCAGCTGGACTTTTTCTCCTCCACACATCCTCCAGTTGCTTCATGACTATTTTAAAGCATGTTTTCATGTTGAACATGCGTTGTTATTATTGCAAAACACTTTCAGCCTGTTCTCATTCCCAGGGCGTCAAATATTGATTTGCTTTGTCACACCCCTCAGTGTCTGTTACCAGGCACTTCAAGGTACTGGAGCGTCTTGGGAGTGTCCGGGTATCGTCGAAAAATCGGTAATTCATTTGAAATTTAAAGACAACAAAAATGGAAATGCAATGGTTTTTCAATTTTTTTTTTATTTGAACCAAAGATTAAAAAAGAGAGAGCTGTCTTTCCTTTTTCTTCTTCTCGTTGGCAAGGAAAAAACTAACAAATTCAAAATGTGTCATTTGTCCTTTGAATTGAAGAATGAAAAATGGTAAACAGGTCACACATGAAGTAAAAGTAAATAAAGCGAAAAGTAGAAAATAAACCCACAACAATATAAAAAACTTTGAATTTTTATTTTATTTAAGCCAGAGTATATTATATCGAAAAAAATATCGAAAAACTCAAAGTATGTTGTAAAATGAAAAAAAGTAACGACAAAGTCATAGTATAATATGTCAAAACATTTCTAATTATACTATGTTAACAAAAAACATTAAAAAGTAATAGTATACGTCAAAAAAAGTCATAAAATTGTCTATCAAATGAAGTCCATACTACCATGGTAAGACTAAAATCTGGCAAAAAAAGTGTAGAGAATAGTATAGTATCTAAAAAAAAGAAGAAAAAAAGTCATGAATAATTCATAGTATTCTATGTCGAAGTCAAAGAATGTTGAAAAAATAAATAAATAAAGTCATAGTGTACTATGTACAAAAAATCATAGTATACACTTTTTAAAAGCTTTTTGTGATGTACATTGTTCCTAAATACAGCCCTTACTTTACTTGAAACAAGAGGACATTTATTTATGATTAGAGTATGTATTATTTATAATTCATCCTGTTAAATTTGAAATCTGACAATCAACATTGTGGAGATATTATTCAATTGAATATTCTTTATTTAATTTGACAGTCAGTTGTTGACTACATACGTTAATACAACTGCTAGGCTACTTCAATATATATATATATATATATATATATATATATATATATATATATGAGACTTTATTGTGTTATTATTGTGACCTTTGTATGAGGCAATTCTCTCTCACTGGACCTCGTTGAATTTCATTTGAATACCCCTGTTCTATACTATTAGGGATGGGATGATTTAGAATTGCCTTGTAGACAGAGATTTAAAAAAAGAAAACACTCACAATAAGTCAACCGAGGTTCCTTATAAATATAACATAGTGTTTTTCTCTACTTCGGGTAGCAATATCTAAAAAACTAAAATCCTTTCGAGGATTTGTGCCTGTACTAATAACTGTCCCCCTTTTCCACCTTTAAAATCAAAATTCCTCCACTTATCAGATAATCAAACCAGAAATAAGGCGAATATGGCAAAAAACTATATAATGTCTTTTTTGTACCGGTCTCAGGGCTAAACAATCTCAGCCGACTTTTCCTTAAAAATACCACCAGCCCACTTCCTGGTGGGAACTACCTCAGAGGGGGTCGACAGCAGCTCGTTTCCCTAAAATAGTCCTTTAATTAAACAAACAAGCATAATAAAGGAGAGAAAAGGGAAAGAAGATGCTCCTGCTATTCCCGTATGAGGAGAGGCTCATTAATATTACGACACCCTGTGGGCTTCCAGATATTTTCTGCCGCTCTGCTCGGCCTTTGCCATTCATAAGCGGACAATATGCAGGCAGCATGCTGGCACTGGGCTGCTTAAATTGCTGATACCTGTACTCTCTGGTTAGAGGTAGAATTACTGTACACATGGGAAAGATACTCAGGACCATCCGGACTGCAACTAGTTTCTGTTGGGAAGAGGACAATTTCACATTTGAGGAAATACGCCGATTAGCTTTTATGTGAAAATGAACACGCTAATATTAGTAAATTAACTTTGAAAATCTGCAAGGGAGTTAGTTAGCCTTATGCTGTGTTGACACCAAAAGAGTTGCAAAATATTCGCGCGAGTAGATTACATGTTAAGTCAATGAACAGACGCGAATGGTTGCAAAAAAGCGAATTTTTCGGCAGGCAAAAAAACGTTGCGAATATTCACTTTTCCGCTTTTCCGCTTTTCCGCTTTCAATATTTCAACTCGGGCGAAAAATTCGGGCCGACGCTGATTTGCGAAAGCCAATCAGCGTTGAGAAGCTGCGCCGTCGTCACCGCCGTCTTGCTGTTGTCCTGCCTACTGCTGCTGGTCCGCTGAAGGAGCGCTGGAAGTGCCTTCATTCAGACACTCGTCCTGGAGGAGTCGGAGCTGTGTGCGACTACGGATAATATTATGAACCCAGACACGGGGGCGTTTGATGTTCCGACGTTCGTTCAGACTTCTACAACAAGTATAAAGCAGAACTAGTGGTTATTTCAATGGTGAATGGCGGAAATAATAACTGTTTTCACGGAGTAAAGCCACAGAGATACCATTAGAAATGGTTGTTATTCCTTCCATGGTGGATAGCGGAAATGAAAACTGTTTTACGGAGAAAGCTGCGCCCCCTTTCCGCCACAAATGGTTGCCAAAAAGCGAAAAAGCAAATTAACCACATAAAGTCAAGCGACTAAAGTCGAGTGACTAAAGTCAGGCGAAAAAGCGTTGCGAAAATTCGCAACTCTTTTGGTGTGAACGCGGCATTAGATTAGCACAAATACTGGAGAAAAAAAACAAGGCCAGTCTCGCTGCTTACCCCTGCTTCAAGTGTTTTTGCTATGCTAAGCTAACAGTTTCCTTGCTACAGCTTCATGTACAAAAACAAATATGAGAGTTTTGATCTTTCCATCTTCTAATCTTAAAAAAGTTGAATTCACAGTTTAAAAAAAGCTAAGCTCTCTAGCTTAGCTGTAGGGGTCAAATGCAAGTCATTAAGATTAGAAAATATTCAGAAATAACCTCAAAAGCCTGTGATTGTATATCATCCTTGTAGCCCTGATAAGTTAAAGAGACATACATTTTTCTGAGGAGGAGCCCAAAACAGAGCTATAAGAGAGTGAACATTGGGCGCACATTCATTCAGGTGGACAGAAGCATGGCTCCAAATGAATGCTAATGTTGATCTGTGTCGGCTGGATGTGCTAGTAGTCAACTATTTGCCAACAAGCACATTTATTACGAAGATAGTCATTGTTGTGTTTACAGGTTGCACAATTTAAGGTACAAAATGTGTAGTTCTGAGATAAACTTGCAGTTATATGTGTAGCATCTGATTGCTTTTGGAAGCTATTTTGGGAGGTTCAGATATTTCATAGAGTTTAGCAATATAAAACACACATTTTTGTGTTCCCCTTGAGTGTTTTAGGTACATAATAGTGCAAGATTCAGGGGAAGGTTTCTCAAAATAACTCTGCCATTTCCGTTTCTGGAGAATACATTTGATACCCGTTTTATTCCTCCTTTGGGGCTCAATGCAACTTTTGAAAAGCACTGCTGTACACCTGACTTTGATATCAAAGAGAAATCTTGGTTGTGTTGGGCGGGCGTTCCATACTGAAGGCTTGTTGTTGCCTTTGTAGTCATGTTGCTGCCTGTCTCTTAATTGACAGAGAAAGTAGACCAAAATGTTATGGATTGTGGGTGTTATCTACAGTCTAGCATCCCCTCAGCGCCACGCACAACTCATTTCTCACTTTGGTTGCAGGGGCTTGGAGCGTGTCTCTTTCTTACAGACCCTCAGAAGTCAGGTGGCCCTCAGCCATTCCAGCTGTCTGTCGGGTGTCATTGTGAATCAGCATCACGCAGGGGTGTAAAAGACAATCACACAGTTTTACATGCTACATTTGCCTTTAATCGAGGGGAAATGGTGCGCAGAGCCGAGCCCCAAATAGAAATCTCCAGCAACACTCCTATGCATGTGTAATTAGCACAGTAAATCTCCTAATTAGCTTGTTGCGTTGTCAGTGGTTATAGCAGCATCCGGATGGGGTTGGCATGGGTGGAGGGTCTGGGGTGAGGTGGTGATATGGTGGGGGGATCCAGCAGATGGCTGTGTGCTGTCTTGCAGGCACACAGTCATGGAGCGGAGAGGCTGAGGCTGTGTCAGACAATCCCCTCACCCCCACTCCCATGCATCAACCCTGCACTCCTCCACCCCCAGCAGCCACAGAGGAAGAAGTTAAGAATAGAGGAAGTCTTGTCACATTGCATGTAAAGGCATCCTGTGTTCTGAGGGGTGATACACACTGGAAACAAACAATTGTCGCTCGGCTGTACAACCCTGATGTTGGTATTTTTCCCCCTAGTTATTAGTGCCTTTTGGTCAGATACTGTCACAGATCTGCGCTGCTTACAGTTGAGTTCCAGCCTCGAGTTGACATAATCCAACGTGGGCCCTACTGTTAGGTCTTTTTTATTGAGAGTCTGGATGTGCCTCTGGATTACAGCACCTATGTTGATATCATTAAGAATTCTATGCTGTCAAAAATTCTCCCTTTAGTTTTTTTTATACACTGTATTTGTCAGAGGAGTGTGGACGGAAATGTTTTAATGAGATGACAAAGATGCTTTGTGTAGGATTCTGTGACGTATTCCCAAAACATAATACATCAACACGATGGGGATGTAGACATCCTAATTCTGTAAATGGAGAGAGAAGCTGTAAAAGTCCTCCTTCGTTGGCCACTGCAACCGAAATGCGCCCTATTTAGGACGAATCATTGCAGCTGCCCTTGGTCGTGCCTCAGCCATCCTGAAATGCGTTCTGACGCGGAGAACAAAAGCCGTTTCGGGGACTTGTTCCTCCTCCAGATGTTGAACTTGATTCGAAAAGAAAAGGTGATTTTGAGGGGGTTGGGAAAAAAGGGAGGAGGAGGGAAGGCGAATGGGGGGCAGGGCAACGGCAGCTGCTGCAAGAAAGAGAGCAGACAGGGATGGAGCAGTACAGTGTGATCCCAAAAAGGTGAGACAAAAGCATCTCGGGGCAACAGCAGCATCAGGGCAACGTGTGCACTTTGTCAGACGGTGTGATTGATGGATTTCTCCCTGCACCACCACATTTCATCCTCACACAGAGCAGCTCACACAAATATAATAATATAATGTGTGCTTATTGTGTTGTATTGAAAAACCATCACTGGCTTGTTGATGACATATTAGGTGATCATACAGACAAAGGATTTTTAGTGAAAACAGCACTGAGCTAAGCCAAGCCTGTCCCCCTCACCAGGGTGTCCCTCAAGGATCAGTTTTAGGTCCCCTTTTATTTTTTGTTTATAACAAATAAACCAATCTCAACATCACACACACAATATGACGGTTTTATTTGACTCCAACCTTTCCAAGTATCCGTGTGGTACGATCATTCTTCTTTAAGCTAAAATATTTATTTTTTTACAGGTGCAGAAGCTGAGAAAGTAGTGCCTTTATTTTCCTTTACTTGGATGATGATCCTCTTACAGCATGACTTATTGCATTCTTGCACTGGCTGCTAGTGATTTTTAGATTTTGCTAATATCTTTTAAGGCATTTTCCAGGGTCAGGCTCCAAATTACTTTTTGGATTTGTTGATCCCTGACGAGGCCCAGCACAAGCTGCGTTTCTCAGGCAGGGGTCTTTCTCACCTTATTACTTATTACAAATAAATGATAATACTCACTTTTTATTGGAAAGCCTTTCTCTGAACTATGTTGTCAACTTTTTGGATGCTCCTCTCTGTTTGACTAGTGCTCTACTTTCAAATGTATCTGTCAGTCTCAGTATTTGATCATTTTTAATCATTTTATTATAACTGTTATTATTATTATTGCTTCTTCGTCTATCTGTTAGCTTCAGATTCATAAGGGATGGGTTTCCCATTCTTCCCATCTCTAAGAAAAACTCTGATCAATTCTTGCCCCCTTTAATCTTTTGAGAAAGTCTAAATTCTTGACAAACCTACAGAAGTATCAATGTACAAATATATAATAATGTAATGATTTACTGTAACATCCCCTGTACTGCAATTAATAACACAATGACAAGTTTGATGTGAATATTATTTTGTCAGATGTCAGTTTGCCAGAGGCACAAATATTCGTGTGAACTGTCAAAATAGGAATACAATTTGAGAAGCAGAGTGTCCTACATATATATCTCATATAGTTTAATTAAATGGCATCCAGTGATTGAAAAAGATATAGTTTCAATTAAAGAGCTTTAATTGAAAAAGGTCATTTCAAAAACTAAATGTTCTATTAGAAATTCAATTACCTCCCAGAGAAAAGGAATATCATATAATTCTTCATAATGGACTCTGGAATGTAATAAGTCGGCCAATTAACTATTTTTTATTTGATTTAGGTAGATTTTATGATCTTTGTTCACAATATCAATTACATGGAGAGCTTTGTGTAGGCAATGTTCGTAATGGCTGCAAATGGCAGAGGAGGAAAGAACCCTTGACTAATTAATGCATCCCTAACCAGCTTTCAATTATAACACAAATCATGCACTAACACACATCTAGGTCAGGATTCTCAGCCTTTGTTCAACACAGTTTTGACTTGAGAAACTTGCCTTTTTCAAACTAAAGCTGAGATTTAAGTCAAAATAACAAAATATACCATTCAAAGTTATATAACACTGCATGTGTACTTGTGTTACGTTGGGTTAGTTTTCACAGGTTGGTGCTTTAAACATTGTCAGGTGAATCTTTGCTCCGTCTGGCTGCTTTTACACTTTTGACAGATATCAATCAATCCAACAGATGAGGTCAGCTGTTTTAATTTGCTCACGCTGCGTCCCGGGAAATGAATATTCAGCACTTTGATAATAAAGCTTTGCTGTTTATGCACACTGAAGACAGGAATTTCGCTGGCAACGTTGCTTTTCTTCACTCAGCACATGTACTGAAACATGTAACAGGCAAAGTTGCACTGAGGACTGAATGTTTAGTGGTGCCTTGCATTTCATTTCCCTTATTTAGCCGCGGTGCTCTGGGCTTTTTCACCAATACTTGGTCTGGTGCAAAAAGAGAAGTAACCATAGTCAAAAAGTTAAACTGTTGCTGAAAATATGTGCATCAAACCCTCTGTAATTCTATTAGAACGTAACTACATTTACTCAAGCAAAGTGTTACTTTATGTTTCTACTCCACTTCGTTTGACATTTCAGACAAAAATATAGTTCTTTATAATCAATTACATTCATGTTACAGCTAACCATTTCTGGTTACTTTTCAGATTAAATGAATATTTATTTTTCCATCATTGTTTCATGCATGCACTTATCCCCAGCCCGCGTGCACTTACAACATACATTCCTAAGAGCCCGAACAAGTCAAAATGAGCTCAGCCGTCAACCTTAACCAACAATGCATCCGTGATAATGATCCAAAAACATAATATCGATGATATTTGAGTTATTAACCAGTAATCAAGTCTATACATTTTTTGGGATTATTTGGATTCATTGTCATTTTTTAAATTAAGTTAATACTAGTTCCTAACATAAAGGTCCAAATGTTCTTTGAGAGCATCTAATATAATTCTGGTGAAGAAATACTGATTTAGTATTTAGTATTATTAATGTATTGATCTAAAAGTATTTACTAATAAAATACTGGAATCAGTCTGTAAAATGCTCATCAGGTGTGAGACTATATTGTAAAATGTAAACCTGAAGGTGCACAGACACTTGCATAAAAATAAACAGAGGACATAATGACCTCAGTGTTCTATGGAACTTTTTTATGCATCAGTACTTTTACTTTTTACTTTTTTTCAATAAAATGATCCTCTGCCACCACTTTTCACTATGAGAAAACAGTCTTGTTGAAGACGTCCTTATATGAGTTGGTAAATGGGAAAACAGCAACTATAACACCGGTGTCCTGAAATAATTAATTACAAGGATGCCAAAACAGAAATAGTGAGATTTTGAAATCCAAGAATTTGAAACTACATTGTAAATCCAGCGCCAAAAGATGGCAGCATCAGTTGTTTTCCAGCAGGGGGCAATATTAACCAGGGAGGGAGGAGACTCAAGGAATTAAAGAGAATACTTGTGGACTGCAAACCAAAACAGACCAAAACCAAATGATATGCTCCATATCAATTAAACTAGTCCAGCCAAAGAAAGCGATAAACTGGGATGTGGGAAGTTGACAAACGGCCTCCAAGCATCACTGTCCTCAATTACGACATGCAGGAATGCATCGAGCTGTCGCTCAACGCTGAGGATCCACCTCAGAATGTTCCACTGCTGCCGCAGAGTGTAGAGCGCAGTAGATGATCACATCTTCTTTGTGAGATGCACAAAGTAAACAAACACCTGATTCACAGGCAACTTTGATACGAGATAAACTGATTGATGCTGCACACAGACCGGCTTTATTACATGTTAAGTCTCAAATCCCCAATGAGAAAATGTGTGCTGTTTGAAAAGAAAATGTGTTCAACACACACACACACACACACACACACACACACACACACACACACACACACACACACACACACACACACACACACACACACACACACAGAGTGTAAGACTAAACTGAATAATTTCGCACGCTTCCTGAGGCAAACAGGAGTGAGACTACCACACGAGCAGGATTATTATCACTGCATAATGTATTTTCACCTTCGTGGGTGAAGTGTATGTGTCATGCAATTATTCAGAATTGTTACCAAAAAAACACAGAGCAGAGGCAAAACATGAGCTGCAACATAGACGGAGGAGATGGTACGCGCTGGTTAATCAATCCGTCATTTGCATATTTATTATTGTTATGGTCCATACCTCTTTGCTTCTGATGTAATTTAAGTCCCTTCTAGACAGTTTTTGAAACATTGCATTAATTCAAGTAATGTGCTTAAGTGCAATTGTGGGCTACTTTATACTACTATATTTCAGAGGGAAATATATGCCACTACATGTATAATAGAATTTATTGATTTAATAAGAGCTACAGCTACTTCAAGGATAAAGGTTTTACAAAATATACCATTGTCTATAAAATACGATGCATTTCACTACATTAACATTAATAGTTAAACATGTTATTTACACATGCATAATAATAAGGCTCATAAATTATTTAATAATAATAACGTGAATAAAAGTTATTTTAAACACAGAACATTTCTTTGTTACATTTTTTTCCTGCTGTTGTGGAACATGTTACTACAAGTGGTATTTATACATTGTGGTATTTACTTCTGTAAAGGATCTGTTATGGGACCATGCAAAGAAGACAGCAGTGTGTAACTGCGCTAGACGGTTGCAGTTTAAGCATGAAATGAAGCCCCAGCTTTCACCTCTGAGCCTCAAACATAAAACACAAGAACCTCCACACTCACTGCGTCTGGTCCTGTCCTAAAACCTCAGCGTATTGGGACGGACGTTTTGCATCACCTCTCTCGCTCTGCTCCTGGTTCATCCGAGTCAAGACCCAATTGTTGGTGCCAGTTCTGGCAGTTCTGCACGATATTGTTGCATATGCTCAGGGAAGAACATCTTATGTCATGGATAAATGACAAATCCCCGCTAAAGCAAACTGGCATAAGTACTTGCAGGGTTTTACTCTAGAATACTTGACCTGTTAGCTTCCTTCTTGAAAGGGACAGTATGTGAAGAAGTATGTGGACTCCATCTCTCCATTTATTCCCATTCCACAGCATTGCAAGCATTCTCATTAATTAATCAAGGGACCCCCACTTCTGTACCTTTCTTATAATAATGCAGCAGTAATGCCCTTACTAATCCAACCTTTTATCATTATACCTCGGCTTTATTTTCTATTTCTAATTTCTAACTGTCGATTGTGAAGACCAATGTTGTGCTGAGCTCTTTGTTTTTATTTCTGTGTTGACAAAAAAAAAAGATCAAACCTCAATTGAGAGGGAAAAAAAGACTAATTGGACAACACAAAACAATAAATGATTAATGAAGTGAAGGAATCTTATTCACATTGTTTACTGTGAGTCTATTTTATTGTTCCTTCGTCTTCTTTGTTCGGCCTCTGAAGCATCAATGTCTCAGCCAGGCCACGGGGTGTCTATCAGAGTTAAGTTGTGGAGGGAGATTTGGCCTCTATGTGTGTGTGTGTGTGTGTGTGTGTGTGTGTGTGTGTGTGTGTGCGTGTACACCATGTGTTTACGTACTCCTATGCATGTGTGTGTATGTGTGTGTGTTTTGTGCATGCATGTGTGTGTGAGTGAAGGGTCGGGGCGGCAGCTGGCTGAGGCTTTTTTCCAGTGCACCCGCCTTGGGGAGCCCCCACTCCAGCTGTGATTGATGCGCTCCTGTTGCTGACCGCGCAGAGGCCAGAGCACAGACACCCGCTGAGGCTGATGTTTATTTGTGGTCAGAAACCGCCTCGGTCAGGGGGCCCTGGTCGTCAAACATCTTAATCCTCACAAACACAGCTCTGGGTCTGATTTTCTCCTCAGAAAGGACATCAACTTCTCTTTTGAGTTAAATCCCTGCTGATTGTAGTCTCTGATGTTGTTTTGTGTGTGTGTGTGTTTTTTTTTTTACCATTATGTGATTTGGAAGATATCTATAAGAACGGCTACAAACATTAGCACTATATTATTGTTTTTTTTTTCTCTATATTTTGGGGGAAGGAATTATTTTCTTCACAGAAAACAAGATCTGTTTTTAGAAACCTTTTTTTTTTTTTTCTTGCTCTAACGCAGCCAAATATAGTAGCAGACAGTGGAGTCTAAACACTCAGTACTTGTGTTTCTGTGGGAGAGTGTCAAATACACTCACGTCTCTTTGATCACAGCGGACGTTGGGTTCTCGGCACTGAATGAAGAATGCTTTTTGTATGTGACATTCTGGAGCACTTAAAGGAAATGATCGGTCAAAGTGCAATCAACAGGCGAAGCCAGAGCTTCATACCGAACTCCCAGCGGGGCTATAGAGGTAAACCGACCAAGTCTGAACTCACTGACTGAGGGGAGACGTAAAGAGTTGGTTTACGTCTGAGTCAAGTCGTGTTCAGGTGGAGGAGGGAGCCGTTACAGTTATTACTGTGTTTGTGTCAAAAACCTGGGGATTAATCAGTTGGACGTGGCTCACAATGCAAAATGTAATGTTTAATTGTTATCTCAGACAATTCTCCCCCAGGTCATTTTGATCACTTCATTTCCTGCATTCACTTATGGTGGAAATGTCTTTATTTATGTCAAGGAAAACACAAGAGTCAAGTGACAATTCAGAAATATACAGATATAATTAGGCATTTTGTACAAATATTTATTCTCCTGTAGATCAACTCTCCATCTGAGTCAACACACATGTCGGCGTGATTTACTCTTCCCTCTTCTTTTGTTTGTGGAAGTGACCTCTGTGGCTGTGCATGTGGCACCTGTTCACATCAATTAATTCATTTCAAGTCATTCATAAACCCTGGATTTAGATAGTTTTTCAGTGTTTCCGCATATTCAAAACATGTCCCACATACCTGTGTTCTCTGAGAAGTCGTAATGAGAATATTTCAAGAAAACATCGACCTGCCCTGTATGTAGTCTGCTAGTTGAGGATGCGGCTTCTGCAGTAATAAATGCCAATTTGTTAAGTTTATTTATCATTATGATTATATTTGCTAATGATTACTAATGATTACTGGCGGTGCGTGGTTGAATGTCGTACCAAAGCAATATTTTAATTAATTGCATATTGCATTATTGCGTATACCCCCCCCCCCCCCCCCTTTTTTTTTTTTAAGAAGTAAAGAAATGAGCTAATAAAACAATCAAACAAATGCATAAAGCCTCGGAAATACTCAAGTAAAGTAAAAATACCTCAAATGTATACTTAAGTGGAGTTCATTCAATTCATTTAATTATGCAAAATCTGAAGAGCAGTTGTTTGAGATGAAACTACACAACAGTACATAAAGTAGTTCAAATTAGCTCCAGTCGGAGCAGCGACAATAAAAATGCTCAGCATATTTAAAGGCACTATAATAAAATGATAATGTCTGCATAATAAGTACATGTACTAAAGGACTTTTAATGGACTATACTATTGTATTAAAGGATCTGAGCACCACCTCCACCACTACTGTGTAGTATGCAGAGCGTCCCTGTCTGCTGGTGTCCACATCTGTCTGTGGGTGTTTGTTTTTATAGAGACCTGCCTTACCTCCTCATTCCACATTACACCGCAGGTTAATGGTCGACTTTAAAATTAACGACCCCTAAAGATATACGAGCTCCCGAGGTTAAAGGCGTGATGTATAATTTCATGTCATCATTACTGTTGGCCACAATCTCCAATCTAATCTCAGAGCCAAAGAGAAAAAATATATTTTTTAATCATCTTTTTTCTCGTTTTGCAGGGTTTGTAGTTGTGCTATTCAATAGTTGTGCTTAGTTTAGAGCTGAAAGTGAAGATGTGCATTGCTTGATTATTATTTTTTGCCTTTGATTACCACGTTGTTATCTAAATTGACTAAATGCTTTAGAAATAAGGGGCCGGTGTGATGGTGAGGAGATTTCAGCAGTGTTTTATTGATTAAGATCACACTGGGCCTCGGCGCTGCGTGGTGACAGCAGATGCTATACATCCTTCCAGGTTAAAATTAAGCCTCCTCCTCTTGGCATGCCAGAGTGTGACAGTGATGCTCTCTCTACAGTGTCCAAAACATTCAGTGGATTACCAGGAATAATAAAACCAACACCCAGCACTTTAAACTGGATGTGCCTATCTGATGCGAGGACGGGGGAGAAGATTGATCTCCCATAATGCTTTGTCTTGATGAGACAATGAAAAATGGCCCTAGCCGGCGACATGTCAATATCAGGGCTGGAGATGCACCGGCGGTCCTAGGTTCTTATTTAATCCGTTTTTTCTTTAAGATGATAGCTCTTGTTACATTTTCACTGCCTGTCTGTCAGCTTGACATCGCAATATTCCCCCTCTCCTCACTTTCCTGCTCGGTTTCATTTATTTTAAAACGCCATTTCACACACGGCTGACTTTAACAAGGCATTATACAGCACTGAGGGAAGGTCTAGGAGATAGAATTGTGACAGATACAACATTTTTTATGGCGAAAAAAACCCGGAATATTGTAAACAGCAGAGTATATAAACGTGGGAGAGTTCGCAGAGGAAAAAGCTGCTCATGTATGTATAGATGTCATTCACTCTCCTACTCCCTGTGGAAATGATGTCCACTGTCAATACTCCGATCTTTTAGGGATTACAAACAACGACTACAGGGATTGTTCAGGCCTCATTTATTGAAATGCAAACATTATGATTCAGGGACATTGATTACTGAGTATTGATTGTGTCGCTTGATAACAAGGCGTTATTGGTAAAACATAAACTGTGTAACACAGGCAAATATGGGCAATTTCACCAGAGAATATTCTATGACTTGTGGTATTGTTTTCCTGCCAAAATGCCGCCCATCCACCCCGACCACAAAGAAATTGAGAATAGGCGTGCATGTATTATGCACACAATTCAGGGTATTTTAAATTGTATATGCCATTAAAATGGTTGACCCTGCCAAAGCACAGGGGCAAACATTACACATATTTTGCCAATGATGTGGCAGGTCATGACAGAATCCCCATGCAATCCCCAGGAAAAAGCTCCACCCGGATCTTCACGGTTTAGTATTTCCCCCGCTGTCTGGTCTGGTTGTAACCACTATGGTGTTTCACTGTGAGAGTGCAGTGACAGTAGGGGTGCAGTTGCTCGCTGCACCCTCCACGATGCAGCTGCGGGTGAAACATGCCGTGGCTGACATATCAGTGATGTTTATTAAGAGACGAGTCTATCAGGTCTCATAAGCCAGTTCTCGCTGGCGGCAGATCTTTTGTTTCTTCCGGAGGGTGTCATCAATCTTGTGTGGCTGCGCTCTCCTGAGCGCTTGATGGGAGATCACGGATTCCTCCCTCCCATTGCAATGGGTTCAGTGGTGGAGGCAGGTAGATAGCGCGCTCATGCACGCACGCACGCACACACACACACACACACACACACACACACACACACACACACACACACACACACACACACACACACACAGACACACACAGCCTACATGCTCTGCAGAGCACCTCCATTCTGAGATGGAAAACACAGAGGAGGGAGGCTTCATTGTCGACATGACACTGGAATTCTCTCTGTGCTACTAAGAGGGATAGCCTTGCAGATAACAAACTGTACGAGAATACAGTATTTACATTTTTGTTTTGACACACCATGAGGACTTTCACAAACTACTCTTAATAAAATATCCCAAAAAGTATTCAGTTCTTTAACCTTTATTGGAGCTTTTATACTAAATATGTAACTAATTTAGTTGGCTGTTGTCTATCCAAGGACCGTAGTATATTGAGCGTTATTGTAGGTTATGTGTTATAATGATGAGTATGACAAGCAAGAAAGCCCAATAAGGGTGGATAGGTTCACCAAGTAAAAACAAAAGTCAATGTTGACTTGTATGTTAGGTAAAGTTAAATAAGAAAGTCGCTAAGGGGCTTTTGTTGTTTATTTACCCATTGTTACGCTGCGTTGTTACGCTGCGTTGTTAAGTTTTTACGTTTTTACGTTACATTTTTACATTGCTTTGTAACGTTGTTATGTTGTTACTTTATTATTTTAAAACAAAGCATGAGCTTTTTTCTAACCTTAACCAAGTAGATTTGTTGCCTAAATCTAACCAATCAGTTTGCAACGTTAACCATGTGTCGTTGTGCGTTTCTGCAAGCGTGTTTCAAGACATATCTTTGGTTGATATTCAACTTATCCCATGGTTTGCAGAAACGTACGATTTCAACATTTCTCTGGTGACTGGGTTGGTCTACGTGCAGGATTTTCCTTCAACTCCCTTATCTTGAATATTCTTGAATTATTTTTGTGGCTACCAGTTTGGGTAACCATCTTCAACTGAGCTTTATATCTCTAGACCTCAAAAGAACATACTATATCATTGGACCGTCCTCCTTAAGAAATACAAAAGAAGACACTATTGAGCCTTAAAGTTCATTCATCACCTTCAAAACTTCACTCAATGAACTCAACGTCCACAGAATAACTGTACTGGAGATTTTGACCAAAGAAAATGATGATCAGCAGCTTGACAATCCTAAATTACATTGAAATAGTTTTTAGAATGTTCTTACACAATTGGGAACAGATGAAAACCTAAAGCAGAGAACATACTATCTAATATAATATACTGTATATATTTATATTATTCTGTGAATATTACCCCAATGATTAAATAGAAGTTGATCCAACAAAGCTAAGTAGCTATTGAAATGTGTGGCCTTGCAGTGAGTGTCTCTTGCCTGTAATATGAAATTGATATACTTGGCATGTAGAGGCTTGGATAAAAAAGTGCCCTCTGCACCAGCTAAAACCAAATGAAATTAGATAACGGCATCGACTCAGAGCCTTCTGCGGTGTCATAACTTGTATGTAAATCTCTGTGGCTGGGATCGTAGACCTTCATTAAGTGCGCTTTAGTAGATTTATGAAGTGATCTGTGCAGAAGTCGTTTGTAGACGCTGTTCGCTTTAGACCTGGACATGATGAATATACTCCACTTGGCTCTGGCTGGACTGCTGAATCTGAAATTGGTGCTGTCCAGAGAATGCTGCTAGCTTCCACAGCTGGATGGAGCACTCCTGTTTATTCTCTGACTCTACCGTGTTGACCTTTAACAATATATGCCACCACTCTTGCAAAGGGCATACGTTGCTTTAAGTATTTCTTGCCATTATGATTCTTTTACAGTCTCTGCTGCTACAACATGGTTACCTTTGTCAAGAATATTAACTGTGTAACATTAAGCAGCACTCAGGGCTTCAGCTCTTATTACAAATGGTATTCAGACCACATCAAAAGGTTAGTGTTCGGCCTCGATTCCTCATCGCTCTCCCAATACTAATGAATTGAAGGGATCATTTTATACTAATTGCTTTTTCAGGATGATAATCCAAGCAATAAACTGCGGCGTTGCATGTCTACGGGGAAATACGGCCAAATGAAATAAACACCCGTTCACTTTTGATTTGAATCTGTTCAGCAGAAGAGAAAACATGCCGGTGCCTGGACAGAAAGAGGGAGCGAGGAAGGAAGTTTGAATCAATATTTCCTATTAGAGACGCTGATGCTTAAACCAACAATGACCCGCGCTGAAAGAGGTCCAAAGCATTGTGTGTTCAGGTGTGCGGAGTAATTGCATTCTCTATTGAAAAGGCTCCTCTGATTAAAATGAAGAATAAAAGGAAAATGCAATCAAAGGGACGGTTGCTTGGGACAAAGAGTTACCTTCAAAGTTTGTCATCAAAGTTATTTTGATTAATGTGCGCCTCCCTTCCTCGAATGGAGCTATAAGAGGAACATACTGGAACATTTTACAGGCATCGTTGTTTGTTGCTTTTTATAAATTGAAATAGTCTTTTAAAAATTTTTGCAAGTACATTTTGCTCAACATGCATGCATGCGCTATGTTCTTATTTGTGTGTGTTTATAGCTGCCAGGTGGTGTATTGTGTTAATAGACGGATAAAAATCAGTGAGGAAATGGCCCTCCCGCCGTTGACCCTTCCACCACCCCGGGTCTATCTGTCAAGTTGTCCTCCCTCTGACTTTTCACCCTCTGATCCCCATCTCCTGCTTTGGAGTAAGAGAAAACAGACCAGCACTCCCCGAGCACATTGCAAGCCAGTTTAAGAATGCTGCAGAAATGCTTTGTAACACAGGCTCAATCTGGTTGGGGCGAACGCATAGAAATATCTAATGGTAGTAGATGGCTTGTGGTGCTCAAAGCGCCAAAAAATACATTTGAAAAACTCAACAAGAATGTCTCTTCCCAGAAATCATGACCCAGTTGTTTTGACTTGTGGGGGTTCCATGTAGAACTGATTTAAACAATTAAAAACACATTAAAAGCACAACAGGAAGGAGGAAAAATATGTCGGTCTATTTTACATTTTTGGGGTTAGCTACCCCTTTATGTAAGCTCATTGGAGCATCATTGGATTTGTTTGTACTTTTGTGATAGGAAATATACACTATATCGACACTGCAGCTACTCTGCATATGTTTTCATCTTTAGAAACAAGGCAAACTGAATTCAACTGAAACTAAGCATTCAAGTGCTTGATATTTTGGAACTGGCATTACTAAAGACCTTGGTGTGCCACTGAGTGGAAAACGTTGTAGCCATCTACAGCTCACAAAAGCTAATTGCCCTCCTATTTTCAACTTTTTCCAGGTTGTAGACGGCTGTAGATTGAGGTTGACCGTCTCTTTTTAGCAATAGACATTGGTGAATGAACCACTGCACGGTTACGTTTGTATTCCACGTGGAAAATGACAGCTAGTAAGCTGAGCTAACTAGATTCCACTTGAAACGTAGAAGATAGATAGCCTAGCTTAGTTAGCACCGAATCCCCCTCGAAGGTACTTCTTTGTCATACTATGAAAACACTCCTGCGCACTTGTATTTGTGGGTTTTGCTAGCATTAGCTGTCTCTCTTTCACGGGTCCAGTTGTGGTAATGACAACTGACCATACTGACAAAAAAAATCAGGCAGTCCTATCGACCATTTTCAGTTATAAAGGGAGACATTCCAAATGTGTCCCAGTTTATTTCCTGTTGCAGTGTGAAGGACTCCGACTGACAGGAAGTACACATGAACCCAAGCTGCTGCCTGGCAATGCAATTCCTTTGAAAAGGTCTATAATCCCAGCTCTTCATACATTACCTGATGACAAGGATCAGGACACGGAGCAAGACACGGATTGGTAAAATCAGAGAACACTACAGGGGGAGCTTTACAGCAGCAAAATGTATAAAAACAATTTCAGTTTGACTTTAAATGAGCTGCAGTGTCGGAATTGGACTCTTGGGAGAAAAACAGCATGTTGCATACAGCTGTTATTCATACGCTGCATAATGTGCAGGTAGAATCTTATTTGATACCGGGTGTATATATTTTGGGTAATCTCTTCCCATGTCCTTAGCTCCTTGGATATCTGTATCGGCTGCAGATAAAACATTTGCTGTGATAAAATGCTGCTGCAGAAGAAAAGTAAGAATTGGTGGTGTGCTGATTGCTTTCCCCGGCCTGCGTGTCAGATAGTGGTCAGCGAGAAACTCTTTAGTGTGCTTCGTCCCGTCTCCACCTGCCCGCCGCTGTCCGTCTATCTGTCTGCAGCTTCTTATTCTGTTGGCCTGGCAGAGCGGAGAGGAGCGGAGCGGGACTGAATGGATGCCTTGAAGGCTGAGGGAGACCGCTCTTTTTAAACTCCCATCTGATAGGACAGGCACAAAGGAGCCAATCACGGTTCTGCTGAAGTCAGTATATTGGAGGCACATACATTACAAGGTTACCGGGCGAGAGAAAGTAAAGGTGAGAAACAGAGGAATTAGACAGGCTACTCTCTGACCCTTTCTGGTGATTTCGCCTCTGCGGTTCCTGTAAACTCAAGCCGATAGGCAGTTAAAATTTCATTATTTTCTTCCTCAACGCTTCTGCTCTTGATGAGGCGGTGGCAGTGAGAAACAACTTGGAGTCTCTTCGCCCTGACGAAAAAGTACTGACATCTTCATTCAGGCCTCTCAGTTTCTTTTTGCAATACTGTAATGTTACAGACGTTTGCTCTAGTGGCTCCTGGGGAATACTGTGGAAGTATGTGGCCAGGTGGACCAACTGCTGTATTAGACCATATTCATTTAAATAAACCTCTCCATAATGTCACAAATTAACTTGGAATTTGGTATACAGTACATACATTATTTTTAGGGCACTACTATTTTGATGCAAACTAGTGTTAATATTAAGTGAATACTTTTCTGTATCATTTCTGGCTGGTGTTATTCTTACAGTCAACAAATCCTGTTCATGTCTGTGGCACATCTGTTTCTGAATATGTACATCTTATTAAAAATCTGTATTCTTTTTTCACGAACGGGAACGACAAATGTGTGTGCTTCTCAAATTATTATCCAATCATATAAATCGGCACAAGATGTGACATGGAACGCCAGTTCACCAAAGTCCACGGCAGTTTTTCTTGGAGCTTTCCGGCTGGTAGCAGTCTACAAACAGCCACGGTAAAGGAGCTGAAAACAACATGGAATAGACAACAGGCTCTGTTTACCAAAGCGATGAAGAATGCCAACGTTTAGTGGCACGCGTCCTAATGAAAGCCAAAAAGAACGAAGAAACTATGTCTGCTATTGGCGATGTACAACTTGGTGCTATGTATAGCTCCTGCCACTTTCATTTTGTCAAATTAGCTCTCAAGGGAAGAAAGGTTGAAGACTCCTGCACTAGAGGCAAATGATATTTAGACAAGTGTTACTACTCATGGTAATAGTAACAACTATGTTGGTGGTGATGTCAAACAAAATCGTACAAACAAAAAATGTAATAAACATATAAAACACATCTGAATTTCGTGACTGAATACTTCAACAGACAGTCGGCCGGCGCTCACTCTCAGCCGCATCCGTGCTGCCTCTGAGAGGAAGTATTAGGCCGAAGCATCTCAGGCGTGATGTGCCTATTAGATTATTCCAGAGACCAAACAACAGAGCCGGGAAAGGAGGCAACGGAGAGGGTGGCAGACTGGGAGCAAAGCCTCTCTGAGCGCTGGCAATCAGGTGGTATTAGGCTCCACCAGTTAGAAGCATCAGTGAGGCAGACACAGCTCGGTGTTAGCCGTACATGTGTACATACTCCCAGCCATCATCCCAGACACAATAATGGAAAACCAGATACCTTATCAAGCTCAACTGTCAGGCTTGAGGCCGAGCCGTAGAGATTAAGTGTGGGATATGTGTGACGGTGCGATGCTTGTGGTCGGGAACTGGGGTTGGGAGGAAGTGTATTGTGAATGTGAGTGAGAGGATAGGGGGCTTATTTGCAACTTCCCGAGGTTTGTTTGCCGAAGAGTCCCAACTGTATTATGTCTGCTTTGTTACGGAGACAGTGCAGCATGTTTTTTTTTCTTCTTCTTTTCTTCTCTTCATCCTACTGGGAGATCCTTAGAGTGTTTCTTGATTGACGCTGGAGATCCACCCACTCCGGGTTGCTAATGAGAAAAGCCCCGAGGACACAGAAATTCAGCAGACATTACTCCCTGACCTTTGTGAGGTTTGCCGGGGACGCGGCGGCAAGGCGCTCATGCAGCCACGGCGTCGTACGCGTGTCAGGCTCCTCGGGGCTGCGCTCGGGGACGAGGAGTAACACTGGGGAGCCTCGTTATGTGCGCAACATCAAAACGAATCAGGCTCCGTCCACCACCCCTCATCTCTGGCCCCCACTGCGGGCTGCAGGGTGAGTGTGTGGAGGTAATGAGACCATGGTGCTCCTCGGCCCCCACCGCCACCTCCACTACGAGACTCTAACAACTACTGGTGCCCCGGGGATGTCCGTGAGATAGGCACTGGGAAAAAGAAAGAGTGAAATGGGGGGGAAAAAAGAAAAAGAGTGTGAGAAATGAAGAGAGAGACCAGGCAGTCCACCTAACCAGCTGAAGTGGAAGTTATCCTTATGAAGTGTGTGTGCGTGTGTGACTCATGCACTGCCACGGGTTTTCAGAGGTCTTGAAGGAGCTGTGCCAAGCTGTGTGGAAGTTTCTCTTGTTGCCAACAGGCGTTGAGTAGTCAAGCCTCCTCTCCTCAGTCACACAGAAAGCATTCATGAATCTTTCTTAGTAATTCATTTATGTGCATATATGTATAGATTATTCCTGTTTTGAACGATGGTAAATATTGCGCCGAATGATATGTCATCTCTCTTGAAAAACTGGTTGAGAGCACTGAAAATCTTCGTTGATTGATGTAACAAAATGTCTGCAATGAACCCCTCTCTAAGTCCCGCCCTCGAAAACGCAGACTGGCCAATCATAGCGTGGCATCGGCCAGCCGAGATAAAGATCTGAAATCTACCCAGCTCTGCTCCACAGACTCATGTAATTGTTTGAGATGTTCTTCATTTTCAGGCTTTTTGTTGATTTGGAGCTAGTCGTGGTTAAACGTTGTGTAATAGCGATACTCGTTACCCGAAGAGGTTTGAAGAAGACATACGTTTCTGCATGAAAACCTGTGGAGCTAACGGTAGCAGTTAGCACATATTGTGAATGTTTACACATGCTGTTTTTACTTTTTAATGATTGTAACAGTGAATGAAGTCCTACCCGGCTTTACAGGAGCAGTGCTGTTCCCTGATTTCATCGTCTTCTGTCTGGATCACCACGTAATTTTCTTTTATATGTGATCTGTAGGCTTTAGCTTCAATCTGAATATTTATAACCTTTTTTTCACTGCTGAGTTTGAAACGCATATTGTAGACCCTTCATTCAGCTTCTCTCTGAAATCACTTTTACGTTTCTCCAAAAACTAGTTAGTATTTATTAAGGGAGTGCCGTTAGTGACAGTGTGGGCTCCATGGTAGCTCCGACAGCTTAGCGCAGAGTCATTTTGACAAAGACAAGAGGTTTTGATTATTGGAGTACAGCCTCAGAAAGACAATCAGCACACACATCTTAGAAGAAAAAAAAACAAGCCTGTTTGTGCCAGTAGCCGGCTTGATTACTTGAGGGCTCTTCTGTCTGGTCTACTCATGGATAACTTGCAGCTCAGCCAAAATTCAGCAGCTTGTTTGCCAAGCAAGACAAGAAAGAGAACACACACTGCTTTGCTCCTGTTACAAATTATCTTCATTGGTTTCTGGGAAGTTTTAGAATGAATGTGAATATTCAGTTTTTGTTAGTTTTTTAGGTCAGTTGATGCCAAAACATGTTTGAAAGACATTTTTGCTTTATTTTTATTTATTTATGCAGGATGAAAACTTGTGAAAAAAACAGGGTTCAAGGTTTCTGGAGCAGCAAGTCAGAATAACTGAGGACAAAACAATCTGTCTGTGCTGTTCCTATTCATATGGACATCACCATGACTAAAATTTAACAATTTAGTTAACATTAAAGTAGAATTTACACCTAGGAATATACATGTTTTGCCCAATAACATGAGTCTATTAATAACTATGGGAATATTCTCTCGTTCTATCTGCCATCCCCCAATGCAGCGCTGGCATCCACATAATTAAAATGTTAGTCAACCCGAGTTACAAAGCATATTCTCACTACACCATAGATAATTATGTTGGGCATTTCCACTTAGTTTTTAAATATCCTACTCTGAAAGTTCTGTTTAAACCCCAATCGAGGAGAATGGAATTTTGTTTTTGGATGCTCAACGCACTGACAGATTTATATTCAACATGCTTTTTTGGCCAGAAACAGTGCCTCAGTTACTCTGGATAATGAAAAGACCTTCATGTCAGAGTTACTGAAGTTAGCTCATAAAGTTTGTTTCAATGTTTTTTTTCTTCCTGCTTATTGTTACTTATTGTGACCAAAAGACAATGTCACCTTGGTGACGAAGTCTTGGTATATACTATACAACTGGAGCTTTTGTTTTTATCATAATTAGTCGGCAAGCGTCTGAGAGGTAGAGAAAACACATAATTTGAAAGATCTTCCCACACATGCAATGTGATGTGTTTTCCTTGGATACGCCTCTGCTCATCTGACAAGTCATTAGACACACAGTCTCCTGCAGTTGCATTTATAACAGCACCATTTAGACTGCAGCATCGCAGTGTTTTCATTAAAGCCAAATGATTCCCCGCATGCAGCAGGTTGGTGGATGTGATGTCATGCTATGTTATGGCTGTCATGAAATCACAGAGCAAGTTATATTTCATGTCACATCCATAATAATGTGAGCAGATTAAATATTAGACACAGATTGCAACAGATAGAGATGCACCTCTAACCTGCGTGTCAGATTGGTGCTATCTACATGATAGCTTTTAATCAGGCATATAGGCAAATAGATTCTTGACTTCTTCAATGCAATATTAGACCTCACCAGAATATATCATTTTAAAATACATTTTGATCGCAATAGTAATTGTCGTCATGGATAATGTGGTGCGCGATATGCAAGAAAGACTGAACTAAGCTGTAGCTTTAAACAAACAAGGAAGAGGACTGCCTCGCACAGCCACATGGGTAAATTAGCTATCTGTTGGTTTTAGTTAGCTCTCTCTCTCTCTCTCTCTCTTATAGTGGTCTCTCAATCATTGTTTTACATTTTATTTTTCTATAGTTGTGGTGAAAGGCTTCACCTTTTTGTATTTGTTTGGTTTGGATTGTGGTGAATCTTAGTGGACTTTACTTGAGAAGATCATGAAATTGGAGCTCAAGCATATTGGGAAGCAGTCGAACACGTATAATAGACCCTTTTCCAGGCAGAGATTTCAATTTGTCTCACCAAGTGCAGCATAGGTGTTGGTGCCCACATTTACAATGGCTCTGTTTACCGTAGTTGTCCCAGTAAACAATATTGCAAAGTGCATCAATACAGGGCCCCGTATTGGTAAACCTAAATGATATACACCCATCATTAATGGTATTAGTAACGTTGTTCTGCTTCGCATTTTCAAATGTCTATTGAGAGTGCAGCGTCACAACATATTGGAATTAATCCAAACTTGATCCAAACTGGACTTTTACTTCTAAAATGTGTCTTTCTGATAGTATTGATGTATATGTAACATAGAAATTATTTTTATGTTTATTAATGTACTAAGTTTTTTTCACTAATTTAAAAATAGGGCGAATGACATTTCCCTTGTGCTAACAGAACTCATATAACAAAGCACTTACATGTCTTCTGGTCATTTCTACAAGTGCTAGCTCGACCGCTGAGTTGCTAACATCTGATTGACAGACGTTTTGCTTGTGAATCATCAATTGAAATCAAATTGAACGTGTGAATATGCTACACGCAGAGCATGTGACGTAGTATCAACACCTATACGTATGGTGGATAAGTCAAACAAACACAGGACTATGAGATCTCTGTTGGCAGATCTGTGTTTGCGGGCCAAAGTTTGTAAAACAGAAAGTTTCAACTTCTATATGTGACCAGTCATTGTCTCGTCTGTCAATTACGTCCAAATCGACCATTACTGGCTCTCACTATGTTGCCTTGGAAACAAAGTTTGATGCACCCGTCAGATGGAAGCTGGGTTTTACCAGTGCAAATCAACCTTTTGCACAAAACCTGTCAAAATCAGTTTTTCCTCCACAGTTAAAGTAACTTGCGGAGATGGCGCAGACTCCTGCCATACAACAGCGTATTTCATACAGATCAAAATATGAGGTTGGAGCAGTATCTGCTTATTAAGCGAAAGGTTACAATTTCACTAAGGCTGCAAAAAACACAGCAGAATTCCACTAAATGTACTTGCTTCTGAGCAGCCAATTCCAATTCCAATTCTAATTCTAATTCAAAATGTTCAATCAGAATCTGTAGTGTATTGTATGAGGCATGCAGAAATAATGTCAAATGGCGTTTTCTGAATCTGGTTGGGGTTAACCGGTGTTGTTTTGGGGTCCAGTCACTCATTGTGAACCCGGTAGATTTTGTCTGCGCTCTAATTTCAGCACAAATTAAACTTGTGAACAGGAGGATGTGTCTCAGGCAGCATGTGGCACAGCAGCTCAAGCTGTTAGCAGCTGAACAGGCGCAGCTGAGGAGCAGTCTCCCTGAGTCTCAGGGGGCTCATGCAGCAGTCTGTCTGTCCTTACCTATTTCACTTCTTCCCCACTCTCTTTGGGGACTTCTCCTGTTAGTGTAGTGTTTGCTGTAAGAGACGCGTCTGCCTTTCCATCTGTGCCCAGTTTGGGAGTGAGCTAAACTGCAGTCAATGTCACACAAGAAGTTGCTGAATTATTAAGAGTTCCAGATTTGCTGTGCACTGCACATCTTTCATCCATCTGTTGGAGGAGCATTCATATATGGCAAAATGTACCTGCTGCATTTGCCGGCAATCTGTCGCGGATCAAAATGTGATGCTTCGTACAATTGTTGTCACCATTAGGAAGTTTGGCTCATGGTGTTTGACTGCCAGCTAGCTAGTGTTATTGCTCTACAATGTACAATCCTCCTTAACTCTGAATATTTTAAATGAAGTAGACCGAAAGACCATCGTGCCACTTCCGCCAGAGCTTATTAAAATGTTGTTTTCTGAAACAAGGAGAAGGAAATAGAGAGAGGGGAAGAGAAAGAGAGAGACAGACAGAGAGACTGAAGTGTAAAAATAGCAACTCACTAGCACCTTCTCAATCATCTGGTCCCATTTCCTCAAGGTGATACGGGTATAAAGGTTAGTGCTGTATATCCTCACAGGAGCAGGGGAACATTGTCTCACCTCAGATTTAATCATTGCAGCTTTATTCAACAGGTTTTTATGAAGTGAGCAGCCTTTGTGGGACAATAGCTGTGGGGTGCATCTCACTTGTCTTCATATCATCTATTGTAAAGATATCGGTATAGTATGGTAGGAACCATTTTGTGTGCAGTACATCAGACTAGCAGCCTGTTAGCCGAGCTCGGATGGCTGAAAATGCTATCATGAAAAATATTTTTAAAATGATGTAATATTCATCATGAGTAAGTACGGTAGGGTATTTATGTTAAATGATTTTTTTCAGATAATACAGTGAGAAGCCATCCAAACAAAACTAAATAATCGAGACAATTAAATTGATTGAACTGTGAAGCAAAAAAACAAGTCTTGGGTCTTGTAAAATCCTATGCAGTAAATTACAATGAAAGGAAGAGCTTGCTCTCTGAGGACGTTATCAGTCATGTTTTCTGTCTTAGACCTAAAAAAGGTTTCTGATATAACTGCCAAAAACGGACTTGAGGAATGTCTGTGAAGTAAAAAGTTCCAACAGAACAGCATGATTTACAGTCTGAACCTTTTCTGCACCTTTTAATGGCAGAGTTCCCTTTTTGGATCACTATTTGTCCTCAGAAAACGTTTCCTATCCGCTGAAGGCCTTTCTCGACTGTGGGATCGGTATAGATGACAAAATAATTGCAACTCAATGTCAACTTATAAATGAAATAGAGTTTAAAGTCCCGAAAAAAAGGAAGCAGATGTTAATACTGAACGCATCTGCAAAATGAGAACGGACTCATTTTCTGTTGTAACTTTTAACTGATCTTTCCCGAACCTTAACCAGTACTTTTTGCTAAGTGTAATGCCTCGTTTCCACATAACATTATGTGAGTCAACTACAAGTCCATTCATTCGTGAGGGATGCTCCGTCGTCCCAGATTGGTTTGCGAAACTCCTTCTGTTGTTAAATAACTATTAAAAACTTCTGCGGCTGATTTTTGGACGGTCCATATGTACTGTATAGCATTCTATGCGAGGAATGAGCTAATTTATGAATTGAATAATGTATTAATATAATACACCTCTATTTATACTTTTTTCCAAGTGAAGTGTCTGATGATATATTCTGCCAGTTTTGTGAAACATTTTGTTGAAAGATGTTCAAACCACAACGCATGCGCTTCATGTCGCTCAGCTAGCGTGTTACCAATGTTAGCTAAATATGCCGTTGAATCTTTCACCAAGAGAAAAAATGATGAACATGACTCATCTGACATTCGACTGGATGGCAAAAAAACTAAATGAACTTCTCTCCCTGCACTGATTTTTTCATCCATCGGGAAAGAGATGCATTTCCTTGCATTGAACACTAGGGGGCGCGTACGGAATTGATTACGATACGTTGATCGGATTTATGGACACAAAACAATCTGTGTATCCACGCATGGATCTCATGACTAGAACTTCCATCCTATCCATACCACATGATTACAATGTCTCTGACTTAAATCCAGCCAGTGACCGTTTTTGCATGTCAAAACACCCTCTTTCGTTTTTGCAGTTGTCCTGCCCCTCCTCTGCTCTTTAGTGAGTCATTGCATCACTGGGATCATTTGATTGGCCGTTCGGGGGTTGCAATTGACAGCACCAATTCTGCTTCACCAACAAACGCATCAAACTGATTCTGTTTGTCATCAAATCGAGCGAGAGAGAAATTATTAATTATTTCTGTAGCTCTCTAAAATGCTGGTCCTGTTCTGGTATTGTGCTTTAGTGTGCTGTGGGTGCCTCCCAGTATGCAGGCTCTTCTCTGTGTTCTGTGGCAGACTTTGTACTTGACATTTCCATGATTCATGCCCGGTGTGATGGCTGGCCTGGAGGCTCACAGAACCTTTACTGAGACAGAACCAGGCTGCATTTGTCTGCATGGCCAGAGAGCTTCATGTGTGTGTGTGTGTGTGTGTGTGTGTGTGTGTGTGTGTGTGTGTGTGTGTGTGTGTGTGTGTGTGTGTGTGTGTGTGTGTGTGTGTGCATAGTGTTCTTAATATTTGGGCTTTTGATGGTTATTAATGTTTAGAAAACAATGTCAGTGATGTAGCCCCTGTGGATTTTTTTTCCAGCCAAATACCCCCTAACCAGCGCAAAGCATTTTTGGTTGAAAAAACAATGTAATACACCACGCTGTGCCATCAGTGTCTGATTTAATAGAGAATATATACAATTCAGTTTAAGAACTTACACTTATATTATTGAATATTTATTAAACAACTATTTAACTATTTTAAATTTTAAATTTATGCTAATTTTAAATATATATTTTTTAAATCTCAAGTACCCCATGGAGTGCCTTCAAGTACCCACAAGAGTACACATACCCCCATTTGAGAACCACTGGTCTAAACCATATTATTTACTTTAATGTATAGCTTTTTTGTTCCGGCATGGTGTCACTGTTGCAGTTGCACAGTGAATTTTCTTTCTTTCCAGAACTTGTGTTCAGAGCGGTACGCAGTACTTTGGAGAAACCCACACGGCGTATGCTCTCTTTTCATGTTTTATAGAAATCATGAAGTCAGCTCCGCATGCATATGTTTCAGTGCTTTGGGGAAATGATAGTGGCTATGAATAACAAATAGATGCGAGTCAGTGTGGTTGAAAAGCCTTGGCTTTGTTGCCGTTATTAAAGCAGTGGTAGCGGGAGAAATGGATCCAAAGTATGCTGTTGATCTTTCTGTGAGCAGATATCAAAGCCTGGACAGCAAACGAGTGGTAAGTACTGGGGGACAGGGGGGATCCCTGGAGCAAACAGAGGGTGAAGATGAAGGGATATGGAGGAGATGAAAGAGGGGGAAGACAGAGAGAGGCGGCGAGAAAACAGAGGAGGAGTGCGAGGGAGAGCCTGTGTGCCTTTGTATGTGTCTGTACACCAGTGTCTGCTGGAGGAAGGACTTCAAAGACCCAGCAGAGCAAAGGCTGCTTCGCCTTTTCACTTTTTTTTCAAATTCTTTTTTTTCACCAAAGCTCCTCTCGTGTTGGATCCCCCCCACCCCACCATCCCCTCCTCTTCTCCCCTCCCCTCCTCTCCCCTTCTTCCCTCTCTGGTTATTCATCTGTCTCTCCTCAAAGGCAGCCAGGCCTATTGGATTCTGTAGGGCACCACTGACATGAATATTTCTGCTGCATCAGAGACATTTGCTGCCGTTGCCTCACAGTGCTTCAACGGTAATTGAGCGCATGATCCCGCAAAGTTTATTGACTGCAATATTGGCTGCATTATAGACTGCAATGCTGATGTCTGGTGTAGCTAGTAAAAAGGGGAGCCTCTGAGATAAAAATGCTTTTAAATTAATTTTTCATTGGAAGTTTTTGTATTTCTGTAATTTTTGCAGGGAAAATCCAAAGGAAGGCTGTAGTGGCAGAAATACATGTATTAAATATAGAGTTCAAGAATAAAAACGGATTATTAGAAACACAAATTAAGCAATTAGGCTAATGAATACATTAAGTGATTACCAGATCACGCTTGCAGTTTTGAAAACCTGATAAACATTGTGAGCCAAAACGAAATAAAAATGCAGCAAAACTACAAGTTTAATGGACGATTTCAATTTAAGAATTGTTTTACAGTCTGACCTGCTGATTCTGATTTTTGCCAATTCCCATTTTCTCTCTGACAACTCAAATTGAAAGCAAGGCTCCAGAATAAAACGTTTATCTTTTTGCTTTGTTAGAGTCATCTACAGTGGTTACTAACACCATTCAGATGATGAGGAAACAAATGTTTGTATTTAAAACAAAAATATTCGCATTACTTTGATAACATTATTATATGCTGCTTAGTGTAACAGGTCCTCATCCCGTCTCGGATTTTTATACTGCGATGAAAACTAAATTAGAATTTAATTACCTAAATTCATTGATTATTTTGTAGCAGCTTTAACTGTCTTGTTTACTACCCCCCACCCCTCTTTGGATGGAGCAGTGACCCCCTAGAGAAATACTAATGGGTGCATTTCACCCCCTCTCAGACAACCCTGTCTCACAAATTGGACATAACCTAATTTAAACACAAATGCTCGCTGGAAGTATTGAGAGTATCGCATCTTCATCACATCCCAGCCTAAATAGCAGGACAGACTGCGTTTAAACTTTCTCGGGGCTCACAGCCAGCCTTGCTGTGGGTGTTGACGGGCCTCTTTCAGAGTGTGTCAGTCTTCAACTACGTGACTGATGTACTTTCCTCAGTCATGGAGGGAGTCTTTCCGACGCCATAATGCTGATCATGTTGCGCTTTGAAGAAGAAGAAGCTTCCCCGGAGGTACAGATGGCTACGCGCCTTCTTAGATTGTGTTAGGGGAGATGAGGGGCGACGGGGTGGAGTGTGTTGTCGTCGTTGTGCTTATGCATAGAAAGAAAAGGGGGGCACTTTTGGGGGGAATTTGAGGAAATCAAAGCTTTGTTTGTGCTTACAGGCATAGGTGAGTGGGTACAACTAGTGCCTGCTGCTGTCATATGAGGATATGCTGTCAGGACTCTGATGGAGCTCATGGTTGTCTAATTTTGACTGGTTCTCCTTAGCGACACACTCAAGAAGTATTTGTGTCTCCCTGTCTCGAAGCTTGGTGGGATTTTTTTTATGTCTCCTACTCCACTCGAGAGTCAAAGGGGTGTGCAAAGCAGGAAAGTCACGACGTAAGTGGGACTTGAAAGGGTGTCACAAACAATTAACTTTCCAAAATGTTGAATTCATACGTATGGGTATTCAAAGCATCTTGTATTTGGCACACTTGGTGATATTTGGGGTGAGTTCTAAAGAACAGCGTGGCTTGATTTTATGGAATAAGCAGTTATTTTCAAATAATTTCACGGTTGGAACGTTGACTGAACAATGTTCTTTTGGATATTTTACGGTTGCGTCAAAAGTCAGGTTGCGCGGCAATAGCCACGCTTCCCACTGCTTCTTCTTTCAGCAAATTGTCAGCCTTCCCAAGATGCAAAGTTGCTGAAGAGCAGCGTAGACGATAGATCAAGAGTGCCTCTTGGGCGTCTCAATACTGCCCTTGTTCAAAGAGTTTGACAGATAGATCCTCTCCCATATATTTTTAGAGCACCCAAAGGACTTCGATTGGCTTGCAAGGGCAGTATATTGGCCCTATGAATTTACTTTGAGCCACTGGTTGTCAAGGTGAAACACTTGCGCCTCATTACATCGCACAGGCCCAGATTGTTATAATATTGCAAATCCATGTCAATGGGGCTCATCACCGTGGTGGATCAACAAAGGGGACGGGCCGTATAGCACGAGTGCACAGTTGTTAACATTTAGAGGGGGTGAAATAGTTACGAGCATATAAAATTTGATTGCCCCCTTTAGAGAACTTAGCAGCAAGTGTAAAGTTTGCACTCTGCGGGATCAATGGCTCCCTTTTTCTATTGTACACTATGTCTCAATATCCGTCTGCTACTTCTCTCTGGTGGGTTGTAGATCTGAGTTCATGTTGAAGTAATAGCTCCCTCTCTCAGAAATACTGTCTTTTGATGCTTCATGCTTTAGATCCACAGTATATTTATTATGGTGGGGATGCTGTAAAACATATACTGTGGGAGTAGGGGAGACCTCTTCCTTGTTCCTAATATCAGCCCTACTCAAAACCTTAATAACAGTGTGTGAAATAATTTCCTCTCATCGTCTACAAAGTGATATCTATTGTATTTTATGGCACGTGCGTGCCACATTCATGAAGTACATCATTGCAGGATTGATAAATGAAGCCCTGGGGTTTTGTAAAACACACCACCACGTACTCAACCTGGGAACTCCCGATTCCACACTGTGTACATGGTTTCCCCCCATGCGGGGCTTGTAAAGTTTTTATTTGGGAAGGTATGGCTGTAATTAGGAGTGAACACAAAGGCAGTTTGAGGGGGGGGGGGGGGGGAGCGACGTGTTAATGGGTTGATGTGTGGAGAGCTAATCACTACTCGGCCGTTAACCACACGCCGGCACCACTGGGCTCGTTCCAGGGGTTAACTAAACTGAGCCGTGACACATGGCTGGGCTTTATGGGGTCCAGGCAGGGAGAGGAGGCCCACGGATGACGCTAAAGAGCCCATAATAATGACAGCAATTACCACAATCCGCTTAAACGAATGGGAGCGCCGCCGAAACCTCATCATACTCTGATCAGATTGGCCCTAATGAGATAAAGATGCCAATTAATCCTGTGTTAATTGCCGTGGCGCGTTCTCGGAAAACACTGAAATATGCACATGCAAATGCAAGACGGGCCCTGCTGTGCCGTCCAGGATTCCAAACTGCAAAACGTTGAGAGCATATTTACATAATGATCATGGTGATGATGGTCGTGTGGATAATGATGATGATGCAGATGAGCGTTCATATCTGGGCTGTATTTACGGTAGATTTTGAATGATGACCTTCCCAAACTGATCACTGGCTGTTCTTCTACTCTGAGCCTCTCTGAGCGCCGAGCTATCGCAAGACAGAGAGACATGCCCAAAGTCAGACTGACATTCGCATTAAGGTAATGTTTGGTGACTGATGCCATCTTCTAATGATTCAGAATGGAGGGTCGGGTAACCTCTCTCTATACTGTGTCCGAACCCCAAAGTGCTGAGATGACACTGTACAGTTGGTGACCTCATTATCGCTATTACTGCAGCCAGGAAATTTATAACATACATGTCTGTGATGACAAATTCTATAAATCACTGCATTAACTCCTGCTCAGAAGTCCTCTGCTGTAACATTCTCCTCAGCACCGATGCCACCGTGATCCATTTTCTTTCATGTTCTCTAATTGCCCTCCTCATAGTTTTGCTCTTTTTCTTGCCCGTGTTGACGTGCCGTAATAGTCGGTCCATCTAAAGTGGCTGCGTTGTCGCTTCCACCATTATACGGGCCATTTTCATTTCATCTGCAGAGGTCCTGGCTCCTCACCACAGTGACAGCATCCCCCTAAATCATCCTCATGTGTAATTGCTCCCTACTTACCCAAATGGCTATGGCCTTCTCTATCTGCCTAAGAGCATTTACTCAGGCTTCTCAGGAATTCATGCTCCTGGTTCAATGCTCTTTGACTAGTCCTTTATGCCGAACTCAGTGTCAGTTGCTTCATTACTATCATTCATTGTAATGTCAACCTAAATGTGTTGTTTTGCATTATGTGATTGTGAGTGAAAAAACCTTGAAATGTTCATGTTTTACCTTGAAGAATAACAAGGACCTGTATGGGTGGAGATATTTTCCACAACTAGATTCATGAAATCTTTAAAAACCCATTAAAAAAAGGGGAAAACTATCACTATTACAACTTTCGGTTTGTATTTTTGTGGCTGCAGCCATCAGTTCCATCATCTTAAACAACTCTGAACTGGAATGCACCGATGTCACCAAAAATAGGTTCAGCATGGCAACAAGAATGGGCCATACAGTAATGTCACTAATAACGCATTACTGCACAGCATAACCACGAGTTCTGCACAGATACAGTAACCGTTTTTTTTTTCTTTCTCCAAGAGTAATATACCTAGTCCCGCCCTACTGTTCTGTGATAGGCTAGTACTGCCTACTACTACAGTGCTTGGATTGGAGGCTTATCTAGCGACGGCATCGTGCTTTCCTACACTGTGACAAGAGCACGGACAAGAGGGTGTTGATGAAGTTGGTAAATTTCGCTCATTTAGCGGGTAGCTTGTAAGCTAGCTATTTTACTAATTCCACAATGATTTCATGCTACACTGTTTACAAAAATGGGCCAAACAAAGTTGTCACTCATCTGGCAATAGAAATATGCTTTTCTGCACTGTGACAACTCGTTTAGCTGTTGGCTAGCTAGCTAACTAACTAGTGGCTAGTTAGCTAACTAGCCAATCACAGCACACTCGTATGCTGTTCTCCGTTTTTTATTCTTCCCAATACATTTGACAAACCTGGAGATTTGTTTTCAACCTAACCGCTCATGCCTATTGTCCTGTTAGACCTATTTTCAGCAATGTCTCCATTCCAAGATGTCAGAAAAAAAAATTGGGGAGTGCATTGTTACAATAACAGATAGAATGAATGGTAGGACCTTCAACAATAAACAACAAGTGTGATTTAATATCACAGGTCGCAGAGTTCCATTTGAAATGAAGTGTATCTAGTGGGAGAAAATGCCACTAGAATGGTTCCCCTCAAATTAAGTATTAACTTCTGTTGAATTATGACGACTGAAGAAGACAATTAACATCCTGCATTCTACTACTAATCCCATGGTCAAATATGTTCTCCCCCCTTGTGTAAAATGCATGTATGCACCAGCTTCAGTCTTTCGCATCACACCCCGCATTCATGCATCATTTCCTTTGGATTCCTTGTGTTGGTATCCACTTTGAATCACTCAGGTGGACTCAGAGTAAAACTGCTATACAGAGAGGCAACAACCTCCTGTTACTCGTTTAAGTGTTTTTTGATTTTGACAACTGTGTTGTCAACGTCGCTTGTTGGGGCCTTCAAAACGTTTACTGATAATTTTTACAAAATGATTCATGGGAGTTTTCTGCTCTGAACTGCTGTAGTTAAGGTTTGGTTAGGTGAAGGCACAACAATGACATGGTTAGGGTTCCTGGTTTAGGTTTGGGTCACAGCCAAAAGACACAAACATAGACTCATGGTCACAAATTGGAAAGAACAACGTCTTTTCACGTCAAAGTTGTCCCACTTCAGCCGTCTTTTTATTTATTTTTGCCGGTATAGTCGCAGAGGTAACTACAAATATATTAAATGGCTATTGCTGTAAAGAAATGCCAGACATAAATAGCTTCTAAAATTGGATCTGATGTAATGAAAATCTTAAGGATTATTACTCCTGTCAAGTTGACATATTGGAGATTCTGGCCTGACAGCAGTGATATTTGTCTTGTATCTGTATTTATTCATTAGATAAAAGGTGCCACCGGGGAAGAGACAAAGATGACCCGAACACGCACTCACATACACACACAGAACATGCACTCGCGCACACAGCAGCTGGCAGATTGCGGCTACCCCATTACAATGATAATGGCTGTGTCCGTTGTGATGTCCCACTTTTTAATTTTGATTTTGGGAGGTGAGTGAAGTCATTATGTTGCAGCCCTCGTTTGGTTTTATGAACAATCCAATGCCCTGGAGACTCTCCTCTACACACACACACACACACACACACACACACACACACACACACACTCAAATAAACACATGGATAATAGATAAGCACACACACATTCATGTGCATTTACACACACACACACACACACACACACACACACACACACACACACACACACACACACACACACACACACACACACACACACACACACACACACACAGTGAGTCAGTCCCCTTCCCCCCCCAGTGATTTGCCCTGCCATTAGGCCCGCGAGTTCCAGAGGGCGGCTGAGAGAATGGGGTGTCCCAGACCCACTCAGCGTCAGAAACACATCACTTAACCCTGACGCTCTCGCTCGCTTTTGCTCGGCATGAAAAGCCAAAAGCCCTCTCCAGTTAGGCCCTGCCTGTCTTGCCTCTATCGATTTTGTGACAATGGGAAAGTCCAGCGTCAAATCAAGTAGCAAATCATTGAGAGAAAGTTTCAATTGGTTTTTTTTCTTTTTCTTTCTTTCTTTTTTCTCCGTCCTTCTCCTGAAATTACAGCGGATTCTGCTCTGTCCTCCCCTGCTCCGTCCTGTCAGGGGTAATAGGCTGATGGGCAGAGGCTACACAGGAAGGAGAAGATGTAACTAGCCCATGGGCCAAAGCCTTTTGAAAAGACTGCCAGAATAACTCTGGTGTTCAAAAACTTTCACAGCAATCATGGCGTTCATCAGTGAAGCATGTAGCCAACAGTAATGTGCACATAATCATACAATTAGAGACCGGCTCTGTGCAATCTGTCACACACAAAATGACCTAAAAATAAAAGCAATATAGGAACTCATGGGTTGTGAAAAGTAAAAAATAACCCGTTAAGATTTGCCGTGTCTCCGATTCTAAACCTATTTGTGCCCATTTGATTATTTGTCACCCTCACACGTAACGGCACACAATGAGGAATGTGGGTTCAGCAGTGATTGGATTAGTTGAGGTTTCACGTCTTTTAACTTCCACATACTTCTAATGGAGATGGAACTGGCTTTAAAGTGATTACTGTCTTATTTAATCATTCCAGGAAAAAATGTGCTCTAATCAATTCTGCGAGTGTGCAGCCAGATGTTTGGAGTTTCTGTAATTGAGTTATTTCAGTCAGACAAACAGAGACGTGTTTGGTCTAATTAGACTCCGTTGTCAGGGAAATCAAAAATTCTTCAAGCGGGGGCTGAATGCTTTTAATATGCTATTGAGTGATGTATCATTTTTAGAATTAATTTCTGATGCAATAAAAACTTGTCTGATCTTTGGATGTTCCTGTTCATCAAGAGCTGTCAGTTATTTCTGTCATAATTCTCTCAGAACAAACTGTTTGCAACGCGCATTGTTTGTCTCCGTTTGATCATCCCAGAGCAATCAGGCGGTCACAGATATTTATAGCGCTCTTCCTCAATCTTGGATGGAATTAATATTCGTGCAAATGAACGGGCTCTCTACTTCTGTCGCCGTATGTGGGGACACAGATGATTTGTGTTGTTGTGATGTATCTGAGCATCTTATAGCGGCCTCTCAATTTATCCATCTATACATACACTTTGAAGGGAAACCGTCTTTATTTGGATCTGAATAACGGGCTGGTTTTCTTCCTGGCAGCTCTTAGCTTTTGTGACTTCATTACCCCCGTCAGGCCCGCCAAGCACATTGGCTAATTACTCAGTCAGTCCAGCATTGGCAGGTAGTTGCACACATATTGATCAAAGTGCTTAAGGCTGGGCTCTCAAGCAGAAATTAATCAGGCATTATGTTTTTTCGCTGAGAAAAAAAAGAGAAGAAATCTAAAACTGCTCCATGTTTGGTGGTATGCGGATGACATTGTGTTTGCAAAGCAATATTTTCTTATTGGACCAAGGCCCCGAACGTAAGATCACATCAGGAAAAATGAATCACTGTGCAGTGACATGCAGGGTAAACATTACATTTCATTTAGCTTTTATCCAAAGCGACTTACATTTTTGCTCTATACACCGTAGACACAGCAACGGGGAACAATTAGGGGTTCAGTGTCTTGCTCAGGGACACTTCGACGTGTGAGCTATGGGGGGGACTGGGGATGGAGCCGGCTACCTTGTGGTTGCGGGACGACCACTCATCCCCCTGAGCTACAGCCTCCCCGTAAAGGAGGCGCTCTAACCGCAGTCCAGTCAATGAGTCAAA
Organism: Myoxocephalus aenaeus; assembly: GCA_038501785.1. Lineage (NCBI taxonomy): Eukaryota > Metazoa > Chordata > Actinopteri > Perciformes > Cottidae > Myoxocephalus > Myoxocephalus aenaeus. The sequence continues at coordinate 5,221,332 of JBAMJR010000011.1, forward strand.
AAGTCACAGCTTTACGGATATCTCTAATAACTGGGTCCAAAATATCCAATCACTGTCGTAGTAAAACACCACAAACTGTTGCCGCCGATATTACCGTGGAGCCAGTGCATATTTTAGCAACAATCACTGTTTGTTGGATTAAGTGTAATTGAAAACAGATCACATTATATATAAAGAAAAGAAAAGAAAAAAAGGCCTCCCAGTTGACGGAGGGGTCATATTGTGACAACCCTTTAAACCTGATTAAACATCCTCAGAGCCCAAACAAGGGGGAGGCTTTTATTCTGAAAGGACGCAATGGAACTGAACTGTACGGTATCAACTTAGACATGGGATTTATTGCAGGGCTGTAGATGTGTTATACATTATGTTCAGGTGTACCTGATAAACTGGCAACACATTTTCTAATATACTGCCATGTTATTTCTCCTCATCATGTGTAGAATTCATGGAAAATGCACAAGAAGACACACATATCAAATCATGACGTCATGAAAAACACATAAAGTAATGTAATGTGCAGGCAAGTTAACTGAAATGTACTCGGGGGTACCTGCCTTGCGTATGCAAACACAAAGTTAAAAGCAAAGGCCGCACCAGACTGCGGACTGACCCTTGTTCGGACGACCCATTATTCGGAATCATCAATGGTCTGAAAAAGGTCACACTGGACCGAAAGCCCAATTGTCCAAATGCCCGTTATCCCTGCAACAAACTCTGATTGTTCCAAAGGCCCAATTATTCAAAAAATACACTCTCTCCCTGCAACAAATAGAAGCACAATAGTATTATGCAGAATGACATCATCATACTGTGATTGGGTCGTACTTGTTATCTTCCTTGGTTGGTTTGATTAGGTTAGGCATGAGAAGTCATACTGATTAGGTTTAGGGAAAGAATATTAGGGTAAGCCAATCAGAGGCAGAGTAGAGCGGGTCATGTAGAAAATATATCGCCATCGAGAGTGTCCAATGGCATCATATTGCTTAATTATTAACCAAAGTGTGTGTTTTCTGAGCAATGGGCCTTCAGAGCAATGGATGTTTGTTTTCCGGGTGACTGGCTGTAGGAATCCAAAGGGACATTTTTTGGCACGATGTTCCGTCAGAACAATGGCATGGCACCGCCGGGCTATATAGTGCAATGTCCTGCTTATTATGTGAGGAATGTGAAATTTGTTCTCTGCTAGTTTCCATGTAGCATACATGGCTTTCTGCTATCAATCCCACAATGCAATGCATCACATTCTGTGGACGCAAAAATGACATCATCATGCAACACTGCAACAGAAGTACAGTAACATGACAATTTGTTTCAAGGACAGGTACATTTAAAAAGAAAAGAAAAGTATGTAGCTCAATTGGCACACTCAATTGCTCAAATACTACTCTGACTACAAACAGAAACCAGGATGCTTCCAATGCCAAAATATTGTCCCATTTCTCCAAATTCAGCACACAAATCAGTTCATAGCGATTATAAATACACAGACTATAGAAAAGTACCTTTTACAACCCTACATCAAAATAACCATTTAAATTATTACCAAACTTAGCACAGCTAACGTTGACTCTTCTAGTGTGAGCATTAATATAATTCATAATAACCTTATTGTCTAGCCTACTCTGGTAACTTACGTCTCTGCTTTTCGCTAACAGCTGAGTGGGCGCTTCTGTTTGAAAAACCCAGAAAAGAACGCAGATGCGGTCGACCTTTTAACAGCTGAGAAACAGATCTAAATGTCTCTTTAGGGGACGGTTAAATTAAATGTACTCACATTTCACGTGTTAAGTTTATGGTCACTGTCAGACTTTGTGGGCTTCGTGCATCTGCCCCGATAAGCAGAGTGATGAGTTCTAGCGTGCAAGTTTGGTTAGAGTCTGGAGTTAAGATGAAAGTATGTGCTCTGTGGGGCCCTGTGGATTTATCTGATGTCATTTATGTATCTTGGTGGGCTGCCAAGAAGCCTGGATTGAAATGTACGTCAGCAGCGTGATTAACGGATAATGACAGACCCAGGTGTCGATATGTGCTGCGCCTTAGATTTGTAGTGTGGGCATTATCACAAGCTCAGGGCCAGTATATCATCCAAAGGGAGTCGGGAGAGAAGTGTGGTGGGAGAGCGGTACGGAGGCCACAAGTGTGGGACGGTAAAAAAAGAAAAAGAAAAGAAAATGAGGAGAGAAGATTTGAGGCCCCCCTTGAGCCACGTGGTACTTATTTCTCATTTTAGCGCACAGACAGTAAATACCTTGCTTTTCCGCCTGTGCTGTGCTCCTGACCTGAACCTGTGACCTGCCCTTGGTCTCTGATGATACTCCCATGGTCCCCTGCTCAAGGCTGCCGAGAGGGCGGCTCGGCCGGACCCAGGCCGTGTAATTCACAGGCTTCTAGATCGCCTGCCACAGTGTATTGATTTTTGTTTCCCCAATCTCCAGGAGAGAAGCAAAGAAAAGATTAAAAACACTGTCAGTTTGAAGTTGAATAAGAATCCTGCACAGGGGAGATACCTAGGAGAGCAAGGGGTCACAGCTGAGGTACGTATATCTCTTCATGGTTTAACCCTTCCTCGGCCTGAAATCCAATTATCAGTACACAGAAAAGGCGCAGGGCCAAGAATTTTGACCACAATCCTTATTATGTACATTGTATCATCCGTATGAATGTAGCAGCCATGTATGTACTGTAGTACTAAAGCAGAGTCACATTGCAAATAAGATTGAGTTATAATCTAATAGTCTCAGGATTATCTACCTTTTTGTGAAAGCATTTTTAGTCCCTAAAGTTCTCATGACATCAGTAATAATGGTGATTCATGTTCATTTGAGATCTATTTATAGGAGTATGGAGGGAGCTTAAAATTGAAATAATGTGTTTAAAAAACTTTGTGTTGAAATGGGCCAAACTAATTATCAAACATCATTATGTAACTTCTCTGCATAGTGATTCCAGTCTTGACTAATGCTTACTGGTGTCCAATTAGTGTCAGTGTTATTTCATGTGCAACACACTGCTGTTGCATCACCGTCACATCTATATATTTTTTTTTCATTTTGCAGAAATTTCACTATTTATGTTTCCATTTTTAAGCATGATAATTGATCATAATTTTTTTCAAACAACGGCTCAAATGATTATATATAATGTGAAACGGCTCACTTATAGTGACAAATCATTGGCTGTAAATAATAAGGAGACATAGTCACCGTGACATCACCCATTGGTGGACCATTTTGAAGCTTCAAATTCAGCATTCGTCATCTTCGTTTTTTGCAACCAGTTCAAACAAACACACAGACATTTTCTAAATGCTACAATTCACTTTCATGAACTGAAAAACGGTAAAAGGGTTACATGTTTAACGGACAACTCCCATACTCGACAACGCTGCGATAGTGACCTGTCAATCACAAAGTAGCCCCGCCCTAAAGCCCACCCTGCTGGCTATTAGAAATAATGCAAGTATAAGGCACTTCTGCGTTGGTTTAACTTTTCAGACCCGGTTGTTGCCAACTTTTTACCACCAGACTGCAGTTCCCCTCAGCAACCCCGGAGGTGGAGACCAAAACAGAGCTAAAGGAGAGTGAATATTGGACTAACCGTCTAAATAAGCAGTCGGCTTAAATAAAAGGTTATATTGCTCAAACAATCCCCATAGAACAGCATTAATACATCAGAGGCAGAGTGTCAACAGACAGATAGTCTTTGCAGTCAATTTTCAGCATCACGATACACACAGTGACTTGATTACATCTTCACAGTCAGCATGTGTGTGCGTTTTACATTCTCAGGACAGTATGTGAGTGTGTGTGTGTGTGTGTGTGTGTGTGTGTGTGTGTGTGTGTGTGTGTGTGTGTGTGTGCCTGAGTGTCCACATGTATAGTTGGCATTTTGATCATGGCAGACAGGGCCCTTTTCATCTCTGTGGTGTTGAAAAGGCTCCTTATTGGCCCTGACCTGACATGAAATATTGTCTTATCAGCTGGGCATGAGTTGCCATAAGACATTAGGGCTGGCACATTTCTCCGTCTCTCCTCCCTCCCGATCCCCATCCACTGGAAGGAGATCACAAATACAGTGCTGTCACTCCCTGTCCGCTCTGTTTACTTGATTTCTATCTATCTATGGTCAAAGCAAGGATGTCAAATCAAGTCAGCCTCTATGGATGTCTTTTATATATTATCATAGTGTTTACTTGATTGCAATTTTTTTTCAAGCAGGGCAGCTTCCTTTCCAGTATACAGATAGAATTTGAATGCCAAAAGTATATTAAATGTATATACACCCAGACTTTTACAGTAACACAGACTGTACTTGGGACATTACAAACACAGGTGATAACTCTAATAAAAGATGACAGAAGACATAAGAAAACAAATTACCGGGTGACAATTTCCTCAGATGCTGTCACCCAAGGTTCAAATGGCAGACACTGTGTTCTATTATTTATTGAGTTAGTTGATGAAATGTCATCTTTGATGATGTGATGTTCACAGGGAAGGCTGACGTCTAAGAAGTTTAACTGACACGCATCGCCGTAGCCTTGCCAAAAACACGTACTCTCCTTTAAATATTGAAGGCCTACATAAGGAGGAACATGGAGTCCTTTGTGTTGCCTGTCATTATTATACACATGTCGGCTGGTGTAAATTAATTGGATGGATGGCCCTCTTTTTTTGCATGCTGATTAAAGGAAATAGGTTACCTTTCCTGAGTGGCTTTTGCATTTAGGTTTCCCAGATGCACACCGATATGAAACAGTTCTCTATTGTCCTTATGCGCAGTGTCTTATATCGCTCTGGTTTTATGTAGTGTACATTATTTGCATCACTATACAGTTTAGGAATCTTCTAATATGCATCAGTTGGAAGGATTTGGATTATTTTACTTCTTGTTTTCAGCGTTTTTGATATTTCATACCACTAAATATTGACTACTGGTATTACCTTACGCCCTCACTTTCAGGAATGTGTAGTAAATGTTACAAAAACAGGCAGCAGAAGAGAGACAAAAGCATTAGACAGGAAATACAGCACCATGCAAATTCCACATTTTACAGAGCATGATATTGCATTTGTATGTTATTCATAGGGGTTTGCCCTGAGGCAAATTCACAAGCTTTAAGTCTTCCACAATATGCCGGGCCTCCTCATAGGGCATATTAGTGTTTGCTGTTGCATATTAATTTAGCATCCGGAATGACTGACTGGATACAACCCACTGTGCTCCTTTATGCCTTCTTCTTTCGCCCTGAAGGGGCAATATTGCTGGATTATGAGCCCTGTGCGTTATATTTATACATCCCCTCCTTTCTACTTTTTATCTCAAGCAATTATGTCTTTCACCCCATCAATCTGTCACTCAACATCCACTTATACCCACCACATTGTTTTGCCGGGAGACTCGTCCGTTCGCTCAATGCTAAAGACTTGACTTTTTGATCTGATCTTCATTTGATTTCCTGTACATGATCAGCTGTGGTTAGAAGAATGAAGAGGGAATTGTTAAAGCCACTGGAAACCCAAAACTAATATAGCCTTCCAACTCTGTAATTTATGTACATAATAGTAAGCATAAAAAAAGTATAAAAAATGTATCTGAATCCATAATTTAAGTTTGTACATTTTCCTGATGAGTTTTGATTGGGCAAGGTCATGCTTGTACATTTTATTGTGAACATGGCGCAATTAATTCCAGGCACCAATTATAAAAAATGACACGTCCGTTGTCCGCAACTCGTCTCTCCACTAGCTAACGATATATTGGCTATGTTTGACTCCTTTGCAACACGATAGATAGATGGACGGACGGACGGACGGACGGACGGACGGACGGACGGACGGACAGACGGACAGACAGACAGACGGACAGACAGACAGATGATTAGACTATAACTATGCTTTAAGGTTATCTAACTTTTAGATGTTGCTAACATTTTGCCGTGGTTGAACATCATGGCTAACATTACCGCTGGTGTAATCCGTGGTGTGGCTCACTTACCTTGAGCAAACGATTCATATTCATTGGATTTCAATCAAAACGAGGGAGATGCCAAACAAAACGTGATGCCCCGCCTGATCTCACAAAAATATGTGAAATGATCGCGACCTCTTAACAGCCACTACGTGACAAAACAATGCCAATCAAGTCAAGTAGGATCCTTGGTCTTGGTGGACACAGAAATTCCCAAGTCCAACAGAAACACATTTTATATTTGAAGACCACATGGAGAGGAGGTACAAGTGGTTGGGCGGACTTTCACCCAGGAGACCGGAGTACATGTCCTGTCTAAAACCAAAGTTCACCATTGAGTTATTTGAAATTACGTAGGCTATAAGGTTTTTACCGTCTTTGAACCCAAACAATGATTTTTTCTTGACAAAAAATAAAGTATTTGTGTTGCCTGAAACCGAAATTGTTGCTGAACACATTATGTTCCGGCCGCCTCGTAATGCAGTGTTGAGAGGTTTTCTGAGAGATCAGTTAGACCTGCCATGACCAACACAAGATTTGTTCTTTTTTTCACTAGGTTTTCAAACCGTTATGAATGTTTGTTTTCATGATTTTTGTGGATGCCTCCTTAGATACTTAGATATGCATTTTCACAATTGCAAGAAGACATTTCCAGTGGCTTTACGTGTTAGTTATTAAGCGTAAAATCACCTGTGGTACACATTTGGACTGACACCGCTGAAAGAGAAAAGCGACACATTTCCTTTGTTGCTATTAGCCAAAAGCTACATTCAGCATTTACATCGTTCTCAACAGTCTCATTGAAGAGTTATTTTTTGCCAAGTTGACGTGTCTCCATATGGCTGTACAGGTGTGAGGAGAGAAGATGTGAGGAATCTATCACTACTGTACCGCAGCGGCGCTAGTTATTTTTGTTTGTCCCATCCTCTTTGGTGGAACATGAGGGGCTCAGGGAGCGCGCTGAGCGGAAAATGTGCGAGCGGAGGATCAATGGAAAAGAGGCATAAAATGTGCGTGTGCTTAAAAGAAGACAAACCGCAAACAACAAATAAAACCTGCACACACCTACACATCACAAGGCACGCGCGCGCATGCAAACATTAGAAATACACAGCATAAGCCCAGGTGGATTTGGTGCAAGCTGTTTTCACTGGCAGCAACCTCCCCCCCTCTGCATCCCCATCCCAGCCCTGTTCAGCAAAGCTGTCACAGCGGCAGCACTCATAATGAAGGGTAAAATATTTTATTCAGATTTATTAATTTGAAAATGAAGCATGCCTGTCGACAGAGGGACAGTTCTTCTCAATCTGTCAACGCGGAGCCACTCGGCGCTGACACCAGGATTCATTTGTCTTGTCGGCTCTGACAGTCGAATTCTCCCAGTGCTCTACGGAGAGGGATCGCCCAGGGATTTTTTGAGCTGGATAAAACACATTCCGACAAGGAACAGCCTCTTTATTAATGCAAATTAGGCCAGAAAAATTCCAGCAACAGCTACTTGGCTCCAGAGCCCTGGCTCCATTCTCTGTTATTTGTGGAGGGGGGGTGTTGGTTGGGGGTTGTGTTAATAAAAGCAGCCTCGGAGTGTTTGTGAGAATAGGGCCTTCAGGAGGACCTGTCACACCGCAGCTGTGACACTATCCACACACATGGGACCTAGACCATATTTTTGGAGCCTTTCCTGCACTTTCAGGTCTCCTCTCCAGGTATAAAATCCCACGTCACAGAAATGAGTATTTCGTACGCTCAAACGCTTGCTTTTGAAAGAAAAAAACAGAGCCAAGCAAATTAAAATCCTCATATATGGGTTAGAGCATTATATTCTCTCACAGCATGCACTCAAGCATTAATTAGCTATTGACTAGCTTATGTTAACCGCGTCCATATTAGTCAGACCCACTGCCTTCTTTTCGATTCTTCTTTGCATTTGGATTTATGGATTTTCTTTTTCCTTCCCCCCTCTGTGTGTCTACTTAGACCAGAGGCCAGGAGACTCACGAACTGTGGCTGACTTGTGTTTGCCTGGATGAGTGCAGGCGAGTTGTTGTTTTATTTCACCGAGAGTCCTTTGACATTTATCTCTCTTCACCTGCTCCGTGATGGTGATCCCAAGTGACAGGGTCTCTTCTCTCTCCTCCTTCTCCGTCTTTCTGTCTGGCCGTCCTTCCTCCCCCTCGCTCCCCTTCTCTCCCTCTCTGCTCGTCTTTCTTTTTTTTCTCCTCGCTGAACCTTCGGATGTGTGTGCATCCCTAACCCCGGCCACTGTTGCCACTGCACATGGCAAATTGAAGTCGGTGTGCTGCTGCGGGAACCCTTAAATAGGAAATGCTGTCAGTCGGAGGCATTTGATGGGGAGACGGCGGGAGATGGGACGGCGAGGGCGAAGACATGCATAATGGGAGTGCTCCACTACGAGGTTTAAAATGGGACGACCTTTCCGATCCTTGAATTAATTAAATGGACAAGGTAGGGAAGGAGCGCGTGCGGCCCCTGTATCGCTACTGTAACCCTCAGCTCAGTTAATTGCTTATCCCCTGGAACAAGCTGGAGGTTGTATTTCACTCAAGCAGACAGGAGGCATCACTTATTCAGAGTCCTCCCACTGTCAATACACTGTACAAGAGAAGGGCTTCTCTCCGGCCTCCTGCAGAGTGGGTTTTCTCTTGCTGGAAGACAGACATAGCCCATAACCACCACAGACTGTAGCTATTTTTTGAGAGGCAACATTGCTGCTGCAAAAAGAATTGAAATAAAATGTCAGCGAGCTGGGCGCTCCAATTTGTTTTTATCCTGCGCATTGGCCAGCTCTTAAAGTCACCTTAATTGCAATTGGCTTCAATACTTGACCTCACCATCAGTTCATTAACCCGGCAATAAAAGAAGCCCTCATTCTGCCAGAACTGCACCCGGTCTGCCCATTTCAAAACCATCTCACTTCCATGGCCCCGTTTTCCCCCCCAGAGTAAACGCCGGTGCAAGCCACCCACTTTATCAATTGCCTTCATAATTTTAAAAGCCTTTTTTATGTTGTTGTTTTTCTCTCATATAGTAAATGGAGCCATAATTTAATATTTTAATGCATGTTAATGTGTTGTTTAACCTTCTAGCAACAATCAGGCGTCTCTAAAAGGTTAACCTTGAACGTGAGCCAGTGCAGACAGCAGCACAATAACGCGTCAATCTTTGAAAAACATCTCTGTCTAATGGATTAGTGGTTGATTGCACAGCCCCATCTCGAGGTAGATGCCGTATATATTGGATAGGCATTAAAACAAGCATTTCTCAATTTTCTCGCTGCCGGCCCTCAGGGTCAATGGATCGCTGGGGCAACAAAACGCTGAGTCAACGCTTGCCTCTTAATTTATCTTGGGGTTTGATTATAGCTTCATTAAAGTCCCCAGCAGCCCACCAGCACAAACATTAAACAGGTTGGATTTAAAAGACAGAGGACGGGTTTCTTCGAAGTTCAGTTAAGAGATCTTTTCCCTTTTATAATAGCTCACTGGTTAAGAGTATAAGGTGAAAACACGACAGCCCTGCACTGACAGGAGGGGTAAACAATATTGTTAGAAATATGACAGGTGGCAAAAAAAAAAAAGTGAATGAGAGAAAGGGCATGCAGCCACTGGTGTGTGAAGGGTAACTAGACCGTCAGTAACCTTTATGTGATGGGTTGACACTGTATCTATCACATTAAGGATTGGTCAGGTGGAAAAGCACTGATCAGGCAAATGCGTGAGTCAGTGCACTGTATTTCTAATTATGCCATTTGAGACAGTTGAAGGCCTTAGAGCGCTTCAGAGGAAAGGCTCGTCAGATCGTCTATCGGAGCGTGAAAGCCCATCTCCTCAACTTCCGTGACTCTGCCAATCCGACGATCCTGCTCACTAATTGCAGCAGCCGGTGTGCGGAGGTGCGGTTTGGACTTTTCTCCTCTTTGTTTTCATTCTTCGCACGGCTACTTCCTCAGGGCATCGCCTCAGCCTTTTCAAAACGAGCCCCGTCGTGTTGACACTGCACAGGTAGATCTAAAAGCCTTGGGAAAAGGTCTCACGTCATGCGAAGGAGTTTGTTTGTAGCATACTGAGGCCTTCAGTCTTCCACTCGTGTAGATGCACCGGGTCAGAACTGTTGGCTCGACCATGAAGTAAAGCTAATTTACACAAACCATTCCCTGATTAAGCTTTTCTTTTTTGCAAATTATGATTTGCACTTGAAAAAATTGAATCAATTACTCTTTACGATTACATTGTTAGTCGCGCCACTTTCCGTTAATCAGCCCAGCTGAATAACGGTGTTGGGAATAGTATGACATTTGGGGAAATGCACTTATTTGCTTCGTTGCTGAGAGCTAGATGAGATGATCCATAACCACCTAGTGTCTGTTAGCTTAGCTTAGCACAAAGACTGGTTACAACTGGTCACAAAATCTGATTACCAGCGCCTCTAACACTTATCTAACATGTATCTAATTTGTTTAATGCATATATAAAGTGTAAAAATGAAACATTGTGGTTTAACAAGGCGGTTAAGTGCTGGGTAAATTCTTAGGGTCTCCACGTCACAGGAATATTTCCCAAAACTTTGAAATGTTGAAATTACTAAAACTAGTAACTGTAATGTAATCACCGAATTTGAAATTGTAATCCTTTGTACATCAGTAAATAAAAACTAATCATAGTGCATGGCAGTATATAAGAAAGCAACTGTGTAAGCCATTGTAGCTCTGTTTGTCACAGGGGTGCTTTATCTGTCTATCTGCCGGTTGTGTCCCAAGTTTCCTCAGTTTATCCATCCGTTCTCACATCTGTCTCTATCCTCGTTCTCTGAGATGCATGTGAGATGCCTGGGATACACTGCTGTGACAGTGGTTGAGCAATGGGCCTGTCTTGTTCTGGGGCCCCTGCTGAAGCACAGTTCCTCTTTGTTCTGTGATGTATTGATCCATTCAGACCTCCTCCCGAATGTACTCCGCTGGTGCTCGCTCTGCCCAAACCAGCTTGCGCCATGGATCTTCGTGTAATGCTCGCTCACGCACAGCAGCAAGAAACAGAGGCTCCACAAAACCCGGACTCTATGTTCTACTCAGCTGTCATTACTTAATGAGCAATTATAGTCCTGTACATTTCATTTTTTTAAGCTGTCCGATATAAAGGCCTCAAACTTTTTTGCTGTCCGTCCTTAAGGGATGATTTTCCGTGGTCAAAGTCATCAGGTCATCCTGTATACTTGGACATAAAGAAGTCCCCTCTTGCGTTTTTATAAGAGTAGGCCTCTGCTGTCACTGCTGCACATATATCCTGTGTTGTATATGTTTGAAAACAGAGTGGACATGGAGCTCCCGTGCATTTGTTACTCGGTCCAAATGCATTAGAATCAAAGAGAGGTTTATGTGTGGGAATCCGTTCCATTAGCGCTGCCTCCACACAGGCCATGAAAGGGAGGATTTATCTGCCCGAGCTCATCACATGGTGTGACCCGGGGCCTGGAGTAGAAAGGTCTCTCACTCAGGTGCCATGGAAACCAGCCCACTACTGGGTGCCTGTCCCGTCGTCCTCCAGTCGTCCTCTGTGCTTTTCCTGTATGGCTATCTGGCCATCGCTCTGAGGAGGATTCCCGGCCCTGTTGAGTGTCTGAGTTTGTCCTCGAAGAGATTATTCCAGAAATGTGGGAACTTGTGCTTCCATTGATGCGTTACAGGACTGAAATCTCAAGTAGGATGTTCCTTAAAACACTACGAGCGTATTGTGCCACTGTGCGCAGTTACATGACAACATATTTATTGTGATGGCTCTCTCAGTCTCCTCTCTCTCTTTTCTCTCTGTCAGGGAATCCACTGAATGTTTGTTGCTTCTGTAAAACCACAATCCACGTATGGAGGACCGAACATGGCCCTGATTAAACAAATAAAGTTAGAAAGAATTAGGAAATACATAATGGAAGAAAAGCAGGTGAGCTGAATTGGCAACACTAAATTACATGTGTGTGTGAAAATGTTTATCTTTGTGTAGTACCCAACTATAGACTGTATAATAAGTGGAAGTAGTCCCTTAGACGTCAGCCATTGCTTTGTGAACATCTTGGCTTTTTACAATCTAAGTGACACAAGAGTGTGAAGCTAAGTACAGCCAAACGTTGAATAAGAATATTTTCTCGGCGACCAAGAAGGTCAGAATTTACTTTCATGAACTAAAAACAATCACTCTGTGAAAGGGTAAAAGAAAAATCAGACAACTCCCAGAGCCAGGCCCAAGAACACGCCCTGCTTTATCATCTCTTTTACCCTAAATGGGACCATATTTCAATAATGAACATCATGCTGTATTGAAGAAGACTTGAAACAAGTGATTGAGACCATACACTCAAGTTTACAATGTTTACTGAGGGAATAAATCAAGTGAGAAGTAGAGTCATTTTCTCATAGACTTCTATACAATTAGACTAATTTTCAACACCAGAGCTGGACATTATATAACGCAAGTTTGTGGCGCTTCTGCATTGGATTCACTTTTCAGACCTGGAAGTTGCTGCCCGATAGCACCCCACCTGATCCCTGATCAGTATTAATTGTATGAATTAATGAATATAAGTATGTATGTATGTGAGGGAGCAGCGTGAGTCTGGGCCTGTGAAGAAGAGTACACTTTTCTTTTCAGTGGAAATCCATTCATGAGATTCACCAAAGTGATTCTGTTAGTTGATGAGAAGTTATTAGCTACCTAGCTAAACTGTTACTGTAACAAAACTGCACGTTATTCTTCTCCAGATTTTTTATACTGTTTGCAGTCAGCTTCAGGTGCATTACCACCCCCTATGGACTGGAGTGGGGCTGGACCTGATTTGCATGCAAGCTAAGAAAACCAAGTCAGATGTAATCAGATTCATGATGTGCGCTAGCAGAGATCCATTTATGTGGCTACGTGTAAACAAAAGGTTGTTAAATCGCATCTAGATTTTGGCCAGATATAAAACACTTGAATTGACAAGTGTGTATGACGTGTCCTATAGACTGGCAACAAGTCCGCCGTGTACCAGACCCCTTGCCCAGTGCATGCTGGGATAGGCTTCGGGCCCAGGCAATGGATATGTTGTTCAGAAAATAGAATAAATATATACAAATACATATTCATAAATATATATATAAAAACAATGTTTTTATATGAAAAAAAAAGAAAAGTGAAAATTTTGAAAACAATGACTCCCTCATTACCACAGTCCAGACTTGACTTTCCTTCAGGAGGATTCATTTTTCTCACGTTAACACAGATCAGCTAAAATCCTTTAGGATCAAATCCTAAAATGGAGGCAATAGATAATGTCCGGTTAAATTAATACATTTGTAGATTTTCTTTCGTCAGTTAGTGCCCTGGAAGAAGCACAGTCCGAAGCTGCTGATCTGTCCTACACCTGGGCGTTATATTTGCCACTGCTGTTCGAGTCTGCCTTTGTTACTTTGAATAACTGTGACTGCATCACAGAATCCTACTAATGTGGACGGTACCCTGGACAGGGAAATTAGTGCATTCCGCAGCGCGCTCCATAATATATCGCTTACGTCTCCGCTGCAAATTAAGCGCTTTACAGGACCTCTAGAAGCATTTCCTGTTTTATCACTAGTGAGTGGCTGATCATACATCAGCCTTGCAATGAATGGATGAAGATCACTGCCAGCTCCGTGATTTGTTTGCCTTGCCGTGTAGCAGGAAAGTACCAGCATATATTTAGATTTCTAAATGCCCCGCTAACGTAACTTAGCAGATGTTGAGGAGTCATATGGATGTTGGTGTAACAGAGACCCCCTCAGGTATTCTCATTATTCTACAACTGAGCAGATGGCAGGCAAACTTACCACACTTACCATTATCCATCATACATATTCTGCTCCCAATTTACATAGCCGGCGCTTCACAGGAGCTCCTACAGGGAAGGTACCTAGCTCCAGGATTGCACTACGGCTCCACCTGAGGCCTAGGAAGACAGTCTGAGATGTCACTGCCACTACACCTCAAACTCAAATATGCTAATAGTTGTACAGAGGAATTCCGATGGGGGCATCCCAGTTGTATATTTTGAATTGTGAGGGAGAAAATCTGCAGCTCGATGATTTTTAAATAGATTAATATCAATCAGGCAACAATGAACAGCTTTAATAAGATGGTAAACTAGTAGCTTTTATTGTATTCTGGAGTATTTACTGCCTGTCACTTATCAGGACCTTTCAAATTCAAATTATGAAACATCCTTTTAGCATTTACAGACCCTGAATTTCTATTTTCTTAACCAACTTCTTGTTTAGTTTACTTTACTTCATTACCTTGTGATGTTTTGGAGCACTACGAAGCCGTGTTTTTACGACTGGGTCCATGTTTTATTTGTTGTGATGCATGAGAAAGTGCATAGGTGTCCCGACCATAGAGCGCAACGCGTCACACTGTGAAAACCACGCACAACGGAGGGGAAATCAGTTAGTGCCACAATGTGCAGCCGAGGGCTGAAACGCTAACAAAATGCCTGAAGCTAGTTAAAATAGGGTGACCAGACGTCCTCTTTTTCCCGGACATGTCCTCTTTTCAAGACCTAAAAAAAGCGTCCGGCAGGGATTCCAAAAACGTCCGGGATTTTGCTACGTCGGGGAAAATAGTTATTACCCCCTTACAAGTTTTGGAAATGGTATCTCCCTCACGTTCCACCTTCTTGCGCAAGCTCTGACTGTAGAGAGAACTGTCATTGGTCGACCGATCTCAACGTAAATGTAAGTTCACGGCATGCTACCCACTACTGCTACCCCCCCCCCCCCCCCCCCCCCCCCGGAACGAAGTGTCCTCTTTTTCACAAACTCAAATCTGGTCACCCTAGTTAAAATCATGAGAAATGGTTATGTTAACTTCCCATGTCTACCAGGGGGGCAGTTAGCTGTTAGCAAGCTAATGTTAGCTATGTGTGAGCGTGTTACTGTGGCGAGCTTACGCACATGCAAACATAATACTGCACAGCTTTCTGTATTCTATTGTAACACAAGTATCATACTGCCAAAATACTTGGCGTGACTGACAGAAACATAGTTAGCCTAAAGCTAGGGTGACCAGATTTGAGTTTGTGAAAAAGACGACACTTCGTTCCGGGGGGGGGGGGGGTGGGGGGGGGGGGGGGGAGGAGAGAGAGGAGGGGGGGTAGCAGTAGTGTATAAGCATGCCGTGAACTTACATTTACGTTGAGATCGGTCGACCAATGACAGTTCTCTCTACAGTCAGAGCTTGCGCAAGAAGGTGGACCGTGAGGGAGATACCATTTCCAAAACTTGTAAGGGGGTAATAACTATTTTCCCGGACGTACCATTTCCAAAACTTGTAAGGGGGTAATAACTATTTTCCCGGACGTACCATTTCCAAAACTTGTAAGGGGGTAATAACTATTTTCCCCGACGTAGCAAAATCCTGGACGTTTTTGGAATCCCTGCCGGACGCTTTTTTTAGGTCTTGAAAAGAGGACATGTCCGGGAAAAAGAGGACGTCTGGTCACCCTACTAAAGCTGACATTTTGACCAAATGCTTGCTGGACACGTAACGTTGTGTCGGGGTCCCACAGTTTTCCTCTTCTTCTTGCTAATGGCTCACGTCCCATTGCCAGTATTCTCACATGTTTTGGTTCAGCAATTTCAAAAAATTTAGTTCTGGGTTCTTTATCCTGTTGGTAGTGCGTCCCACCACAGAGCAGCTTTTAAGCATTTTTCTGTTGTATGTTAGCTGACGAAAGAGACAAGGAGGCACCTTCACGCACTACAAAATCAATAGAGAGCATTGAATAGTTTCCCCCTCTGGTCTGGGCGGGTTTTAATTGTGCTCTGTCTCTAGAGAGCAGTAGTTCTCTTTTTTGAGTCGCAACCCCCCCAAGAATAATCAGGAAATCCCCCGGTTAGAAGCTCATGTTCAGGCACATTTTGACTCTCACAAACAATCAATAGAATCTATGTTTAGGCTAATTATATCACTGGTTTTGGCAATGCAATAAATAAAAACATTCCAGGGTCTAAAATATGTTATTTAATTTTTTGGATATGTTCTTTTATTTGCTTTCTCCTCAACCATCTGGTGACCCGCTGAAATGATCTTGCAAACCCTTTGGGAGTCCCGACCCCCAGATTGAGAACCACTGCTATAGACTGTAGATAAGATGTGGATCACGGTGAATCACCTAGT
>JBAMJR010000011.1:5242500-5380000 GCA_038501785.1 Myoxocephalus aenaeus
TTGTCTTGGTAGGTTTCTTTTTGGAGAGGGGGGGAGTGACACAGTTATGCATAGTGTTTTACTCCCTGGCGCTTCTCGGGAGTTCATCCAAAGTTCGGCTCTGCAGAGAGTACAAAGTAGCCTGGACCTCTCTTCCTGCCTGCTCAATCCATTCTCTTCCCTTTCAGCTGGCAACCTATAAATATGAGGTGCAGCTCGCTGGGAGCTCTGGTGCTCGTCTCGTTTGTGTCGTCTTCCTTTTCATCCGGTCGGCTTTGTTCTAAGTGTTAGCGCTTTGCGGTTAATGCGGTTCAAACCGTTTCTCTAATTCTGGTGTAATTTCAAGATTGTTTTAAAAATCTTTTTTTTTTAATATCACTTCAAATGTTCTGGTGTTTCTTAATAAGCCCTCTGCTAATCCTGCTGGAGGTCGATCGGCTATTATGGTGCCAGGGTGTTAAAAAAAAGAAGTAATTGTGCTCCAAACACGACTTAACCTTCGTCACTGTCGGTTTTGGTGTAAATAAAAGATCTGTTTCCACGCACACGGCAGCCTTGTCGAAAACCATCATTTCCCTCACACACTGGGGAGGAAGAAAGACAGAATAAGAAATAAAGCCTTGATAGGAATGTTGTGTTTTACACTCGCTTCATTAGGTCCACTCATCAAATATAGAGCGTGGGCTTGATAATGAATTCCATTCTAATTTATTCATATTGCGCCGAATCATCACAGAAGTTATCTCAGGGCGATTTTTAATATAATATAATTCAATTTAATATATGAATAATTGACTCTCCTGGTTGAGTGTCGGTCCAAACGGTTCAGAGCTGGACATTTTGCTCGTGTCTCGGTAAAACAGACTCTTCTAAAATGTTTAGAGGAGGTCGCAGCTTGTTGCTCCCCCTAGTGGCTTGGCCTTCTTCGGTAATTACATTTAAACATTTGTTAAAGCCGCTGACGGGCGTTAAACTAATGTTTGTGACCTATTTCTCTTCTTATCGACACTTCAGTTTAAGTTTATTTGTAATTTACTAGAAATTAAACCTTAGCTGTGATGGCCGGATGCTGATTTACCGTTCCAATGTCGGGAACTTAGTAGTATCATTGCATCTGTAGTTTTTGAAGTTGGCACTAGCGAAGGAAGTCCTTTGGCTTTCTTTCTCTCGCGCCGCGTGACATTCGACGGGAGGCTGAAAATGAAAGAATAAAGGATGCCACTTCATTCGTGTTTTTGTGCGTCACCGTCATTATTTCCGTGTCTTAGTGACGAACCTGATGGGAACTTTCCTGCCTCCTCCTCCTGTACGCTTTCCCCAGTCCCACTTTTAACGTCTTCAGAGTGCGCATGAGAGAGAGCTTCAGCTTCTCCTCGAGGCTACCAGTAGGAACTTCTTGGTCCCGGGTACCACGTGAGCGCATGAGCCGGTGTGTATCCGCAGTCACTGTTTGCATGTGAGAGTGTGTGTGTATGTGTGTGTGTGTATATATTTTTCCCCGGAGCGAGCGGCTGACAGCACCTGCAGGACACAATGCCAGTGTTGATCTAGGGCCTGAACCTCTGACCTGCTCTGTGTATTTTTACCGGGCTGAAGTGAGGGATGGCCAACAGAATTACTGTGCAGTGTAAACAAGCACAATGGTGCAGCAACAGCAGAGAGGAAGGGACAAGGAAAACTCACACTTTATTTAATCCAGTGCCTGTTTTTTCTCTTTCTTCTTCTTCTTCTTCTTCTTCTTCTTCTTCTTCTTCTTCTTCTTCTTCTTCTTCTTCTTCTTCTTCTTCTTCTTCTTCTTCTTCTTCTTCTTCTTCTTCTTTTTTGGACAGACATCGGCTTCGACTTTACCCGGTTTCATTCCAGGCATATTTGGGTTGTCTTTTTTACTTCAAAGTTTTCACACACAGTT
This sequence comes from Myoxocephalus aenaeus, assembly GCA_038501785.1. Taxonomy (NCBI): domain Eukaryota; kingdom Metazoa; phylum Chordata; class Actinopteri; order Perciformes; family Cottidae; genus Myoxocephalus; species Myoxocephalus aenaeus. The sequence goes on from JBAMJR010000011.1 coordinate 5,244,389, forward strand.
CGTGATTGTGTGTGTGTGTGTTGCGTAGTACATTCCTAAGAAGAGACGAAGCATAAAATACACAAAGCATATTAATTATTGTGTAAGCGTGTCCAAGATGTGGAGCAAAGGTAAAAAAAAAATGTCTCGTCTGTGAGGTTCTTTCAGAGACTTTCCAAAATATATCCAAACAATTTGACTCCGCTGCTATCGGCCCATGAAACCTTATCCTTCCACTAACTGAAAGCAAGTTCAGTAAAGAGAGGCACCAAAAATCTAATATGACACGACTCAATCCAAGTTTCTCTCTCTCTCTCTCTCTCTCTATGTAATCTATCCATCGGTCTGCACAGATGTTTTGAAGGTGGACCGTTCTCTCTTGGTCTTCACCATCAGTTTTTTTCCCCCCTTAATATGATTGATGAAAAGGCCTCTTTAGATAAGCAAACGCTTGACAAACTGATTTGGAAAATGAGCTGCCTTGACCCCCCCCCCCCCCCCTCCCCCCCTGTAAACACTTCACCAACATCATAAATCTCAAGCGGTGTCAAACAAAACCGCTCCTCGACCGAGCTGCTCGGTGAATGCGCGGCTCTGACTCGCCGTTTAACTCCCAACCTCAACAAAAGGCCGGCTTTCTCGCGGCGCCCCGTGTTTGTGTAGTGTAAGGTTTCCAGCCTAAGGGGATCCTCCATTTATAAAAATGACTCGCCGAGTGATGTAATGTTATTTTTTGAAGGGTGAAAATGGGGTGTTTTACGGGGGTCGGCCGAGTAGTGCTTGACAGGGTGAAATGAGCCAGGAGGTCTGATTATGGAAGGTGCATGGGAGCCCTCACTGCTTTGACCCGTTCAGACGCTTGGCATCTGCCTGTTTGTATTACGGAGGCTGAACGTCCCCGTGTAAACACTCCAAAAGGTGATCAGGTGGCTTTTCTGGTGGCGTCGTGCCGAAACAGTGATATAGTCCTTTTAGGTGATTGGTCTGTGAATGCAAAATTAATCTCAGACGATTTTGGCAAGTAATTTAACCGTTTTGAGTTGTGATTTAAATAAAAGGTTCTGGTTTTTAGCAGCTTTTTCTCTGCTTTAGATCATTTTGGACTGTTACTCGGACCAAAAACTGGGCAGCAAAAAAAAAAAAGTACTTTTGCTCACGATTAATCTGACAATTATTTTCTTGAATAATCGATTCAAGAAGCACATTATCCGAGATTCCAAGGTAACCTCTTCTTCAGTTCTGTATTTTGGCAGGTTTTGCTTTTTAAAAGGACGTAAACGGTAAAAATAAATAATAAAAAATGCAGATTTATCTTCTGCCCATCGACTAATCAATGAAGGTACCAATCGTTGCCGCTCTAGATGAGACTAGACGTTGGAAGACTCTGGAAGTTTGTGATTGACGTTCACATTTTACACACCAAGCAACTCATCAACTAATTGAAACCCCCCCCCCCCCCCCCATCAACAACAACTTCATTCAAATTGAAAATAAGCGTTAAAAAAAAGGACAGCAACTAACAATTATTTTCACTGCCCATCAATCCGTCTATTATTCTGCGATGTGACGACACCTCATTTCGAAGCGAACATCAATCTTAAGCATTATCTGCACTGGGAGCGCAAACCAGCAGACAGCAGAAGTGAACGTTAGCTTGTCTGCATGTCGACGTCTGCTCTGATGGCGAGCGTTGTGTCGCGGGGGGCCCCGTCTCCTCCATGCTGACACAGCAGCATTCAGGGAGGGGGGATGCTAAGCTCGCCGCCACAGCTGTTTCCCCAATCTCTCTGCTTAATCATCCACTGAGAGAGAGAGGAAGATCTGAAGTCTAATTCTGCTCCGAGGATGGAGATACAGGGAAAAATGGGTATTGATCCACCGGCACATGCAGACTTTTGCCTGTATTTCGCCGCAGAGCCCTAATCACAGAATCATCAGTGAGTGACAGCGTCGTAAATGGTGCGTTAATACCATTACAGTATAGAACAATGTGCTTACATTATACATTATGCTAATTGTCAGTCGCCTAATTGATACGTGTTAATCATATTAAGGAGCTTAATTAAAGGAATCTTACTGCGCTGCCATTTGTTAATTAACGCTGACATCACACGTAGACGGGGAGCGGGATGTGATTTCTTGCCAGGAGAAGTTCCTCCACCCTGATAAGCCTCCTCTCTCACACTTTTAACTGATATATTTGCGTTGATATACGTTTTTTTTAAATTTTGTATGGTCCCCTCCACTGGAATGCAGAGTTTGGAGAAAGGAAAGTTACGTTGAGGCCGTTTGGCTATTCTGCTTGTTCTTCTCCACAATCTCAGTCCCGGCAGGTTTTTATTTGTATTTTTTTTAAAATACAGGCCATCTTAAAACGTTACGAATTTAATCAAGTCTGTAAATTCGCTCCGCACGTTAAATTGAACATGCAACGGCACATTTAGATGTGGTTGCCATACCAACTCGCCCCCCCCCCAGGAGTTCATTTTCCGTAATGTAGTGTTCGGAATCTCATTTCCTCCACTTTTCTCTGCCCCCCCCCCTCCCAAGCTGCTTGCAGACGCCTCCTCCAGGCGTCCGCTGTACGTTCGCCACGAAAAGCTGCCACGGCTTTTTAGACGCTGAGAGGGAGAGAAAGAGAGAGAAAAGAGAGAGAGAGAGAGAGAGGCCTCTCTCCACGTAGTGGAAATGACACAAATTAATATACACTACTTAAACCAGACCAAGATTAATGGTTCCCTTTCGCTGCAGCTTAGTCCCACTGTCAGTTGCCGGGTGCTCGTTGGACAAAATCAACACTAATCAACATTTATTCCACTTTTGCCCTGGGCTCTCAGGAGTCTGGCAGGAGTGCGTGCCCCCGCCCCCCCCCACCCCCCCCTCTTTCCCTCCCAGCAATCCACCCCTCCCCTTTCGTCCGTCTCGCTACGCTTTTCACCTCTCATCCAGCTCCTCCATACATCACCCTCCTCACACCGCTCGGCTCCTCAGAGGAGAGTGCGCCCCCTCCTATCAAGCCGCATTAGAGTCATGATAGATTTTCTCTTTTCATTTGCATCTGATATTTAACACGGCAAAGCAGTTGCTCTGTCACTTTACAGTACGCGCCTGTGCGTGCGTGTGTGTGTGTGTGTGTGAGGGAGGCTTTCTTCTTTGTTTGGGTCGTGTGTGTTTTTGAAACATTTCATGTATTTATGCAGCATTTAAAATATGGGAAAACTGCAACTAAGGTTAAGACGAAGTTATCGCATTTTTGCGATATGTTTCTATCCTAAAAGAAGACAGTGTTCCATCCCCGGTCCAAATCAGCGCGGTTGTAAATAAACTAAAAGCGTTGTGTGAGTGGCAGCAGAGGCTTCCACAGATCTGCTGACTCGTCTCCGAGCCCGCCATAGAGCGTCCCGCCGAGGCTCACGATTGGCCGAAATGTAACAGTGTGTTGAGTAAATATCAGAGCTTTTATTCTTCTTCTTAGTAGGACTGTGATGGCTGCGATGGCAGATCTCCTAATTCACATTTTTGTGCTGACACACAAAAAACGTCCATTCAAATCAGAATGCACATTTCCATACGCTTCGTCGCGCTGAGCGCAGTAGCTCATCACAATATCCAGATTCCCGGGAAAATAACACTGATATTAATTCATCTGATCACGTCACTTTGATTTGAAATTTGAACGAAAATGATATTCAATCTGTAATCATTTGTTAAAAAAATCCACAGCGTGTGAATGCAACAGGTGGTGCCTTGTACTCCAGCGGGAGTCGTTCGTCAAACGCTGACAGACAAAAAAAATGAGGAGAAAATTAGCAGAAACTACCTCACACGAGCATTTTAGATTTAACACCAAAGCGACACCAAATTGCGGCGGAACGTGAGACCGCTGGCTTTGTGGAACCGGCAGCTTGGGGACGAGGTGGCCGCGGCGGATGCACCGCGAATCAAGTCCATTCTCCACCATTCAAATGGAGTTTGAGTTTGTTTTGATAGTCACTCCTTCTCCTCCGATAGTAGCAAAACCCATTCCTCCAGCTATTGTCTCACCTCGGCTAGATGTGCTGGATCTATTCCAGCATGCTTTGGGCCGAAGCCCAAATAAACACCCAGGTGTGGTGACCGGTCCGCCACGGCAGTTCACATTTATTAACGTCCGGTTAATCGGAGGTGGGGTTCCCTCCCGCAGCAGCCTCAGATTTAGAGATTGCACCGTTGCCTCGTTCCCCTCCGAGGATGAAATTGTGCAAACAGCTGATGCCGCCTCGCCTGCTTTGCCAAGACGTTCGGCGCGGTGTTGTCCATCTCGCGGCACCGCGCGGCCAGAGGCACCGTCATGGCACCGACTGGCCTCATTGAAGTGACACAGAGTGCTTTGTCAGCTCTGTGTCTCAGGTGCCAAACCTGCGCTTCCCAAAATAAACTGTCATGCAACATGCAGGATAGAAAAATGTCGGAGCACGTCGGAAGGGGGGGGGGGGGGGCTTCGTGCCCCCCTCATCCTGAAAGGAAACAAATGTTCCGTCGCAGAAAGGCATTGTGGTTCTTGGACGCCTTCCCGGTGCCGACGCCAGCGACATGGCGGGGAAACGTCAAAATCGCCAGCGGCGGGTCGCAGCGGGATCGCAGACGCTGAACTTTGGAGTTTTTTTCCTGCACTCGGCAAAAGCCTTTTATTTGTCTTTTAAGTGCTTTTACTTCACCGCTGACCCGTTGGCTCTTGACATGTCTTTGCTATTTGCAGACATCCTCCTCCAGAAATAGCTCCTGCTTACTGTAGTTAGCTCCTCTTCCTGTTTTATAAATGGTCTGTCACTCTTTCTCTCCACGGTGCCACGTTACACCGGGGAGCTAACGCTGGATGTGCACTTGGCTGAAGTCACATTCGGGCGGCTGATGTTGGGGGGGGGGGGTTAGAGGGGGCATGCATGTGGAAAGTCACACGCGGAGACGCCTTGGCGACCTCTGAACTGTAACCACCGGCCGCATCTGCCCCGCTGGATTCCCCCCCCCCCCGTGCGTGTGATTCCTGTTGGATCTCTCGGCCTGGGGCCTCTGTGGCTGCCGTGACATTTTTATGACTCGTGGACTGAAGCAAAGGTGGGAGTCACGAAGGCTTGAAATGGAAGTTCAGTCCTCACCTCCATTAATGAGGAACCAGCAGCTAATCATGCAGACAGGGAAGAATTCTGTAGCCGTGCAGCGAGAGACGGATAATGATGTTCCACTGAACACGGGCGTCGGGATGGGAACGCTGTTTGAGGCAGGATTGTCTAGGAGGTGGTTGAAATGGGGCCATTACTGTTTTTCCTGGGGGGGGGGGGGGGGGGGGGGGGGGGCGCTGAGTGTTACAAACTCATGCTGAAATGATCCGAGAATATACGACTAGTTTCGTTTTCGAGTCCACTAAACCAATGAGAAGAGCAAACGGACATTATGTTTTTGAGAGGAACTTATTTTTCTCCCATATTACGGTCGCAGTTTTAAACGCGTGATTAATGTTGTGAATTGAAAGCAAAAAACAAAACCACAATATAATTACGTTTGTTAGGTTTTGGCAGCAAAACTACTTAGGTTGAGTAAAACATCCTGGTTTGGGCTTGAAAGAAGTTCTCTAACGATGCAATGCAATGCAGGCCTAATGGGTAACGGACATTACAATGTTTTGGTCTGGCTAATGCGAGTGCACGTCCTTTTATTTAAAACACAATTACGGCTTGCAATTTCGAGACGTAGATCGCGACAGTATCTCCCCCTCGGTGAAAAAAAAAAACTACAGCTTGCCAACAAACTGTTAGCAGGATGCCAGCAAATGCACCACCACTGGGAGTCCCATTAAAATGGAATCCACACGAATACAACAGATTTGGCAATTTTAAAGGATAAAAATTCCCGGCACAGCAAAAGAGGCTGATTTAGGCTGTTGATATTGTGTGACTACAAGGTTAGCAGTGTAAACACTCAAGTCAGAATAACATTTTTTTCTTTCTTCTTCTGTTCTTCCCATTATGCCGTCGGCCTAACCCACAAACTCTTCAGATTATCTAAAAATATGAAGTCTGCCAACAGCATTGATCCTGCCCTTGAACAATTATTAAATCGGGAACAAATACTGCTTACAGCTCTTCACATTTCTCTTGTATAATTGTTATTATATTTGTAAAATGTTTAATTATACACATTAGTGTTTTTTGGTCGGACCAGACGAGCAATTCAAAAGCGTCACCAATGTGATGGGCACCTCTGACTATTTCTTGTCATTCCAAACGCTAAACGATTATGAGTCAATCAGAAAATAATAATTGGGAGATTAATTGATAGTCAAAGTAGTCATTAGTTGCCGTTCTAAAAGCCAGCTGGCCGCCCTGTCACCGCCGTCGCCGCTGATGAATGCACATTGCTCCCGCCTCGGCTGTAAAAGGATCGTGTTGATAAGTTAATATTCCGACAACAGGGATAAGATGAAGAGGTTTTAGGAGTTTGGAGGATAGCGTAACCTTGATAAAACGCTCATCTCAGTGACATTGATTCTCACCATCCATCTTCGTCTGATGTGAAGTATGCAAATGGTGGCATCGGCTGGGAGTGGAGTACAGTGCTGTTAAATGGGCCATTTCAAATGTTCTTTGTACTATGCTGACTTCCAAAAAAAAAAAAATCCCTGTCAGCCAGCGCGGCTCGTGCGGATGTCTTTTCAGAGACACTTTTTCCACCTTTATCCTGTATCTTCTTCCATTTATTCCACGTCTCTTACCCCCACTGCCCCCCACCTTTTTCTTTTCTTTTTTTACTTACCGACCCCTCCACATCTTTTACCTCCCCCTCTCCTAGCCTGCTATACAAATTAGGTATACTGACAGTGTCAGAATGGCTACTCATGAAATATTAACAGCTTGTAGAGAATTTTACTTCGCTACATTTCTCTTCATTTTCAACTATGTCAGCACGCTGCTGTGGAACGTTTATTTGTGTGAGTTCAGGCAGGCTATTACCCGACCGACTCCTTTTTTTTTTTCATGTTTCACACGATATCCATCAACCTCTCTTTCCACATGCGTGTATTCTATCTCACCTCAAATGGAAGCGAGACAATATTCCAGTGCGTTTATTTCTACCTCCCACATCCTGGGGTAACATGAGCAGGATACAATATCCTGAGGTGTTTCGCCAAATGGAAGTGGTAATTATCCCCTTACGAGTGAGATAAGACCTACATATGGGTAGTTGTTAAAAAAGTTAAAACCTGAACTGACTGTTGACTGAGTCCAATAAGAGGTTGTTTAGGATCAGTATTCCTCAACATGAATCTGCATCTGAGAGGCTTCATTTTCTTTCTGTATTTGTCTCTTTAAGATGGTTTATTATGCTTCCTTTAACCGCTGGTCCCGAAATGCATTCAACTGAGTGGGCGGGATGGTCTCTCTCTCTCTCTCTCTCTCTCTCTCTCTCTCTCTCTCTCTCTCTCTCTCTCTCGCTCTGCCTTTTTGTTGGATGGCCCCTTTAAAAGATGGAGCTGTCAATCATCTGCTGGCTTCCCGAGTCCTGAGAGGCAGCGTCGGTTCTCGGTGAGGGACTGGAACAATGACTTTTGTTGTGACACGTGCATTTCTGTTGAGCGTTCTGTGGACAGCGTGTTGCCCTGTAATTAAGTTCATCCCTTCGTTCTGAATGGAGCTAAGAAAGGAGGCGCACAGATGGTTGTCCAAATAACGGAAATTATGGAATACAGATCAAATGATCCTATCTTTTTTAAAGGATCATTTGAGTTTATTGCATCTTAGGTCTTGTTTTCATGGGTTTGCTGGTAATGTTATACTAACGGTTGTAGTTTTTCTTTTTCATAAGATGTAATTTATTGATTTAATCATGCACTAGCCTCAAAAAAGCTAAATATAACAACAACAAGAACAACAACAACAACAACAATACAAGGGTACTCAAAATACACATATTAATCAGAGCACTCACATTAGAACCTAGCACCTGTGGAGCGCTTTTGAACATATCAACGATTCTTAAGGAAACAATCAGCCTTAGTACTTATTAGCAAGTAGGCTAAGAAACTGAACTAAGCGTCGTGTTCTGGCTGTCGGCCTATCGATCTCCTCCGCTCCGTTTCAGCACTACGGACAGCGGCGCACCACGACGCCCAACCCCCCGGGCCCCAAACACGACAAACAGGGCTGTGGCCCCGAAAAACAACAGCTAAGCGATAGCTACGTGTATCTTGGCTGAGTTTTGAGGAAAAACACAGGGGTCAACTGCAGAGTCAAAAAGCTACGTCTGCAATGGAAGAAACGGCAAAAAGCTAAATACCTGACAACTGACAAAATGATGTCTCCCAGTATATATTGTGATATCACCCAACCCTATCCTCAGACAGTCCCAAAAGAACAGGCAACACTATATATTTCTTCTGCAACTGCTTTGTTGCTGTAAAAATAATAATAAAGTAAATGGAGGGAAATGAGTTGATGAGGTGTATCCTCCTCTCTTATCATATGTAGCTGGGACTTGCTCTCCCCTTGACTAATGATGATGTGTGGCACAGGTAGCTGTCAGCGAGCCATGATTAATTAAAAGGGAAACTAGGCCAATTAGTCATATTGTTCTAACCGTGGTCAGTGAGCAAGGATTCCTCCGCTGTACCTCGACAGCCACGACGCGCTGGCTTCTGCGGCTGCCGGGGGAGGAGTCTTATCGGGTCCGGGGTGTTTAATCTGCGGCGCCCTGCCGCTCAGACTGCCTCAAACGCGTACCTGATAACTATTATAGAATGGGGCTCATGAAATATAAGCGTGCCGAGCTCGAGGTCGACATAACGGGTCGTGTTAAACCCGGAGCGCTCTGGCTTCTGCCGGGCTTGAGGTCTCGTAAGGAGACCTCTCGCCTCTCAAAGCTTCATTCCCTTTTTTTTTTTTTGTGTTTTGGGGGTCCAACCGTGCAACAGTGATTAGCATTGCTGAGGAGCCGCCTTGCTCTCGCCGCACAGCGCCCGAGGCTTCTCAGCTGCCTGCTGCGGGTCTCGGTGCAGGCCCAGTGAACAGCGCGGAAGTCTCGCCTGCCGTTTTGACGGCCGTGCCGCTCCCAGCGTGCCGCCTGGCCCCTGTCAGCGGCCCCTTGTCATATCTGTCTCGGGCCTGTCCCGACAGCAGAACCCGGACAACCCCCTGCGTCACAAAGGCGGGCTCGTCCTGGGAGAGACAGGTGTCAGCAACCCCGGCCCCTCCCCCGCCCCGGGGCAGACGCCCCGCTGCGACGGAGCCTCACACTTGAAGCCGAGCAACCCACGAAAAAAAAGGAGGGTAACCTCTCTCCGCCGCGCCATTCGCGGCCGCCATATTGCCGGAGACCTCGAGCCCCATCAGAGCGCCAAAGAGCGTTCACGTGTCAGATGCGGAGCATCCGCCAGAGAAGACCGTCCCAGTCCAACAGCATTACAGACGGGGGCTTCCTCCTGACTGACTGACACGCTGACTGACAGCTTTATTGTGTCCTTTGAGGAACGGGGGATGAAAGGCTCTCTCGCGAAAGAGGCCTTCCAAACAGACCATACTCAGCCGTGCTCGGGAGGAATTACTCGTCCCTTTGTATGCATTGTTGTTCCTTTGTGTGGAGTCCACGTCTTTTAGCTGACAACACTCTTTTTTTCTAATTGTACAAAAGCGGCCATGGAGGAATCTGACATGTTGCGTTCTGACAACACAAAGCTGCAGCACGGAGGGACTCAGGGATTTCATGAGGAACTCTTATTAGCTTAACTTGTTCAAGATAAAAGAAGTTTAATGATAGTAGGGTTGATTATTATTTTCTTTCCCATATGGGTGGGGGACACTAGCACTAAGCCAAGCTACAAAACAACCATCAGAGAAACAAAAAAAAAGCACCAAAATACGTCCCTATCTTGTACAGCTATTCTATTGAGCAATCGCACTGCTAACAATGCACGGCTACATTTAAAAATACATGGCGTTTCCTAAAGCGTGGAAAGCTTTAAAACACGCCTTTGATACTTTTTGTTGAACAGCGTGTGTGTCGCTTACAATGATCAACCGCAGGATCAATTTAAATGTAGAAAAAAAAACAGACAGAGATTCGATTACGAGCATTTCAAATTATGCTTTCCCTCTTGTTGCTGGCACGTGCGTTAAACCAATGTAACAACGTATTGACAGTCACACCAAAAATATTTCGCTATACTAATATATATATATCTATATTTCAGAAGCCATTTTTTGCTGCTGCTCTACCAGCCGAAGCACAACGTTTTTTTATTTAAATAAATTAAAGCTAATGACTAATGTAACATTTCCTCTCTCTCTCTCTCTCTCTCTCTCTCTCTCTCTCTCTCTATGTGTGTGTCTCCATACTCTGTGGCTAGCATCTCTCAGCGTTTTCTCTCAGCGTGTTATTTTTGTATTCATCCAAATTGATCCACGGTGAAGCCAGACAAAGTTTGCTGTATATTTAATGTCTTTTAGCAGCCACATTAAGAGTGCAGTTTGAGTTGAGGGTGTGGTGGTGGTGGTGGTGGGGGGGGGGGCTGTGACATTAATATTTAATTGCAGCCGTGTATCTGAATGCTGCAGGAGCGCCAAGTGATGGATATTTTTAATGATATGAAGAGTGAAGCCCAGAAAGATCAATGCACACACACACACACACACACAGACACACGCACACAGCACACACGCACACAGCACACACCCGCATACGCAGACACACACACAGACAGACAGACACACACACACACACACACACACACACACACACACACACACACACACACACACACACACAGTGTCTGTCAAAGTGAATATATGGGCCTAGCGAGGATGATTGTGCTCCCACACTAATATTGTTTTGGTCCACAAGCCGTCTGGTCTGATCTTACGGGCTGAAGGTCTCCGGCCCAAACGACTCTGTCCCCTTTGCTGGTGCTGTCAGAACTGACAGTCCTCATGTTTATTTCATTTTGCGTCTGGGCTGTCTCGTTTCCCTACCCTCCAATGTCATTAACGCTCGGAGCCAGGACCCTGCAGTGGCGCGCCTAATGAATTCCTCTGCGGCTCCTCGCTCCCCACCTAGTTACCCCAGCTCAAGGTGTCAAATTAAAACAGCCTGGGAAAAGACGGCGAGGAGCCGGCGCTCGTTTGTGTGCGTGCGCGCCTTTCATTGCGCGTGTGTCCCTCTGTTGCATTATTTAGTTTGTTTGGGGGCAGCGATTTGTTTTAAGTGGCTCGGATTGAGAGAGTTGTTGTTGTCCCCCCCCCTCATGACCAGCGGGAAACAAACAAGCAAAAAATAAACTTCTTAATCTTCCAATTAGAAAAAAAAACGAGTTGACGGCGAACGACAGACAAAAAGCGGTGGCAATGAGCCCGATCCTCTGATGTCAGCGTGCCGCTTTAACCTCCCCTTTTGAGGTTTGGGACGGCTCGGTGAGGGATTGCCCGCTTTCAACATTTGGGATCTCCGCGATAATTTGGGGGAACGGAATCGACAGCGGCGCGGACGCCTGGGCGACTGCTAATTGTGCGTATTTAGTTGTCATTGTGATAAGCGTAACGAGGCCAGACGTGTTATTGAGCTGTGAGGCTGCAGCCGGAGTGGGGCGGTGGAGGGGTGGGGGAGAGCAGGTCTCTTGCATTCACCCCCACATTGAGGGAGCCTTCACGGCGAGCCTCTGAACCTGAGCGTTTTCACAGTAAAGCAAAGTGTACGCGTGCTTTTGGCGAGGCGGCAGGCTACTTTGTGCTTATACAGGGCGGGTTTTTGTGATGCGTTCAGTCCATATGTCAGCGGAGACCCTTCAGGAGTGACCACAGTGCTGCTGCTATGGAGCAGGCCTCGCTGTGTGGCTTCTCTCTCTCCCTTTCTCTCGCGCTTTCTCTGACAGCACCGGAAGATGGAAAATGGTGTCAATCAATTCATCACATCAACACGGGTGGCTGTGCAGCGAGGAGAGCTGGGGGGGTGGTGATGGCAGCATGCAGGAGGAGCGCGGCGGCACACCATTACAGCTCCCTGCCGCAACCTCTTCCCCTCACCCTCATGTCGCTGACGCTGCAGTGCCTTTAATGGACTGACTTGACTGTACAACGCGTCGGTCGCGCGGTGAACAGAGGACTCCTGCGGAGCAGCCGCGGTGATCTGTTGTTGTCTGAAGGGCCTCCTCCTCATCCTCATCCTCCTCCTCCTCCAGCTCCTCTGTATGCTCCAGAGTCCCTGCCGCGTTTTGGGACAACTCGCCGCGGCTTGTTAAGACCAAAAGAATGCCGCTGCGTTAATTAAAGATGTGTAAATGTGCTCGGGGTGGGCCGCATCCTCACATTAGGAGAGATTTGCGGAATCGCCCGCGTAATCTATTTTAATTAAGGATTAATTAAAAAAATAATGGGGATTTTATTTTGCCTGGCAGACTGGATTTGGACACGATTCTGGCGTCTGCCAGCGAGCTCATCAGCGGAATATTGAGCACCTTAGCCCGGCTCCTTCAGGAGCGCGCGGGGAGGCTCTCAAGGTCTCCTGGAGACAAAAGCTCGGCCCTCTCCTCTTTGGAAGAGAAAGAAAACAAGCATTTGCCGTGGGAGGGAGTGGCCAACGCTTTGGCTTAATTAATTTTTTTTCTCCCTCCTCCCTCTCCCCCTTCCTCTCATCTTCACCCTCACCCATCCTCTCCTCTCTTTTTTCGGCTGGCAGAGCAGCAGAGTGGCTCTGAGACACGGAACACTAGTTGTGCTGGCAATTATGTTAATGGGATGCTATTAGGCCATGATTCCGTATGAGCGATCGGGGAGAAGAAGAGCCCCGGCGGCAGAAAATGATAACGGAGCGTGCGCCTCGTTGATACCGCTCCAGCAGGATCATTTGCATAATGAACCCTCCCCACTAACGAGGGGTGTGGCCTCGACACTGAGCTACTTAGAAGGCTCAGGAGTCGCAGCGTGAGGCGAGCCGACACCGAGAGCACAATGTGACAAAAGAGATTCATGGACTTCGCAAGTCGTTTCCGAAAAAAGAAAGAAGAAGAAAAAAAAAAGAAAGAAGCCACTTTGGCGAGAGTGTGACCGTGGCATGCAAATTTCCTCGGCTGCCGTCTCTCGGGCGAGCCCAGCCTCCGGGGCCTCGGCTCGCCGTTTCCTCCCTGAGACGATACATGACGATGCAGTTGCTTCCGTCGCGCGATCCTATCTTGAAACGTGAACGGGGGTCTAATTTAGTCCAATCAAAAGTTGTTTCCCTCACTCCCGTGACGTGTGTGTGTGTGGCTCGTCACACCTTGTGAAACGTCTCCAATATTCACCACTGTATAAATTCTTTCATTTTCGACTTTCAAACCTTTCTGCTCGGAGTTGACACACACACACAAACACACACACACGCGCACACACACACACACACGCACACACACACTGACATAGTGTGGCGCTGTGTGAATCACTAAGCTATAAGAAGGAAACTACCTCGGGGGCACCAATGCCCCGTGGATTCCCTCAGCAGCTGAAATAAAAAACAAGCTGAGCAGGGATCGCTCCATTTGCTCGACATGCTGCATTCCACTGTAGCCTTTTTTTTATTGCAGTGACGCTATTGATCCCGATCCGAACAATTTGTTATTAATTGGGTTTGCGGGCGTGTTGTGTATGCGTCTCGATGTCTCGGTGCATTATTTGTGTCCTCCTCAGACGTGGCCGCAGGATTTGATCAGAATGATCTGGAAGGCCCAAGGGAGGACATTAAACACCCAGAATGCCCCTCAGGCTGCTCTCCCCCCCTCTCTCTCTCTCTCTCTCCCTCTCTCTTTCCCAACCTTTCATTCCCCCTTAATGAGAACTCCTAATTATTTCAGTGGCTGGAGCGTGGGGACACAGCCGGAGTTAGATCCCTTGCGCTCGGACGTGACTGCGATGCTGATGAAGGCGGGGGATCAATAATTTAGGCTCTAGCCTTAATGGTGGAGTGAGGAGAAAGCGATACATCTGAGTCAGAGATTACATTTATAAAAAAAAGAAGAAGAAGAAAAAAAGAAAAGAAAAAAGGCACAGCTCCGAGCTGCAGCCGGAGTTAACTAGAAACCCCCCCCGAATGTGTTCGCTGTAAACAGCTGACACATTTATGTTTTACTGGAATCCTTATCGCTCTTCCTTTTAAAGCTAAGTCTGCGTCTAAGTGCTTGTTTACCTAGCTTTGTGTATTCAATTATTGCAGTCTGCAGAGTCACTCTGGAAATGTCTCGCTCGCCAAATGATTTGCATTTGAAGTACATGGGGATATAATTGATTTAGAGGCATGAATATTGATGGTATCTTATCAGCTCGGTGCCCATCCCTCAAAAGGAATAATGGTCCTCTGAGCATTTTTCTGGTCATCTTGCCTTAGCGGATGCACACATAATCTTTAAGTGTACAGAGCCTCGGCTCCATGAAGCCCTTCCATCTCCCTCTGGGGAGGCATCCATGCATCTTTTAAGGACTCTTCACATCAAGGAGGCCTGGGCCAGAGTACCCTGCAGTCTCTCGCTCAATTATTAAAGCCGGGATTTTGACGCTCAGTTTTTTAACTTAGCTTTGGAAGGGAGGAGGATGAGGAGGATGAGGAGGGAAAGGGGGCCACATGCAAGAGGACAGTAGCCGAGCCTCACATCCTTCCCCTGAAAGGAAGAGAGAGAGAGAGAGAGAGAGAGAGAGAGAGAGAGAGAGAGAGCGATGGTGACAATTTTCTCAGGCAATTTAGTAGAATATTTTTGTGTTTTTCTCTGTCGACTTGGAGGAGGGTTTGAAACATTCATATGGATTTCATACTGGAGACGTTGACTCTTCAAACAGAATGATTCACTGCGGGTTGCATTAGAGTTTTTCCAGCACTGCGTGATAGAAAGAAGAAGACGACAAAAAGGGCTGCATCCAATTATAACAGGGGGCGGGTGTGGGGGACAGATTTGCTCACCATGTTCCCTCTGATTGATGTGCGAGGGCTGCGGTCGGAGCGCTAACCAAGTCCAAACGGCTCGGATTGAAACGTCACTTATTGACTCGGCTCCGGCAAAACAATAACAACCACAGCGGACGCCGACGTGCCGGTTGCCAAGTGGGGAGAAGTGAGTGATGAGTGAATCTCACGTTATACTCGTCATCGCTCGCAGCGCGAGAGGATTTAGTTGTTGCGCACAGACTAAAGGATCCAACTCGGCCTCGATAGGATGTCATTGTTTATTATTTCATTCATGCCCGAGGAAGTCACAAGCGGTTTGGCTGGTGGCAACGGGACGCTCCGTCTGAACCCGATCCATTGTCTCTGTGAATGTCAGCCGCCTTTAACTCTGATTAAATATTGATGCCCGTGTAAACACTGGTGCCGTATTGAGTACTTTATTCCGAGTCACAGTCTCCCTCCGCGCGGTGCAGCGAGCGGCTTGCTCGCTTGAGAAATAGGCCCGTCGTTTTTGCGCCGCTCGCTGTTGATTTATGGTGACAAAGTAAAGTGTTCTGACACCGAGCTGAAATTAAGGCCCGCACTAGTTTCCAACCAAGGTGTCGTGAATTTGAATGAATCCCTCAGCGAGCGCGAGCTAACGCGCGTTTCGCTGTGGACGGCGACGGCGACGGCTGTCGCAGTAATTTAATATTGTCTTCCACGGGCATAAATATTTCCTGGTTGGGAAAAAAGGCAGAGGATTAGTACAGCCTAATTGATAATTGACAAGATTTATTCGACGTCCGCAATCAATCAACTCGCCAGAGCGGTGTTGCTACGTGAAAGCCATTCGTATCTTTGGTTGTTTTGATTTGCACCAGCGCGGGCCAAAGGGTGCTCCACGCGCTCGAGAGCGGAGACATCGGAGGATGTGCACGTTCTTTTGTGTTTCAGAGAACTAACAGTCGGATCAACGGCAAACATGGATATGTGTACAAATACCATCAATTCTCAAACTGTGAATTGTTTACAATTATTATCAAGCAGACAGAACTAACAGGCTTGTGTTGTATGGCATGATTATCTCGCATGTTGAATTGACATGATCCTGAATCAACTGTTTTTATGTGTGTATATATATATATACTGTATATATTGTGTGTTTATATGTACACACACACGTGTGTATATGTACACTACACATACAGTTTATTCAGGATAAGGTACATTCCACACACAACATAATAATGCCATACGGGTCACCACTCAGTTGCCCTGACTTTGACCTTTTAGTTTTCATTCACTTATTTAATCTAATTTTCGTACAGGTTTTTTTCAGTCTGTGTTTAATATATCGTCAGTGAAACCTGACTCAGATGTTTCAAATTAAAAGCCTTTCAGTGGCTCTGGGACACAGGCGCAGATTTATGTTTCCTGCCGGTTGGTGCTCAAAACAGTTGAACGCACCACTCCTGAGATAAACCGGCAGCAATAACCAAAGCCTGCGTGACTCATTGCTGTACGGATTTGGAAAAAGTCGTCAAACACTCTCTCAGTCTCAGCACTATGGAGCGACAACCGAGACACACCCACACACACACACACACACACACACACACACACACACACACTCACACACTCACACACACACACACACACGATATGCACAATGAAACACATGGAAAAGTAATACTCATTGCCATCGCAATTACATAAAACAAAGTGCACAGTCCAACTGTACAATCAGACACCACCGTAGCTGCGGTCGCCTCCACCCATAAGGAAAGCAACATAACAGCCAATAGGCTACAAGGGCCTGCCTATTAGTAAGCCAAAGAACTTAAAATAGGCGATCTAACATTACACACAGACAGAAAGCATACACGCAGTAAAATGCAGTCAATTAACGGCATAACTATACGACATTATACACTAATTTGTTTCTCACTCCCCTTTGGCTTTACTTCTGTATTCTTTACGAGGAATGTGTCGCTTGTTTTTACAACGTGAGCTTTGGAGTTTGCGTTAAAATCTATGAAAATGCGGCCCCGACTGTACCTCGCCGCACAGCTCTCACATAACGTAGCCCCGATCTTTCCCAGCATGCATTTAAAAACAGGACCTGCTCAGATGCTTCACATTTAAAGACTGAGCTTTTGTGTTCGAAAACGAAAATACGGTTGCTTCTACATTGCAGTTTTTTGGGGGTTTTGTTCGCTGACAGTTAAGCTAATGTCAATACAACTACACTTCACATTAAAAGACGTCCAGCAGCACGATCCTTCCCCTTCCCGGGTATCGTTTCATGTGAAACGTTTGCAAGAAGTACACGCAAAAATTCCAATGTTTCTTTTTTTAATATTTTTTTTAGCCATTCCTGTATGAGCAACTTTTATTTGTTGGTGTAATTATGTCAGACGTGGGTCTATATTTGAATCCCTTACATTTATTCGGGAACTTACTGCACTCAACCATCAGGCAAATTGAGAGACAATCTGGGGACGCGATCCTCCTGGATTGCTTCCGCAGATTAGCTTGAGGCACAGCGGAGCTCTCTACCACCTGCGTCTTTCATCCCACGCTGCAATAGTTGCCACATACTGAGATAATACTACTGCGAGGGGAGACATTTTCTTCCCTTCTCCCTCTCTGTTTTTCTCTCTGTCTTTTCTGTGAATAATAGATCTCTTGCCAGCAGAGTTTCTTTTCTCTCTCTCTCCCTCTCTCTCTCTCCTGATATCTCAGAGGCAACTCAATGGCTATGTGAAATAGAAACATTACAGACTCTTACTGTGAGACCGTATGAGTGCGAATGTGCATACAGTACACCGCGAGCCGTGTCTGAAATGCCATGCTCCCTCCCGGGAGGTGGGAAGCTATCCACATATAAGAAATGAATGGGGTAATGTGCTGGGAGGTAATGGGTTTATGCAACATACTGGAACAGGGAAGCTCGTTAGGAGACTGGAGCCTTAACCCCATTGCTGCTTGCCTTTACTCCCTTTGTCATAGCAAGACTGGTGGAAGCCGGGGAATTTACTGCTGGAGGAGGGGAGGAATTCAATACTAGGAGTCTTTGCACTGAGGCACAGGTGACTTACTTTATGCGTGGAGCGGCCCGTCTCCAAGCAGCAGACCAGCTATGTTGCTTCCCCTGGCAAGGAAGCGCAATCAATAGGAAAGCACTCAGTATTAATACTATGTAAGTGACCTATATGTCATGTTGCATGTGGAGAAAAGTCGAAGGCCGTAGTGATACTAAAGTAATTCCTAAAAGCAAGAGGCTTGGTATTGAACCTTGCTACTTTTTTGTGGCACCGTTGAGGTGCAAGAGCTCTTCTTCAGGGAGTCCTGGTCGGGTTTTACTATTATATACTACTTCATTTGAGGCAAAGGTATCGTACAAAAATGCTTGTATTCAGAAGTTCTTTCAAATGTAGAAGCAGAGTATTGCGCAGTGGAATTGTTGCACAATAATATTATTGGACTGTTAAGACAGTTGAGGGTATAATAAACTATTGGCTTATGGCTGCTGATGGGGAATACATTTTATTTATTTTTTACATGCAATGTCTATCTTAGTTGAACTGTCCACGGTTTGGTGTTTGTATGGGTTTTATAACCCATGGCTCAAGCGGGAGTGGGTAAGAAGAGGATGTGGGGGCGATTATTGGAATGGTTTCAGTGTCAGTTCAGGCAAAGCTGATTCCTACTATTATTCTGTGGTATGTGCCATATGTTTTCGGTTTTTTTAAACCACAATGTCCCTGTCATTCGGTTCCTAAGATGTCACGTGTTTAAGTACATTCCAGCACTAGTATTGCAAAATGCCAATATAAAGTATAACGGCCCCTTATGATTCGCCGCGGCCGTAAACCTCACAACCCATTCACCCGCGTGCAGGAATAATGTCCCGTTTTGATGAGGATTGTGTTTCACAGCGAGTGTCGCGTTCTGTCGGGTAGCTGCGCACAACACGGACAGGAAATCCAACGGATGGGCTTCGTGCCATCTCCCGCGCTATCGTCACACATCACTGGACAGCGCACCAGCCGACTGAAGGGTGCTGCGGTGTCTGCACACGCACCGCTCAACGACGGCGTCAGCATTATAGCGCGGTGAATAACATGCTTCGATCACGTTTGGTTTGTGTGATTGAGACGTGGTCAGGGGTGTGTGTGTGTGTGTGTGTGTGTGTGTGTGTGTGTGTGTGTGTGTGTGTGTGTGTGTGTGTGTGTGTGTGTGTGTGTCTCTCCGCGGCGGTATGGGATTTGTTTGGCAGGCAGGCAAGCGTCACCAGGTTTCTGGCCTGCGTGGAGTTTTCCGGTCTATTTCCAGCACTGCTGTGCTCATTCTAGGTGACTGTGTGTGTGTGTGTGTGTGTGTGTGGGGGGGGGGACGGACTGTGTGTCATTAAAGGCCCGTCCTCTGCCTCTACCCAAGTGTGAAATGCTGCGCCTTGAGTACGCTGGTCTGCTTGTGTTTGTTCGACCGGTTTGACGCAACTCGGGAATCCCGGGCAGCGGGTCAAGAGCTGCTCTTAGAGGTCAGGGACACGCTGCTCCGGCAAATTTTTTGCTTCTTTTACACAGCGAGAGAGTATTCTTATCCTGTCTCATGCATGTGTCACATATGCCCACTTAAAAACATCCAGTGTGTCAGATTTAGGGTGCTCTACTAGCAGAAATGGAATACAGTTCCCTGAGCTCACCATGTTGCACAGCCATGTTTCTCCAGTGGATAAGCCGAGCACGTTCACGTCTTTCTGTTACGTGAAGTTCTCAGACGCGCTTGTGAACTGTGGTACCGTAGATGATGATGGCCCTGACGGAAATCACGGCATTGCGCTAGGTGATCGGCGGCACCGCAGTCTTGGTAAGGGGTGTTCAGTTGGTTGCAATCTGCAACGTCACCACTAGATGTCACTAAAGCCTACACGCTGCTCCTTTAAGTCCCGAACTAAATATATATGAATAGGATCTCTTCCGACTGTACGGGCTCACTGGAAGACTACATTGTATAGTGTACACTTTTCTCATTTACTGTCATGAAAGAGAAACGAGCCTTTTGGGACACATCACCATAACAATAAAGTTGGTACAATTATCCCCTTGTTGACAGTTTCCCAACCGTTTTATAGTTGATTCAAAGATATAAAACTTTATCGGATACCAAAAAGAAAAAAAGATAAGGGACAGAGCACTGTGTTGTTTTCTTGGCCCTGGTTTATACTATCTATGTTATAGGTCCTTCATGACATTTAAAACTTTATTGGACAGGACTTAGAAATCTGGGGGCAGTATATAAAATTAGGAATTTATTAGACTTTGTGGCCTTTTGTGTGGGTTGCGTTTTAAATGTTATAGCATGGAGAGACGGATGAGCTCGGCCTGCGTGGTTTTAATGCTGCAGTCGGTCGGGTAACGATGGGCCGTAAAGAGCAGGTAGCAGATGCTGAAGTAAAAAGAACATGATATATCAATATTTAGCATAACAGATGTGACTTGGCATTTTATAATGCCATAATCCCCAGCTGACCCTGTAAGTCAGTAACGGCTGAGTGATTAGTAAATACAACAACACAATGGTTGAAAACGGGCTCTTTGACGTTTATTATTTCAGCTTTAGCAGATAACATGGGTTTTTATTTTCTTTCCAGGGTCATCTTCTGATCGCTGCGATGAGGGGTGCATTTCCTGCACAGAGAGTGATATGTTCTGGATGCGGTTCAGGGAAGGCTATAAAAGCCGGAGACTCTTTTTTTCTTTTTTCTTCCCGAGGCAGGTGCGCATCCTCAGCCACGAGAGCAGAATTTAAAAGGAGCGAGGAGGTAGGCTCTGCGGGGAAACCAAAGTAGGAAGTCAATAAGGCCTGAATCTTTTATGAAGGCAGAGGTATTCAGATCACAGCTCTGTCGACAGAAAGAGCAGCCTGCTGCTTATATGAGGAGACAGAGAGTAGTAGAGGGTCTAAATCTCTCCCTGATTTACCTCAATCCTCATTAATGCAGGAGCTGCTGCTCGTTACGCCTCGTTCCTCGCAGAGGAAGAGGCGAATGTTGCGTGAATGTACAGTCTCTCACTGTGATGGAATACAAGAGACAGTGTCATTATAATAAGCGTTGAGCGTTTCTCCTTTTTCTTTCTGTCGTAGTTCGGTTAGTTGAGAACAAACACGATTTAAAGGGGACATATTGTTCTCATTTTCAGGTTCATACTGAGTACTGGGTTTGCACAAGAACATGTTTACGTGCTTTAGTGTTCAGAAAAACACATCATTCTTATCTTACTGACCGTCTGAGTACACCTGTATTTACCCTCTGTCTGAAAACGCTCCGTTTTAGTACCTGTCTCTTTAAGCCCACCTCCCACTAAAGCCCACTCTGCTCCGATTGGTCACGTTTCCGTCTTCTGCACCTGCGCTGTCGCCCACTTCACGGCGTCAGCTCCGTGGAGATTAGCTGCACTTCTACCAGCGACTCGTCGTGACATCACAACCTCACGCAAATCCTGACAGCCCGTTTAAAGGCACAGTTACTTAATACGAGCTGTGTGCTTCTCTGCATGGATTACGCTTCCACAGTATTTATATGGCGCATACCCCTGCTTTATAATCAAGAAAGACATGGAAATCTGACTTTCTTACAATATGGGACCTTTAAAGGAATATTCTGGTTTATTACAACTTGGCTACTATTTTTGTAGTTTTGCCCATCATTTCTATTGGTTAGATAATACTTGTTACTCTGTAATGTCTGTAACTAACAGTCACTTTCTTGGTTAAATAAATGTTCAAATTGCTTGTTTGTCTAAAAACTAAAAGATATTCAGTTTACTATCAAGACTAAGGAAAAAGAAAAGCCGTGAGTCCTCACAATTAAGAAGCTTGATGAAATGAAAAATGACAAAGGATTAATTCATGACACAAATTGTGACTACATATCTGTCTCATGCAGAGCCTTTGAGCCTCTTTCAGCTCGTTGTTTTGTTGTTACGACAACTTTACTGTTTTGGTTCAGACTCACCGCTCTCATCAACCCTGTTTAGGTAAACGTAGTGATGCATTTAGCTGCTAAAGCATCAGGAGCTGGTGCAGACCAAAAGTAGAGCTAAAAGAAGAGTAAATATTGGACACACTACTCTAAAGGAATGCTTATGTTGCTCTTTATCGGACGGATGTGGAACACCGATTAAAACTAGTTAGAACAAAAAGACGAGGCATTCTTGGCCTAAGCTGCAATGCTGAAATATGAATATATTTCTTAATATTAATGCCAGCCTTTTTCAACACAGGCACAGAACCAGTTCACCCTCCATCATCTCCGTCTGCTGTCCTCACTTCACTCAGACTTTCACTGAGTGTGTGAGCGTCTGAGAGGCTCTTGTTTACTCGGAGGAACGTCTGGGGAAGTTTGAGTTTGTTATTGATCAAGGAGACAGAGTGCGTCTGAGAACGGATGTTTTGCGGGGCGTCCGCTGAAGAATAGCCGCGTTGTGTTGTTGAGAACTGAAAATAGCCCCATCAGCGCCTAATTAAATTAATGCATACTTACTGCCGCCAAGATCTAATTAAGCATGCTGGCGGAATGCACAAAGACACCAAATGACATCGGATGAATAGGGAAAATATTAATTTGAGTGCGAAACAAATATCCAGCGGCGCTCTAATAGGTTCCTAGGAAATGTAACACTGACGCTGCCCTGCTCCTCCGCGCTATCGCCCGAGCGCACAGGAAGGAGCAGGTGCAGCACTGCAGAAAGGTCGAGGTTGCTCTTTGTGAATGTTGGCCAGCTCACACCGGGGCTGGGACATGTCCACAATAACAGTCCTTTTTTTTTTAATGTCCTTTTTTCCTCTCCCAGAGATGCTCCGCTGGATCTCATTGCAATTAAAACCAAGTGTCCATCAGAGGCTATCTCGGCTCTGTGTGGCCCATATGTTTGGGTGCTGATAGAGCGTGGATTACTCTGTTTGGGACACAGATAACAGGCTGTTTATAACCTTGGCAGAGTCTGGGGCCTAATCTGGCAGGAGCATATTTCCCCTTGCTCCCCGATAAAGGCCTGTTAGCAGCTTTATCACACAGGCAGATAGAAGTCGAGCCAGAGCGAGACGAGCGCAGCACTGAGCCCAATCTGGCACCACGCACACGGTTCTGCTGCTTTATTTTTAGAAGCCTTGTCACCCCATCGCGCGCACACACACACACACACACACAGACATTCACAGAAACACCATCCCCTATACTCCTTGTCAGAAAGAGCAATTAATTTCTACATCTGCCTTCTCGGGCAACAAAAGGACCCAACAAACCCTTTTTTTTTTTTTTTTAAAGGACAATGTTGTCATTCATCACTGTAGCATTTTGGAGTTGCGTTGCGCCTGTGCGTGAGAAAAAAAGAAACAACAGCAGGGAGATGGAGGCCATTCTCTCATGTCATTATGTTTGCTTGTATAGTGTGTTACATATAATGTAGAAACCTCAGGGCAATTAGCCTGAGCCTTTTTGGGAACACAATGTAACCCGAGCGGCTCCTGTGTTTGTGTGTGGAGCCGGTCTGTTTTTTCATAATCTACCGAATGAAAAGGGCATCTCGATTTATTTGACTAAATAAAAAAAGGGAGTTTTTTTTTTATAGCCGTTTCCCTGCCCGTACCGCGGAGTTGCTCTGGGATACACGCGAGGGCCCGGCTCTGCGTATAGCCACAATTAAAGAGAGAGCGCTCCTTTCACAGCCAGAGAAAATTGTCGTCCTCTGCAAATTGCTTTTGCCGCAGTTTAAAGAAGATCTCTTGTTACCCTCTCATTCCATCTCTCTCTCGCCCGCCCCCTGCCCCCCTCTCTCTCAGGGAAAATTGCTTTCTCGCAATCAACAGATTGCTTGCTGCACTTAGGGGTAAATACAGGTAGACTAGAGACATTAGCATAACATTATTCAGACAAGTGTCAACCTCGAGGCAGTTAGCGCTGCATCTAAGCTCAGTGTGAGGGGGAATGAAGTGCTGCGGAGTTGTTGGGGTCGCCGCCGCTGAGAGTTTTCCGAGCGGAGCAGGAATTGGCCAAAAGTGGAAGAGTAAGACGAGATCATGTACTTCAACATAAAAAAGAAAGAAACATAAGTCATCTTCAAGGAAGCACGGGGAGGAAAAGAAGTGACGGCTCCAAGGTGACTTCACGTGTACAGTTCACTCCCCCTTTCAGGTGGGTGGAGGAGTCAGATCCCGGCCTCTCTGGAGGGCCCGCAGCATGTAGGTCAGACCGACCTCATCATCCCGCTGCACTAGCAGAGGCAGGACGGGCTGGATGGGAGCCGGCTTCACCGGCGCCGCTGGTGATGTATGGGTCCTGTGGCACCAGACTGAAACCGGGTTGTTGCGTCCGTCGTTTTTTTCTTTTTTTTTTAATGATTTCTCACTCGCGCCAGTTAGCTCAAATTAACCTCACTAGCATGAGTCTAATTAAGTTTCCTCATTGAAGCTCAGCACCACTCCCCCTCCTCCCCTCCGCATATCATTTGGATACCCCTCTGTCCTGAGGGATGGGCTGTGGAGAGCAGCAGCAGGCGCACGCTCTCTCTCTCTCACACACCGGGGGAGAGACTCACTCTCTCCTCCACTGCTCCTCCCTTTTCTCTCTCGTCTTTCTTGATTGACAACAGGGGTTCCTTCTGACCTACATCTGCATCTGCTCCCTGACCCAAATAGGACCCACGTAATGAGCCGCTCGGGCCATTTTTCTCTCGAGCAGGAACTTGTCTGTGCCTCTCATCCTGGCCACTAAGGAGGGGGGGGGGGGGGGGGGGGGGGGGGTTACCGCGGTAGCAGTGTCCCCGGGGGGCTTTGTGTCTGGAGCTGCAGGGGGCTGCACAAAGACACCCTTCCCATCCTCACGCCTGCCCTTCTAGGTCACCTGATTACTCCTCGCGGTGATTACTGATCGGTGCGTTAATGTGCCGTATCGCCGGGGCACGGAGGCTGAAATCTTCAGCCAGATTTCAGCCTCGTTCGTCTGGCGGCTCTCCTGAAGTGTCTCCTTTTTAAATATGGCAATAAAGGCAAAAATCCATTCAGAGTCCCATCGCCGCGCGGAGCGTCGGGGGTCATAATGCAATCTGACTGTGCAACGAGGCCGTTATTGTTTCCTCACAAACACCGGGAACAGTCGGCACCGCCGGCAGCTGCTTGTACACAAATAGAGAGAGAGAGAGAGAGAGAGAGAGAGAGAGAGAGAGAGAGAGAGAGAGAGAGAGAGAGAGAGAGAGAGAGATAGATCCCCTGGGATCCCGCTGTGGATTCCACAAGCGAGCGTGAAAGCCGTTCGGCTCGTGTTAGTGAGGCAGCCATCACAGCGAAACCTGTCTGATGAACACAATCATCACACCGGAAATATGAGCAGCTTCTTGATAAAGATGCTTTGTCAAAAAAACAACTGAAAAACAGAGAAGAGTTCTGTTTCTTCGACACATTAAAGTGCATTTAGAGAACAAATGGCCTTTGTCTGTTCTTTTACAACCTTGTAAGATCTTATATGTGAGCTTTGACAATGCTTCTTCGCTGTGTTGGACACGATCCCGACGTTGGAGCACTCCTGCACACACGCGCACACACACACGCACACAAACAAACACACACATCGTACGTAGACGCGGTGAGGTGATTGAATTTCCCTCCAGCAGAAATATATAAATTTAGACTCGCAGGAACAACTCTGGAACTTGTTTCCTGGTTTCATTTCCTGTCTCTTCGCTGTGCGATTTTCTCTTATCAGCAAGTGTGATATTATGTGAATAATCTCATTTTGCTGTAGCTTTCATAATTTCACAATTCCCCCATATTTGTGATTTTGATGAGCATCCTCGCCGCCGAAAGTGTGAACAGTTGTGCGATATGAATAATAAAAAAACGACAGCAAAAAAAAAAAAAAAAAAATCCCTTTTGGAGGGGGAAAGGGAATGAGACACATTTGCCCAGAAATGGCCTCTCTTTTCATTCGTTTCACTTCCGCTTTAGTCCACCTCATTTCAGATAATATTGCTCCCATCTGTGCTGAACAATCAGAGAGGGAAGCTTTTCCAACGGCTGCATTAGATGGCCTTTCATTTTCCTCGGGCCTGCAATCATAACGACATAATGTGGTGCACGAGCCTCTGCAGCCCTCTTCTCTCCATCTCCTGCTGTGGATTCAAACTCAAGCAGCTTCCCCAATATATATATATATATATATATATATATATATATGGTTTCTTATATATTTATACACACACATGACACAAAATCCCATCGTTTCTCCGGCTAAATCACACCGGTCCCAGAGGCGTTGTGTGATGTTTTAATGAGAGCCCCCGGTTCCCGACGCTCAACGCCGCCTTCTCCTCTGCATTTTCCTTAAACTGCCAAGTAAGAGCGCCATTAATAATTCAGCTCATTAAAGTGTGTAATTAATCTGGAGCTGTGTAACAGGGAGAGACTGGGGCGCGGGGAGGAAGCTCTCCGGGGGGGACACAAGAGAAACATTGGGCTAAGAGGAACAGCACACCCGCTGTGATGGAACCCGTTCCCCGGCGCACAACCAGTCTCCTGCATCATTTATCTGGCAGGAAAAAAAGAAAAGAAAAAGGCTACAGAGAGGCTACACACGAGACATCTTCAGGCAACTCGGCCCAATCAACAATGCAGCGCGGGTACACACAGGGCACTGGGGCCGTGTCTGTGTTTGTGTGTGTCCTTGTGAGTGTGGGGAATCTGATCTGGTGTCTGTTTACTGGAGATATTGAAGGTCAGTTTCTTGGTTTCTTGGAAGGCTGTTTTAGTCGCCACAGATTTCCTTAAAATGCATCCGAATATGTGTTCACGAATCACTATTTATGAACCTAATCTTATCATTGTACACATACACACACACACACACACACTTATATATACAAGTTATATGAATATATACATATGTCTGTATGATTTATCTTATTTATATTCCCCGATTTATGGATTCAAGATGAAGGTATTTACGCAACAGCAGGGAAAAGCTGAATGTCTCGTACAAAAGACGTTCAGATTAGTTTATGTTCGGTAATCCACGGCAGGCTTTTAAGGGTTATAATTTGTTTAAAATAAAACACCGCTCAGGTTAAACAAGGTCACGCTGACATTTTGTTGGCTGCAGCAGGAAAGATAACAGGACGCAAACCACCATATCATCGCGTAAAGGTGGCACCCTTTCTAAGCACTTATTTGTAGATTTGTAGAACTCGTATTTTCAGTTAGATAAATGCCAAATTTGCTCATATTTGAATGTCTAATAACACTTATGCTAGATTTAGAGCCGCCTGATGAATTGGTGAGGACGATATATTCAGCTCATTGCAGATGTATCGGTATCATAGTCCAATAACTAAATCTGTAAATGTTGCTGTCCTGAAATGCTGAAGATATATTTGAGGTAATTTAGAAACTGTGTCTCCGTTACATACGAGACATTATTTATGACTAAGGACATGTCAAACTCAGGACAAAAAAAGATTTAAAGGATCCTATCAATGTTCGCTAATGTTATGTGTTCATGCTAAATATAATGAATATGTATTGGTATCAGCCATTCTGAAAGTTATCAGCCGGTGTAATGGCCGTTATCAGTGGTTATCACTACCGCTCTCATTAGTGGTGTAACGGACCACTGTTGATCCGTGATCCGTATGGATCCCCCTCGCGGTTCAGCACAGACGTAAACCGCGGATTAATTACACAGTTTAACGTTAACCATCACATTGTGATATAAAGTTTTACTGACGATGGATGTCCGCCAATATTCTGTCAAATATGCGATCAGGACATCAGCATTTCTGCTTCTCTAGTCGCCAGTCTCTGATAATGTTACATTGTTAACAACTACTCTGAGCTGATAACGACGGCAGCGCCGCTACCGGCTAACCGAAGGTTCTGTTCGGTTACAATATGATGCGTTCAGGCTCTGTTCAGTGAAAATTAGTATTGGTCGAAGGTAAATTATTACGTTAGCACGATGTGTTCACATGTAATCTCCTAAAATGTAGTATTGGTGCGAAACGCGAATAATTCCAGTTGTTGGAAGGAGATGATTTCACAACAATATAGATAGATACTTATGACCTGTTATCAATACTACTCGCTTATAATGCATCATTACAAATAGTAATGACAAGAATTGTTTTCATCCATAAAAATACCATTTGATGGTTTACAATGATTCAGAGCGGTTGAAATATTTTGGGATGGTGGCAAAAAAAGAAGAAGAAAAAAGTCTGCAAAACAACTTTAGGTTAAGCTAGCAAAACTACATGGTTAGGTTTAGGAAAAGATACTGATTGGGGTTAAAATTATGCTTGCTACGTAACCTATACTTACACAAGTTATGTACGAAAAGTACACTATAATAAGCCTACGTTGACTTTTGGTTTCATATAGGACATGAACCGCTGTGCCCTGGGTGAAAGTCCTGTGTTTGATTGAGGGTATCGTTTCCGGTCTGCTGGAAAGCGGCACGAAAGGGATACGTTCACGGCAGGATATTGGTGTGATTTGAACAGCAGTCTATGCAGATTACGCTTCACTAAATGCAACAAAAATAGACTTGAAGGGTATAAAGCGCAGGGGGTCTCTTCAGACGTACGACTCAGGAGCCAGGGTGGATTGATACATTTATTAAAATGGAAGCGTACCTGTTCCGTGAGACGCGCGAATGACGGATGACAAAAACCCTTGTGGAAACGCTTTCAGCCGGGATTGGCCATAACTTGCGGACGGACTCTGTGTTTCTGTGCTTTGAGCTGAGCTAGACCTGAGTTATATTCACTTCAAACAGACGGGTGACGCTGTACTGCCCTCATTGTTCCCCCGTTTGGTTTGCTGAAGGCGATGCAATCCGGCCTCGGTGCGTTTTATGTGGAGGGAGGACTGCACCGGACGCCGACTTTGCTCGTCAGCAACCAGCTGACAAAAGTACCTGTTAAGACATTTCAAGAAACTTTGAAAGTGTTACATTTGAGATCCGATGTGGTGGGGAGGGTGACATGATACACGGTTTATCATCACAACGTATTTGTGCGGTATTGATTTCAAGGCGTCGGAAGCTGCATCAAAGTTTTCAAACGACACCCCGCCCTAACAACACATTTTCAGTCTTTGGACATTCGTTACCCGACCGTCTACAGAGAGCTCCTATCTGAAATTCACACTCCACTCAACCTCACAAAGTCCAAGCAGCGCCAGCGAGATGAGCCCTGTGTTGTTCGCCCTCCCGACGTTTCAGGTAGACCGACCTCAGTCAACAGTGGCATTCACGCTCAGCATGCCTGCTGCCACTCTCAGAGCCCTCAGCTGATCCAGATGTGGCTTAATTTACTGCGACTTGGCTAATCACCGTGATTAAGGATTAATTACTGTTAATCACTTTTACATAAACTGGTTGGCAGTAGGGGAGCTGTGCTGGGTGAAAAATGCCACACAAGTGTGTGTCGTCGAATAGACGAAAAAGGGACAGAGCTGGAGGCCGCCAGGCTTCCCGATCGGGGGCGTTTCCTCTGGGTTTACGCTGTAGCTTTTTTACTCATGAGCACACCAGTCCAATGACGTTAACCTCTAATAACTCTCTGCATCGGTTGACGCTGGTCAAATAGCACAGGGGGCCAATTTGTACTGGAGGTGCGCGCGGGTTGGTTTCATCCCCGGCATTCCTAAATAGGAGTCGCCCTGAACATATTTCTTTGCTGACAGAAGAGACGTTGTCAATATTCAGCGCAGCAGTCGTCTCCCGGTCAGCCGAGGCTAAGCAGACACCGCTGGGCTGTGCGACTGTCCTGCGACAGGAGATAAGAATGTGAAGGAGCATAACCACTGCGAGTTCCATTAACACGGACTGACAAGGGAATCACAGGGACATCAGGGGGTCTGGGATGAGGCTGACAACAAAGACGCTGCACTGTGCTCGTACCCACCCCTCCTCCTTGCCCCCTTGCACAAGCTGAGGGTGGCAGTGTGGTCACCTTCGCTTCCTTGGCCTGGTTTCGCACTGTGACATGCTCGTCTGCTCTCCTGGAGGAATGGCTTTAATAAGGTGGAGCGGATCAAGGCGACTGATAATGACATGGCAGGCCCAGTCAACAATGCGCCCGAGGCCACGGCTGGCCCCGGCCTGGTGCATGCTGCCGGACGCTCGCCATCTCCTTGTGAGACACACGGGACACTCGTCTGGATGCTCTTTCACTGCTATCCGTCCTTTATGTGGTGTGAGAAGTTGCACAGTGGAGTGAGCACCGAGCTCCTGTTGGCTGCATCGTTTTGCATTTAATCACGCGCGGGTGACAACAGAAATCTCTCACTTGATTGTCGATAAACGAAATGGCAAATTCGGTCAACGACACCTCCAAGGTGACAACGTTGCGACAACAATCTAGAATCAAGTACCGGAGACTTTTAAAAAGCCAATCAGACGGAAAAAGTCTATTTCTGTCTTTTTAATAAACTGCAACAAATATATTTACGCCTACACAAATAGTTATTTGTGTTGAACGAACCCCTAGCCGTATGGCAGACTATATACTGCATTTGTGATTGAACCTGTTCTTGGTAGAATATGTAAAATACTGTAAAACAAAAAACTAAGAGGTAAGACTAGTCAGCCCGAGCCCTAACCCTGAGCAAACCCTAACCACAGACCTTAACCCCTAACCCTTAAGTACATAACAAACACTAATTTTAAGCCAAACCTAACCAAAAAGTGTTGTTTGGTTTTGTTTCAATTCCAACTGCGAGAGAATACAGTTTAGTTGTATGGGAACGTAATTGGAGACAGGGTTGCAGTGGATGGAGGCTGGGGATGTGTGGTCGAAAGCCTCGGGAAAAGCTAGTAAGTAGACCTTGAGTTAAGATAATTTTATCAAAGTACTGTTACCAAGATCAACAATGAACTCCCATGCTCAAGAAAAGAATATTTCTGCAACACAAAAGTATGTTTTTTTTTTGCGGTCTTAGTTTTTCTTGTGAGAGAATTTCCCTCTAGAAATTGGAGAAAGGACTTGGTCAAATTTCTCGCAGCTCATAGACGTATGCAACCTGTGTGGAGAGTATAGCAAGAAGGCAACGTATTGATTTTAAAGGGTCACTTGCCAAAAATGGCTTTGAAGACGTTGACGGAACAAGGCATGAAGGCTGAGCCTGAGGCCGATGGTGTCACTTCATCCTTCACGCAGTGAGATTACATAAAGCCGACCATTCTTCTATAGAAAAAAAGTTGCTTTGAAACAAGTGTCAGACGGAAGTGAGTGATTAGAAATAAAAAGGCATTTTTCATGTAAATTTCAATTGAATGTGTGTGTCCACTGTAGCGTAGACTGTGCGTGCATTAAGACTGGCCCTAAGGCCTTGGTGGACCTAATTCTAATTACCTTCATTAGTGGTATCTGCAGATGACAGCGTGTGCGTGTGTGTGTGGGTCGTATTTCCTAACAAAAGACTATGCTGCGTCTTTCTCCTCTGAACTGGTGGTTACAAAGCGGAGGGGCCACATAGCGGATGAGATGGCAGCGCGGAGCTTTAATGTGAAGGCTGTCAGCTCCACTCCCCTTGGTTTTCACCCTCTGAAGAGCACAAGGCCTTATCGCTTTAATTGACTCTTTATCTTTTTGTTAATTTCCCCTTTAGTGCAATAGCTCCCGTTCTACCGTTTTGATATGTCATTTTACATTGGCTTTTGCATGACTTACAGGAAGTGGCTGTATAGATTATCATATTTCATAAAAATGTTTTAAAAAATGGCAGATTTCTTTTTAACAACACTGTTAAGGAGCTCAGTTGCTTCTTAATTGTCTTCATTGTCCATTAACCTCTTTGATATTGTCAGTGAACCTTTTTCCCTTCAATGAATTACATGACTTTGTGTCTCCACTTTGAAAGAAAATGCGGTAAAATAATTGTGTTCTTTGCACATCCCAAAGCTATTTTTGTGCATATCTAATAAGTTGTGTATAATTTGATAGTGCTGGCAGGAGTTTAAAGACTTGCGCCATTACAAAGGCAAACAGAGGGGACTTAAGGGGAGCAGGATTTAACAGTTTGATGCCTGTCGTCTTCCTCCTGGTGTATGTTGGTTCTCTTTCCATTCCAGTACACTTGCGACTGTATAATGAATTATGCCGATGTCGAATTAGCATGTAGCTGTCGCTTCGGCGCTGGTGCCTGCCTTGTGACAGGACCACCGTAGCACAGGCTGGCGTCGAGAGAGGGGGCTTCTACTGTGATTTATTAACTGCCGAAGCCACAATGAAGTGTGCCCACTGAAGCACCAATGCAAACAAATAGGGCCGGGGCTGTCACTGTAAATTCAAGCAGACAGGACGACCGCAGCCTGACCAGGAAGGGTTAATTATGCAAAAGCGTTTTGGCTTTCATCAGACCCGCTGGACTGTCTTGGAGGATGGGCTGAATATTCGAGGCAAGATTACATCATGACTCTGTTTGGAAGAGGTATGACCACGTGCCGAAGGTCGCTGTTGACACTCGCGATCAGACCCGCTTATTTTAATAGTGTGCTGATTTTATTTGATAACTCCAAAAATGTATCACTCCGCAGGGATTTAAAAAACTCTTCTGCAATTGTGTTTAATACATGGGAAGCGATAAAAGCATTCATTATTCAACTGTGTTGACACAGATAGGTTGTGCACTTGACTTTTTAAGTGTCACCGTTTTATTTTTGCAAATTCCCAAACTTATGTAAAGCTGGCTACATGTTTGTACAATTGAAGAAGAACAAAAGTACTTGTCCCTGGTAAATCCACTCAAAATTGTACCACAACTGATGGGGATTTCAGTAATGCTATTATTACCTCTGCCAGTTCTCTGTTCGGTTTGTCTGGCAGCAGAATTACAGAAAAACTGCTGGCTGAGTCAAATAATATTTGATAATAATATGCCGCAAACTCTTTCAACGAGTCCATAATGCTTCCTCACATTACTTTGGCGGTGTCATGATTATCTGGTCGGCACGGCTCGCTAATGTTCACCATAGTGCGTGAGAAAAAACGATAGCCTAGCTAGCCTGTAGGCTACATGACGTTTGATGTCAAACAGAGCATGAATGAATAGCCCTGCTGGGTACTAGCCTTTTGTTTTTAGCCATGATGGTGGTTGCTGCTAATGCTAACAACCTGCTTCCTCCCACCAAAAAAACTAAACCCTTTTCGCTGCTGCAAACACAGGAAGCATCACTTCCTGTGCACCAGAGTCTTTTTATTTCACAGGAAAGAGCAGCCTGACACAGCAACATTTTTAATAAGCCACAATTGGCTGATTGCTCAGCAACATAACAGCAAAACTGATATGAAACCATCAAAGGGTTGTCACTTTAAAGTCTCGTGCCCTTTGCCTTTGCTACTCAAAGGGCTCTTAGAAAATGTCACGCCAGGCGTTGTTGATCTGCCTGGACACGCTGTCACCTGACTGGCATCGCGTGTCACTGTTGGCCGACGCTCCCCGTCCTGCTGCCGGTGATGTAACACTGCGGATCACATTTCAGCTTGTGGGTGCAGAACGGAGGGCCTCACAAAAGGTGTCTGCCAGTTCGAACTGAGGTGCCCAATCTCTGTCAGAGGGCTTTACGTTTGGCCGTCCATCTCGCTAACTGTGACAGAACAGCCCAACATCATTAATTAAACATCAGGCTCTGCCCCCCAATCACCCGATCGCCACGACAGGCTGCCATGCCAACAGTCCCTGTCGACATGCCTTCGAAATCTAGAAGGGGATTACATATGGTAATGGTTTTTGACAGCCTGCCATTTGCCTCCGTTAATCTGATAGGATAAGATATCTGGACTGCAGAGCATGGTGTGCCGTAACTCTTTTGAGTCGGATATTGTTATGCCACGGGAATAAAAAAAAAAACGGAATCATTTTGAAGATGCAAGCAGTGTCCTGGAAGAAATCTTAATCCCCTGACAAGCTTTTGATATCCTCCCAAATATTGTCACTGACTCAAAAGTGTATTTTTAGACCTGGATCTTGCTTGTACTTGCTGTCAATTGTATTATTTCTCACACTAACTTCTGTCACGAGATGATGTGACTATCTGCAACGGACCGGTGTCCTTCCCGCAGTGACGACATTTTATCACGGAGGCTAGTTATGATGCCGGCCCAGGGCTGGCAACCCACTTTTTATTTTGCCACGCTTCATCCCCCTAAGAGAGTTTATTCTACGGTCTTTGTTCAATTAAGACTCGCTCCGACGCATCCCTGTTGCAAGTAGTTCAATTAATATTTTAATACCCACGCCCATCTTCATATGAGGCCGTGGGCCAATCTTCTCAGATGACTAATATATGGGGAGTGTTACACATGTGCTTGCTAAAAACAAGCAACGGGAGGGAAGAGGGGGGGTTTAGGCAGGCGTCCCCCTCCTCCTCCTCCAAATGGGGATGTAAATCTTCCCAGAGCATGATATCCCGAGCTCATCCTCAAAGACCAAAAGCTTTCCCCCCTCAGTGAGGAAATTAAATAAATATATTCCCAGATAAACAACCAGACATCCATCTCTCCCAAAGCCAATTGCCCCGGGCTTTATACAATTTAAATACATTATATTTATCGATTTGTAAAAAAACTGATGTTGTGGGGTTAAGTAAATATCGCTTTACTTTTCCAGTCTGTGACATTTCACCCGGCGACCAGCGCACCGCCAGATCTTGACCCAATCCCATTTCCGTCAACACTCACGCCGCAATCCTGCGTTCTGTGCGTTATTTTAGCGAATCCATCAGCAACCGCAACCAAAATGTGAGAATCCCACGTTTTTTTTTATTCGCAGGGAATAAAGTGAAGCAATAAAAGCCCGGTGCTCGCCTGCTTGCGAGAATTGCTTGTCAACAACAGGAGGGAGGAATACGGCATCGTCTGACAACCAGCCTTCTTTGAAACGCCTCCAAGAGGGAAATGGCATCCATTAGAGACGTACAGAAAATGTGTGTTCACTCAGGGGGGAGGGGGAGGCCACGCATACACGCAGACAATTGTTTATCCCCAGGAGAACCTTCAATGTTTGTCTGCGGGTGGCTAAGTAAGTTCACCAGCACTATTGGACAGGGAGTGCCCAGCAGACCCAAGGCTCAGAAAAAACATTAGGATGAATCAATTAGGCCGCCATTAGCCAATAAAGTGGCCCTCACTGAGTCGTGTAATTATGACCCACAGCAAAGCCAATTTTATGGAGGCACATTATCCCTTTCTTTTCTTTTGTAATTGTATTTGTTTGAGATAATCCCTCCATGGTTTTAATTCTGTGCTCTAGGTTCAGGGATGGAATAAATAGATCTTTGTTTGCCTCCGTCAGCAGGTCTGCAGGTTTTCCTCGACGTGGGGGAAAAAACGCGTCCCATCCCAAAGGCAAGAGATTGTTGCCATTATGTCTGTCGCCGTTGCGAGGATCAAACTGATTAGTCGCTTAAATTAAAAAACCAAACGCGGTCGCATCCTTCCCCCGCGGGATCCACATTAACCCCACTCGGAGCGGGTGCCCATCAGATCGTATGATAAGAGGCGGCTAGGGCTGATATTATAGGCAGCAGCTACTTAGCTTGTTCAGCAGCTCAGAGGACACTGTGTAAGTGTGACAATGTGCTGTCAATGAGGGATGACAGTACACAGCCAACATGGCGTAATGCATTGTTCCTTCCTGGGTCCCTCCTGACAGATGCTCTCCAAGACAGCTGGATCAGCAGCAAGAATGGAGCTGGGATCTGGGCTGCGAGCGAGGAGAGGATGTGATACGCGGCTGATTAGCGCGGGTGTACACGTGTCAACAAGCGAGGCCTGGGGATCGCGTCGGCAGTTTGTGTTAATTGTCAGCTTAAGACACGTTTACCTATTTATTTCGAGGCGTAATGCTCGGCTTCGGGTACCCAGCCCTGTTGAACGTAGTCGTTTTGCTTTCCACAACCCTTTTCTTTTTTTTTGGTTCCATCTTTCTACAAAAACAAAAAGTTGGACCCAGTAGTGTTTTTTTATTTTTTCTCTTTGCCTTCCGAGAGGTTTCTCCTCAGAAATGACCTTATTCTGCAACAGGCGCTCTTATAAGACTGATGTTGGAGGTGCTCGTAGCCAAGTGAAATAAATACTTTGTGAATTTTAAGTTGGAACTTGGCAGACGTGAATCGAAGTTTCTTTTTCTTCTTTTTTTTTTGGGACAAAGAATTTCCATTTTCAGTGTTCCTTTTTCCATTTTCGTTCGCCAGTCTAGAGGTTTTATGAGTTTGGGAAGAAATCTGGAGCTTCCTTCCAGACATTTGTTTTTCTTTCTACCTATGCAGGTGTCAGGGTCAGGTGAAAAGCACAACAGGCCGAGTTTAGAGATCAAGACTCGAGTCTTCTGAATCTCGGCACTGGCACTTAGTTTAAGTTTAGTCCACCCTGGAATACTAAATGTAGCATCTTATTGTGGTTTTTTTTCCAAATTTTTCTTTCTAGCCGTTGTTTTTCTCCTGAAAATGACTTCCAGAAAGTGCAGCTCCTTTTTTTGCTCCTTGTGATTTTGTGGCGCGCTCTCATTTTAACACCCACTTTAGTCTGGTATTTATGAGGTGGTAACTATAGAGGAAAAAACTGCCTCTCCATACTGGTGAGTGCTCAGGAGCCGGGGTCGGGTGAGGGGGCCTCTGCTGATGTACGTTAACTAGAGCGGACAGGCGGGTTTAAAGTTTCTGATGGGGCGCGTTTGATCGGGTCACGGCGCAGCTTGCAGTCGCGGCCGCGCGGAGGTGAGGCGGCTGTGAAGCCATCCGAGATTTCCCCCCGTCCATACATTACAGGAGTGATAAAGGAGTCTGGGTAACGAGACGGGATGTTTGTACAGTCCTGCCGTCCCGAGGGACACCCCCACCCACCCCACCCCGTCCACCCAACACTCCTCCCACACTCAATCTACCTCCCGCTGAGCCGGTGGCTTGAACCCCTGACCTCTCCCACTCGCCAACAGTTGCCATATTTGCATTTCCAGCCCACTTAAAAGGCAAGGAGGGGGCGACTACAGCAGGCCTCATTCTCATCCCAGTGACCCCCTGCCCAGGCCTACCAACCCCGGACAGCAGTCTGGGGTTAATGCACCAAGCGCTCCCATTGTCTCTGAATTAATGAAGTGCTCCCTGCCTGTCTCTTCTCATTCAATGACAACAAGGCAAATGACAAATGGTAGCGTTTTAAACGGCTATCGACATGCATGGGGGGGTTTAAGTCACAGAGTGAAGTCCCGGGTCGCGTCGGCCGGACGCCGTCGAGGCGCTTTCTATGTACAAACCGGGATCAATTTGGAACGGTAGCAGCACGGCGCTCTGCACAGGGGAAGGTGTTTTATATTGAAATGGATGGTGCTCAGATGGAGGAGGAAGAGTCAGAGGCTGGGAGGGTTTTCACCTCAGAAAATGGAAGGGAAGGTGGGACTTGAGTCTTTCAAAGAATGGCAAGGGAGACCTCTGGTGGAAGGCCGAGGTATCCACCCAGGCTACTGCTGATGAATCTCAAGATTACCGTTTATTGCACTGTGTTACGAGGATGAGGAACATTTTGTTCATCAGGGCCCCGTACTCATCAAAGCAAATATATGTGTATATTTAATATACACAAAGTAACAAGTGTACTGTTCAATGTGTCCACTTTTCCACTGATGAAATTAAACATGGGAATTAGAGATTTTCTTTTCCAATTGAAGACAAAAGATGCACAAGAATATAGAACAAACAATATAGAGGAGCTATAGAGGAGTACCATGAAAAACAGTGACTGTGATGATAATAGTAATAATTATAAAGGGGATGGAGGAAGAAAAGCAGGGAAAGAACAAAGAAAATAAATGGATTATGGGATGGATCCAGCAGCACTGAGAATGGAGGAGTGAGGGAAAGACGTAACCATAACCCTCATAACTAAATACTGTAACTCGTTGCATCTAAAGCTGCCACTTGACTTTATTTTCATTAGACATGTCCTGATTAATCAATGAATCACTTGTATTAAATGTCCTCAGGTCCAATGGACTTCTTTCAAACGTCTTGCTTTGTCCAAACCACAAAGATATTGAATTTACAACGATAATCGGAGAAAAGCATAAAATCCTCACAATTGATTGGCATTTTTGCTGGAAAAAAAAAAGACTTTAAATTGCCAGCTTTTTTGGGGGGGGGGGGGGGGGGGGGGGGGGCAAATCATTGATTAATTAAATCAGCCGTCCGGTTAATATTGCAGGGTGACTGACACATTTTTGGTGGGGGATTTTAGCGATTCAACCGTGGATGATGAAGCGGATGAGACCAGAGCATTCTCATGGAGACTTTGTGTCTTCAGGGTTTATTACGGAGCCTAATGCTAAGGCTGGAGAATTATAGATGTGTGTATAGCAGAGAGAGCTTTTCCTGATTCCCTTTTCACGTAAAAATCTTGTCGTCAACAAGGGATCCGTTTCCTCGTATCCACACGCTTTACAATGTCTTTGCTACGACACACACTGCATCGCTCACACTGAGCTGCTGGACGTGGTGGTCCAGCTCTCTCCGGCTGACAGCTTGTTACGGCGCATCACGCCGCTGTAGGTGTGACCTTTTTGCGGCTGACCTCTGACCTTCTGACCTTCTGTTCTCACTGCAGTGCTGAGTATCCGCGGCGCCCAGGAGGAGGAGCCCCCAGATCCCCAGCTCATGCGCCTGGACAACATGCTGCTGGCCGAGGGCGTGTCCGGTCCGGAGAAAGGTGGAGGGTCGGCGGCGGCGGCGGCCGCAGCGGCGGCCTCGGGAGCGGCGGGGGCGGGAGCGGACAACACCACGGAGCACTCGGACTACAGGGCGAAGCTGACCCAGATCAGACAGATCTACCACACAGAGCTGGAGAAGTACGAGCAGGTGAGCACAGCGGACCTGAACCGACGAGACTGGCTGAGGCATACTAATAATCCTGAACTAATAATACTGATCGGGCTTTTTGTTTTCTCACCAAGCATTTCCCTGGTCACAAATAAATAGTAGTATATAATAGTAATAGTAAGATAGTAACAGGGACTACATTAAAACAATAAACTCATACTTGTTCCATAATGTTTGACCCTCCTTAAGTAAATCCAGCTGTATGAGGATACAAAACAGAATTTTTTTTTGCTTAGAATATTTTCTTGGTGAATCGACCATATTTCCAGGGTTACCTTCCAGTTGTCTAAAAAAAAAAAATGAAAGTCTGTGGACTTCCCCTTAAATACATCAGTGTATTTTCCTGCATCACTTCGTGGTTCCTGGCTAAATGCTTAACCATGAGGGCACAAGTGCGCTCTGTGTAATGAAAGCCGAGCATTTACAGCCGAAACTGTTTCTCTAAACGTTGATTGGGGAAAAATAATTGGGGACTGTTTTGATTATTGTTTAATACATTTTTCAAGTAAAAGATAACACAGGAAGTTGTAGCTCCTCTTTCGTGAGGATTTGCCGCTATTCTTCGTCTTATTTGATCGTATAGTGAGTATTTTAAAGTTTTTGAGGCAAAACAAGACACTTATGTCTTGAGGTCATTTTTCACTTTTACACATTTTGGCATATGTGTTGCCAATACTTTTCTTCTACAACCGAAAGATGCAGTCAGCGCACTTACAATACAAAGTCCGTTAATGGCTGTTTTGACATACATTTCACAGACTATTTACATCTTTGCTGAGGCGGGATCGGCCTTGAATCAACGTTTCCTCAACATGAATCCCTCTCAGTCAGAATTCCCTTCAGATTGTGTTCTCAGCCCAGAATAGTCCAGAATATGCACTATGTTGTGCATCTCTGTGTGTTTTCCAAGTATAGTCTTGAACGTCTGCTGGGGGAGGGGGGTGATTTCCTCTCATCGCCTTCGTAACCGACGCATTCATGACAATGGCGTCCCTTTCAGATGCATACGAGCAAGACAGATGAACACGCAGATAGACAGACACAGACAAAGCCTGACACGGCTAAATCCAGAGAGAGATCGACGGGGAGGAGAGGAAATAAAGAAGAGGAGACAGTAAGAGACGCAGAGTCGGAGTGTAATATCGTGGCAGATTCACGCCTGGTGTCACACGGGCTGGATGAATGAAAAACGTTGTGGCGTGTTCGTCTCTCAGGGTGGCTGTGCTGTGAAAGTGCGTCTGAGAAGAAGAACAGCTGTCATTGGTTCCTCTCAACGCTCTGCCATCACCACTTCTGTTAAATATGAAACATATCAGCGCTCATATTCCCCTTTGGCTCTGCGAGAAAGCTTGCCCCAGAACTACATTTTCTTTTCTTTTTTTTATTTAATCTGTGACTTTTAAATACTGTACGACGTTGTGTGTGCGCATGTGTGTGCGTGCGTGTGCAGATGTGGGTTTCTGCAGTGGTGAATTTTAATATGGCCCCATTGGCAAAAATTAAAGTCTTACAGTTTTTTTTATATTTATCCCTGTGTGTGTGTGTGTGTGTGTGTGTGTGTGTGTGTATGTGTATGTGTGTGTGTGTTTGTTTGTGTGTGTTTGTGTGCGTGGGCGTGTGTGTCCTCCCCACAGGCGTGTAACGAATTCACCACCCACGTGATGAACCTGTTGCGGGAGCAGTCGCGCACGCGGCCGATTTCGCCCAAAGAGATCGAGCGCATGGTGAACATCATCCACCGCAAGTTCAGCTCCATCCAGATGCAGCTCAAGCAGAGCACCTGCGAGGCCGTCATGATCCTGCGCTCCCGCTTCCTCGATGCCAGGTGTGTGTGTGTGTGTTTTTTCTGTCACTGCAATCAGGGCGCGTGCGCATTTCCATGCACAGGCCGCGCTCACAACCTCCCCGGCTTTAAAAAAAACGTTGCAAATCATCATGTGCCTCCTCTGCTCGGCCTGATATCCATTTGAATGGCCGATGTAGGAGGCCTATCATGCTATAAACATGCTGTAACACATGCCGTAATTGCTGCTTACACACACACACACACACACACACACACACACACACACACACACACACACACACACACACATTCGAGGCTGCATCTCTGGGTGCCATTTGGACCAGCATACCCAGCACCGCTGGCCAATAAGAGTTCACCGCGTGCTCCATAGCGCTAACGATTTCCCTTTTTTAATGTAATCGCTTGTTCCTTTTGATGCGCGCTTTGGATTTGCATACATTTCTCCGAGGATAAATGTCACTCAAAAGTCTGAGTCGGAGGCATAACATTTAAATGAGGCATGCGCTCCCTTACAAAGCTCCCTATCTATTCTCTTGCAAATGATTGTGGCGGTGCGGAGGGGAAGGGGACGGGAGAGGGAGAGGAGAGCTTTCACTGGTTGAGAGGCACCGCCATGCTCGGCGCCGCTGATTAATCTACTGGCTGCTGGAGCTCACGCTGTGCACATTTGCATATTCTCAAGCAGGCTTTGGAGTGCGGGACAGAGATTTTAGCACAAATCTCCTCACCGGTGGATACATGCATAGAGATTTTACAGGGTTCCCCTGCAGCTTATGCAAAGCCCTCTTCAGATGTGGCACATGCAGACGTGACCTGATAGGTGCAGGAGATGGAGGGTCAGTCAACTCGTGGGCATCGGCATGTGATATCTGTCTGCTTTAAAAAGGTGTGGGTGGGAGAGGGGGTCACAGGGTTTTTTATGGAGGCTTTGAAAAATTTTTTGCTAGTATTTCATGTGTGATCTGTGCAGCCTTGTATTTGGAGCATGCTGGGATATAAAGATTTAACTTTGGATTAACTGTGTGTTTACCATTAGACGCGGTTAGTCTGTACCTTTTGAAGTCAAAGACAATGCTGGTGCGATACTCGCTGTAAAGCTGCTCTAATTAACGTGTTTGCATTAACCGTGGAACAAATCACAGCATTGTTTTGGTTTCATGGGTTCCGGATATTTCCCCTTCCCTCTTCAAACGATGTCATGTGACTGCCGGATGTGTAAATACACAACTGTGTGCAAACCTGTTTGCCACAACAACTTCATATTCATATGCTTGTTGCGCTGCCCCCAAGTGGCCAAAGAAAAGGCTGCAGGTGTAAAGAAAATGAAGGAATATTCATTTTTTAATTTTTTGTACAAACCCCAACCACAAACCACACAGAGAACAAGAACTGGAAATGCCATAAACCTATCTCTAAATCTAAATTGGTAATTATTATTAAATTTAGAACTGTCTGACCAGACATGTGATCTGGATATGTTTAAGTATTGGCGTTTGATACGCAATCATTACTTATTTATATGTATATATATATATATGATTATCTAATTGGCACAATCTTTTTAAATGTTTCTTCCAGCAATAGTCGATTTTGAGTAGAATCTAATGGCCCTCTATGTGCCGTTACTGCTACTGCCACTTTGTTTCAGTTGTTCATGAAGAGCTCTAGCGAAGCGGTTCTTGGCCAAACTGTTCTCTCGAGTCCTGACAAAGCGTCTGAGAGTCAACTGCCGCTAAATTGATACGTTTCTAGCGTGGCAGCAGCTTTCCCAAAGCACAGCCCGAAAGAGACCCCATTATTTGAAGACCAGTCGATTATTAAGTCAACATTTTAGTTAGTTAAAAAAAATATATATATATCAATATCCCGCAAAAGGTATTTTTAACCACTCGTTTAGTGACTCCTGGTGGTATTTTTCTTTTTAAGTATTGTTGTGAGGTCAAGGAAAGGCGTGAAGAAGACTTCATAAGGACTTAGGGAAAGACAACTGCTTTGAGAATGCGACTGCATTTAAACTATGCTACGTAATAATGCATCGGAGGTTATTGACGTGGGTCTGCCGTGATGCTGCCGCAAGGAACTGTGGGACGGTATAATCTCTTCCTCTCGTCCTTTCACTAAGTCAGGAACCGTCCTAAGCAACAGCTTAGCGATCGTTGTAAACTCCACTCCTGTTTTAACTTGCCTCTACTGTTTTTGCAGACGGAAAAGACGAAACTTCAACAAGCAGGCGACAGAGATCCTGAACGAATATTTCTACTCGCACCTCAGTAACCCCTACCCAAGCGAGGAGGCTAAAGAAGAGCTGGCCAAGAAGTGTGCCATCACAGTTGCCCAGGTACACCACAGATCAGTGCACATCACACCACACCATCACCTGTAGGAAAGCCACTGAGACAAACCAGATTGCTAATC
Organism: Myoxocephalus aenaeus; assembly: GCA_038501785.1. NCBI lineage: Eukaryota > Metazoa > Chordata > Actinopteri > Perciformes > Cottidae > Myoxocephalus > Myoxocephalus aenaeus. Next base: position 5,287,429 of record JBAMJR010000011.1, read on the forward strand.
CGAAGCGGCTGTGAGCGTCTTGGCAAGTAACCTAATAATACGTTTTCTGACTGTCATGGGTACAGACAGCTCCTCTAATCTTTCAGCGGTACCTTTCAGGGAGACAACAAAGGACTCAAAGTATAAATATATGCCATGTCATAAATTTATCGTCTTGTAATTCAAACCAGACAAAGCTATTTTTGACCAATGACTCTTTTGTTTCTATTGAAGTAACGCAGGCTAGAGACAACACTGCTGTCAAAGTTCTCATCTCATCATATAGTGGAACAAGTTTTCTTATAACACAAAAAAGATATACAGTCAGTAAAAGTCAGTAAAAGTACTTCTGTTTCAAAACACATTTCTTTGTTCCATGGATTCTAAAATGAATGTTATTTTGGCTACTCATCCAAACATTTGACAAAACTATGAATTGATTAATTAAAAAAAACAGACCAATAGGTTAATGAATTGTGAGTGCAATGGTGGGTTACTATTAATCTGGCAGTAACTTCAAAGTCAGCTTTACTGTGAATTTCTTGACATTTACCAAATTTACAGAGGAATTGAAAAAATACTTTTCTCTCTTGTCCAACAAATGAAGTGAATACAGATAATTTACATTACATTGCATTTCATTTAGCTGATGCTTTTATCCAAAGCGACTTACAATAAGTGCAATTCAACCATGAGTACAAACTCAGAACAACAAGATAATAAACAGATAATAAAGTGCAAATAGATTAAAAAAACATTGAGACAACATATATATAAAGAAAAACTATCATTCTGAACTTGCCAAACATCTAAAAAACTCCAATATTTAGGCCCCTTGTTTGTATGTTTTCCATTTTTGCATTCTAGCGCTCAAGTTGTTTCAATCCCGTGAGAATTGATAATAAGGGAAGCAACGCCAAGGTAAACAGCAGTTTGTGTTTTGAATCCATCATTTGGGAATGGATTGTTTTCTCAATTGGTTTCATTAATTCATACCAAATGATTTGAGGATGCATCTGGGCCTGATTGTGGAAGCTGCTCGGCGGCTGAATGATTTGTAGACTTTCCGTTTCTTGGCCATAATAAAGGAGATGTTTACCTACTCTGTGTATTGGAAACTTTGCAGGATTGATTTGGTTTTCATTTTAATGTTGTTTATCATTAGCGCCGGGATTACCCCCCTGGCGTCATCTGGGAGTCCATTAGCAGTAATGGGTGTTAGCGGATGTTGACTGATTGGTGCGTGCGTGAGTTCTGATGATAGCTGCAGTCATGGTGACATAATGAGACTGTTATTGGCAATCATTCCATTCTGGCACTAATGTGGATTCGCAGCACCACTCTATGTAGCCCCTACCTCTCCGCAGTGTTACATGCCATTACAGCTAAGCTAAAAAAGACCACCCTGATATCTCTGAATGCTTCCCTTTCCCAAATGTGGTGAGGCTCTGTGTGTTGAGATTTCTTGAGCATTAAACTACTTTCTCTTGTTTGTCTGCTCAGGTTTCCAACTGGTTTGGGAATAAAAGAATCAGATACAAGAAAAACATTGGTAAGTTCCAAGAAGAAGCCAACATGTACGCTGCGAGAACTGCCGTGAATGCGGCTAATGCATCCTCACATGGAAGCCAAGCAAATTCACCCTCAACTCCAAACTCTGCAGGTGAGACAGGAAGTCCCTGGCTCTGATCAGCTATTAGACATGTACCTCCTCTCTGTGCATTACTACAACTAAACAACTATTGCAGTATATCAGTCTGAGGCTATTGCAATGCTGGTGCTGGCGATTTGTAAGGCATGAACGAATTAGGACTAACAAAAAGGCCGTTCTCATACAAGGGACTATGCCTATCACTTGTTAATGCACCATTATTATATTGAATAGGTCACCTCAACAAGTACAACTACACTTCTAGAGCAAAGCTATGTCAGAGATAAGCCAACCTGAGCCCCATGCCAAGTCTCCTTATGCTTACTGTCCTTTTGTCTTCATCTCAATTAATCCTATTCTTCATGTATGACTATTTAACTCTGTTTCCATCATGTTCTGCTGTCCTCACATTCTAAGGATAGTTCTGGGAATTTTTCTGTCCTTTTCTTATTGTCAACAAATCACATTAAAAGACAAAACAACAATAATTGACTCTACTAACAAGTGCTGCCTCCTACATCTTCTTTCTCTGTACCATAGTGCTCCATTGTTGTCCAAAAACATGTGAAAACCATCAATAAGCCATACTGTTAAAACGAATTACCAAGAACATGGCCACTGTTTGTTTTTTTACATCACAATACAGACAATCTCACATAAATTCTATGTAAATAGTCATTCATACCAAATCTGTGTAAATAGTACCCCAAATATTCATTATCTTTTGCTTCTGTTTGGGTAACATTGCAAAAAACTACAGCCCCATTTAGGGAATTCACATAACGTTTTAAAAACTGACACAATATAACTAAGATCCAGGATTTGTTTCTATGTAGTAAAGTCCTTCATTAAATTAATACATTTTGGTCTTTTTATGAAACTTGTTGACAGTAAAAAAAAAAATGAATATTGCTAGCCTCATCTTTTAAACCATTATTTTGAGAAAGTTATGTATTTACAGTCTCACCAGGAGTCAGAACAGGAAACATGTTTAGCCTAGCATGGAACAAGTATGGGAAGCAGATGCAAACAACTAGCTTAATATCCATGAAAAGTGAACAAATGTACTCTTAGACCACTCCAAAACTGATTTGTGATCATGGTGTGCCAAGTAGTCACAAAATAAATTAAAAGGTCCCACAAGTTTTGTTTGAAGGTTCCTCGCTAGGCTAATCACACCCTGAGCTGACCACTGAATACTTAAAGGTGCTAAATTACAAATTCAGAGCATATCTATGATTGAGGGATTGCCTCCACACAGCTCTCAACATGGTGACAGCTGAGCCGGCGGCAAGCAGCTAACGATGCTAATAGCACCAACAGTGCAAACAGACAGAGCAGTTACGTAAACAAAGCACAGAGAAGCTTGCATTACAACACACAGCGTACCACTCTGTTGCGTTTTGTTATTCTTATTTTGTTGTAATTGTTGAGTAATCTCTGGTATAAGAATTTCCTTTTTTATCTTACAAAATAGTCTGCTTCAATCCATATTTGTTGGCATTTAGTCTTTCAAAAACAACATGTATCACTTAACAAGTTGTTGATCTTAACCGCACCATAAATTACTATTTCCTTTTTAGGGTGATGATAATTTAACAAAATATGGCGACAGATATTTGAAGTTTTGTTGTAAAATCTCAAAAGAAATACATTGGCCCAGCCCATATAATCACAATTTACTACTTTGCATGAAACACAAATTGAACAACAAATGTGTTCCAACTCAGAACTTCATAACAGAAACTACAAATATAAGTTATTATAAAACACTGGCTTACCTGCAGCTATGCCTACACAGGTAATCTTCGTAATCTTTAGTGCCATTTAGTTATCTTTCCTCAAGCTGTGTGTCCAGTCACCATGGACGGTCTCAACGCTTCAGGGCATCAGAGGGAGCCCGGGTTATGATGGCCCTGTTACCAGCTGGTTCCTTTATAGCTGATAGATCCAGTTGTGTCCCGACGGACGGCGCGAAGCGTGAATGCCAAGGTTAGCAAAACTAGCACGGCTCTCACGGGAAGTCCATGAGGAAGTGGCCACCGACGCTTCTCTTTCGTTCCCAGAGCCAACAAACGTCTCACGACCATCCTGCTGCGACTGCTCCCTGGACACGACCTGGTCCAAACGCGCGTTATCGTCATCTAAACATGTTTTTTTCTTTTCTTTTCCCAAAGCTGCTTAGAGATAGCTGTTTAGCCAGTTGCTAGCTAAACGAAGCCGCCTACCGACACGCGGGTGAGGTAGCGTAACGTCAGTCACGTAAAAAAAAAATCTATTTTTGAGTAGCTTCATATATAACATTCTAAAATGTCTCAACACAAAACAATTAATAATTAAAGTAATTATAATTTGTATTTATTCATACATTTCATAGGGTGGGTAAGCTGCCGATCTGGGTGAGCACACATTCTGCCACAGCAATACCGTTTCTTTACTTAGAAAGTTGTTGTTTGCCGCTACACTGATGCTCTGAATTTTTTATTAAGCACATTTAACTCTGAAATGAAATCATATTAATACTTTGAACTTGCGTTAGACGTCAATAAAGAGCCTTTGGACTGCTTTTGGACTGTAGTTAGCTTCCCCATGAATAACCAACATAGAAATACTCGCTTCGTTTGGCAGCCAAAACCTGTACTTGATACAACCACCCCTTGTGTCAGGCTACAGCTGAATCTCTTCTGCCCTCATGTGTCCATTGGTTTCCTCTAAAATGGCCGCATTCCTCTCATCTAACAAAACCTATCTGGCTGCTAGCTAACCTCTGCATGGTGCCCCTCCAGGCTGCCACCTGGACCGGCCGACTTGCTTACGCTGCTTGCTCTCTGTCTCTCTGTGATGCGACTGCTCCCTCTCTCCTTTCAGGTTCTGGCGGCTCTTTTAACATGTCAAACTCCGGGGACTTGTTCATGAGCGTGCAGTCTCTCAATGGGGACTCGTACCAGGGGGCTCAGGTGGGAGCCAACGTGCAGTCACAGGTAGGGCCGCGAGCTGCACAGCAGACGATACCGGGGAAGACCCACCTCACACCCCCTGTAGACATTTGACTTCACGCACAGGTGTAACGATTATCATGACTTAGAAGTAGTTGTATTCAAGTCATATCAGAACCCCAATTCAGTCCACTAAGCTAGTTCTAAAGTAACATTTAATCTAATCAAGCTAATTTGAGGCTAGCAATGGTGGTAGCCATCTTGAAACAGGGTGCGAACACTCTCAAGTCGGAATACTAGCGGGTTTTCTTGTTTACTTCCTGTTATTTCATTTTGTCTGAAAATGTCTTGCTAACATGGATTTTCAGAGAGCCTCGCGGGCATGAAAGCACTCATTTTGGGTTTGTTGCTCTCACATGATTGCCCCACAGATTGATTCTACTTAATTTCCACGACATGTTTTTTTTTACCCACGATCATGCACAGTCACATTACAGTACTTCTACGTCCCCAAAAGGGGAACTAACCCGACAGTTAAATAAAACAAACACTTGGACCTAAATGGAACAGAGCCATCATAAAACCCGTTGGCTTCCCTGCCATGGCCAGTTAAAATGTCCGTTGTGAGAAAACAAAGGGCTGTACAGGCTTGTACTGGCTCCACCACGGAGCGCCTTCACAGTCTCATGGGCAGGCTATTCCTCACAATGTGTTGACCATGTGAATAGTTTTTATTCTAACGAGCAGAAAGCTTACGTTTTGTTCTTCCTCGATTTCCTTTTCTTTCTTTTTTTTATTGGACGCTGTCGTCTCCGAGGATATACTCGCAGCAGTGTACCCTTGTCATCCCCCTCGCCGTCTTGTCATCCCTCTCTCTTTGCTCTTGAGCTTCCCTTGTGTTGACTCTGACCTTGCTTTGTTTGTTGTCTCTGAATATTTCAGGTGGATACCCTTCGCCATGTTATCAGTCAGACAGGCGGATACAGTGAAGGACTCACAGCCAACCAGATGTACAGTCCGCAGGGCATCAATGTAAGGATTCTTTTTTTTCTCCTCCTTCTCCTTCTTCTTCCTCTCCCTCCCAATTATTTCAAAGCCATGGGGCTCAGAATGCCACTTAGTGGGACTTGTCTCTGCTCCATGGTCACCTAGTTGATTGCCTGTATAGCCCGCGCCACGGGCAGCGCGCTGCCCGGCCAACGCAGGCATGTGGCCTGGCCACACACACGCAGAGCCGCCGTCTGAGCCTGTCACGTCGGATCAGGTCTGCCGCGGCACCTGCAGCCACGTACAGTCAGCCCGCGAGCCGACTGCACAAACAGGTGACACCTTCTGCACTGGACTTCAAATCCCCTCTGACCACCTGACCCATGATTAGCAGCCCTGGGGCCGGAAGCTCCCATTAAAGACAACGCCACCGTACCACAAAGAAAAGAAGGAAAATAAATACCTCACGCCACTGGAAACAACTCCTTGTGTGCCATAGGGGTGCGTTTCCCCCTCGTGTTTGTGTTATTTTGTGTGCAGAGTTCGGGGGGGGGGGGGGGAGTGAGGGTTGCGGAGGGGGAAGGGAGGTGGGGGGCATAGGGGGGGGCGCGCTCGCTGGCGGCGGCAAACAGTGGGGAAATTCACAGCGACAAGCCGTGTCGTAAAGGGGAAAATCGATAAGACAGACACAAGGAGAGCAGAGTGTGGACTTGGGACAGCAATCCAAGCGCATTGCTCAGATCATGTTCCTGCCACACTAATGGCCCTGACAGCGAGCCGCGCTGCGAGGACGAGGACGGTCACAGCCGCGGCTCGGCTCCTCCGCTGTCGCCGTCGTGCCTCAGTGGCCATATGATAATCAGATGAAATGTCTCCCCGGTACAAAAACATGTATGTGTATTCAAATGGGGTTCCCGGCTGCCTCGGAGCGCACCCCCGCAGCCAGCTGTGCCGGCCCTGAGAGGCCGCTAACGTATGCAGGCCCCGTTCTCTCCCAGTCCTTTGACCTCGCAGATACGGTTCTCCTTGGACGCCTGCTTGCTCTACCACATCTTACACTGCCACAGTATGCTGTGTTATTCACTTTCGTTGCCTGTAAAGAAGCCTCGCAATGCATAATGGAAGAGCGGGATATCTGTCCGCCCGGCTGTTTGCCCTGTGATTTATGGAGCTAAGGCTAGTAAGTTACGAGTTCTGGGCCTCACTGCAATATGCGCTCCGCAGTTTTGTTTGACAATGATATTTTTCCAAGTGGCAGTAATTTCCGTCAAAGTTGTCAATCTTGTAGGAGAGAGCTAAATGTCATCTCAACCTTGTCTGGCCTGTTTAGGGCTTTAATTTAGAGGAGCCCCAAATGGATAACACAGTAAAGATGCTACTATTTGAATTTTTGTTCCTTTTTTTAAACTTTAAAATAAATCAGAGAAATGCCACTGCAATCGCCTTAGAAGTCTCACTTTTTGTTTTTGTTAATGAGATACATGCTGTATCCAGGAAAATAGTTTTCCGGACATCTGAAGACGGAAGATTTCATGAAGAGTGAAGAGCAAATGATGAGAGAGTTAAAGAAACTATCTTATCTGAAATCTTACAAAATGACTGGATAATGACTGAGATGATACATAATGCATGCTGTGGATGATTACAGCCGTGATTACAGTTTTGAAAGTCAGACTTTCTTCGATCTGACCCCTCCACTTTGTGATTACACACTACCGTCTGCCATCTTAAATAACAGGCTTTTTTTCTTTTTCTTCTTTTTTTTTTTTTTTTTATAAATGAAAGGCTGTCGAGGACCATTTCCAGTTATTCTGATGTCTTCAAACGTACTATTAATATCCTAAATGCTCTCTAACAGGCCTGTCTCTGGTGGGGGAAAGGCCCTCCATTGCTCTTATTGTATGTTAATTCCTGCTGTCAGCGTCACAATTAGTGCGCATGACATTGATTGTACATGTTTTGTTTCGGGGGGGTCTTTTCATAAAATTCACATATATTATTCATATTATTTAAAAACGAAAGTGACAGGAATTTATGTCGAGACAAAACCTCGCACAGCTTCTCGTTTTTTTTTCTCGTTTTTCTTTCTTCATTATATGAATTTGAGTGTGCCGTGAATGACGGGACGGAGACTGTAATTCACTCCCTTTCTGCTTGGTTGAAAACATGATTTTTATATTTCTTTTATGTCAGTCGTGTTCTGAATTATTAGCTGTAATTCCAGCCAGGTTAGCTGCTCCTCCGATCCGGGAGGCAATTTGGCTTAAGGCTGCGTATATCCCAGCATTCCGCGCTGCGCCCGTACACTGCCTCGCCCTCGGGACCTCGTACCTCACTGTGTTTTCACCCGGCTGCATTGAGTAATGAATGTGAAAGTAATGCTTCTCTCCTTTTTCTTTTTTTTCCCGTTTCTCTCCTCAGGCAAACGGCGGCGGCTGGCAGGATGCTCCGACCCCCTCGTCAGTGACTTCACCCACAGAAGGACCCGGAAGCGTTCACTCTGACACCTCCAACTGATCCTCCACCCTCTCAGTCCTCCTGCTTCCTCCATCACTGCAACCTCCCCCAGCCCTCCCTAGCCACATCTCCCAAAACTTAAGCTCAATCCCCATCAGGACTGGACGTGACGTACTGTTTGTGGTCACGCGGCGGGACACAGCTGGGGTCTGGGATGACATTTACGGACAAAATATTTCACTTTTCCTATCCGGACCGCCACGGCACCGTTAGCAGCCTGCGTCGGGGACTCCCATCCACAGTTCACAGTTTGTACAGTTTCCACTCGATGTCCATGTTGCCTCTTTGTATCTCTCTTATTATTCTTATTCTTATTATGTGTTCACGCCGTTCGCAGCGCAACGCCCCACGTCTTGTAAATTGAAATGCTTCCACACTACCTCGATTCGAAATAACAACGAGAATATTTCTTCGGTTTTACAAATTTTTATAATCATTGGAGTTTTGCTGTACACTCTCACCACCACGCCCTGTCATGGCTCATGTCTCAGTTCACACCTTTCTGTTTGTCTACAGTGCCAAAGTTCAACCCTGGAGGTGAATTTTGATATTGTTACGTTTTAATGTCCTTCTATTTTCCACCCCATACTTTGTAAAGCATTATTATTATGTTAGTCCAGTCATATTAGTCAGGTAATAACTCAATTTATATAGTTTGTATTCAGAACTTCTACAGCAGACAGTGACATATGAGTCATTTTATATTTTATCGCCAGAGAAGCAGGATTACTGCTCATCTGCAGTATAAAAATGCAAAGAATTCACAAGTTTCTCGCAAGCACTTAACAGACGGAGCGCGGCTCGTGGAGATATTCGACGTTCTGTCGTGCTTGTTGGCTGCAGCCACAGTATTCATAGAAAAATTGACCTGTAAACACTATAATCGACGGCAGCAGGAGCAGCAATTACGGCACGTCAGCGTGCATTAAAGCACAATACCACCTACTGATTGAACTCAAAGGGTAACGTTTGTAAATGATGAAGAGAAAACCATACAGAGGACATTTTTAAGATATAGGAGTGGCATATGGAAGAGAGAGAGAGAGAGAGAGTGCACATAGAATATATGATCAGACATCATCCGTGTGTATCAGTGAGAGCAATGTAGCCAAATACTGCTGGTAACCAAATCCAAGACAAAAATAATTGCATTTCAGATTTTTAAAGGTGCCACGGTGTTGGGATTGAACACGTCGCGTGTCCTTTCTCGGAATTCACTTTTCATTTGTGTAATTCCATTTGTGCGATAATGCTGAGAGCGCGGTGGGGCATTCTGAGCCGTTTGTTGCGTTTGCGCAAATTAAAAATGAGCTAAAACATAGCATTTTCCGTGCTCCAAATGTCAGGCGCTCCGGCTTGTGGCACAAATGGAACTCCATATGCAGTCAGTGCTGGAATAAACTTGAGGCCACTTGCCCCGTAACCCCTGTTCTGTTCTGTGATAACAAAGTAGAACATTTGAGAGAGAACTGCAGCGTTTGTATTTTCAGTGTTCAAGAGTCCATTCACTTTTTGTTTTGATTTTAAAATGACGCTAAAAAACGCCACACCCATCAACACAAACCAATCCAAAATGTGAAATAAAATGTGTGACCTTTGTTGTATGTACAGTATAGTATGTGGTCGGACATGTATACGAGATATCATTTGCATACTTTGATACCAAAAAAAATGCAGACTTTTTATCCTCGACATTGGGATCAGCTTTGAGCTTTTCTTTGTTTCCTCTTTTCGTAGGATTTGATTATCCGCGGTACTAGCGAGCATGTCATCGTGTTCTAGTACTCTGTATTCAAAGCCCCCCAAAAATGCAGTTGGAATACAGAAGTGTTTATATACATTAAAACGGAAACTAACACCCTGATGGCACACAAATCCAGATAATGTTTGGATATATTTTTATGTCTCCATTTTGTGAAAAACTTTTTTGTTTTCCTTTGAAATAATGTTGGCTTTGCTGCAGGATTATTATTATTATTCATTATACGTGAATTAGCCCAAGAATGCTCTATATACAATATGTAGATATGCACCTTTCTTTTTTTTGCATCTTTTTTATCTGGACAGCAGCCATTTTAGCGCAGCCTGACAGAGTTAGTGGTTGGATTCCAGGCAACATCCTCGTTATTATTTTGTACTAAAGACCACCGACACGAGCCGGCCTCCAGCACGGCTACTGTCCGAACCAAGGGGACGGGAAAAGTTGGCGTTCACATCGCTCTCTGGCAAAACTCAATCCAAACCAGTCGTACAGCCTGAAACCACTTCTTTTTGTTTTTTTACAGCTGTCAGTGTGTTTGTATTTATTACACATGTATGAAATCATGGATGTTCCAGAGCTGCTGCGTGGAAATCAACCACGGCGTGATCGCACCAAACAAAACTCACATTCGGAGCGGCTCCTCCTCGACTCACTCAGAATAATAGAGGGGGGGTTGAAGTGATACACAGAAACAGAAACCTGCCTCAGTCGTGTCTCCTGAAGTCATTGGAGTGAATTGACAGCACCGGCCATGCAAGGCAAACGTACGGATTGTTTTTGCACCCCTCGAAGAAGAAAAAAATAAAATAATAATAACTTAACTCTACTTTTCACATTGCCTGTCAAATATTATCGAAGCTTCATGTAATGATGCTTTTTGAGTTTTTTTTTTTTTTTATATATAAAAAGGAAAAGAGACATGAAAAGAAAAACGAACAATTTGTAAAACATGAAATGTTTTATTTGTTGCATGTCCTTTTTGTTCTTCAATAAAATAAAGTACTGCAGTGTTTTGAATGTTAACTTCTTTTTTATAAGGATTTCAGAGTGAAACCGTGGAGCCTTTTTTCTTGACAGGTTTTAACTTTTAAGATCTCTGCGTATGTAAAAAGGTATCAAATGGGAAACTATTGTCTTTTTAATTCCAATTCAAAACCTGTTTTTTTCTGTGGAGAAAAATAGCTGAAAGGTGAAAGGTGTGTTTTATGGTCTCTTAATTTGTACTGGCGATGCGTATCCCAAATAAATACTTTCTTTTGTTGCATAAATAAATTGCAGTTTTTTTTGTCATTTTTCTCCTGTGATGCTTTTGTCAAGTTCCCCCTACGAAGCTGAATCTCATCTCAAACTTGCACGCGTGGTTTTTCCCCCAGACGTTGGTAACAGGGTCAGGGTCAGGAGTCACTGTAGGATACAAGTTTGCACGTTGCAGACTTGTCAGTCCAACACCTCTGGATAACATTGCACGCCCTACTTGCAAGTATGCCACCGCACGCAGGCATTTTATCACCACTAACATGGCGGCGGAGCTCGGGCGAGCTGCCGAGGGTGTGAAGGGGACATTTTCACAGTTTTCCAAGTGAGTGAAAGCTGTGTGCTCCCGGCAGACAGACACCCCCCACCCACTCCTCCAAACACCCAGCTCTCCCTCCGAGGCATGGCTAATGTGCGTTCCCTGAAAGAGGCGGAATCCACACTTATCTCTCTCCTCCAGATAAACCAGACAGGATGTCTGATTCTGCTCCTCAAATTCATCCATCCTTGGGAGATGTAACAAAAAAAGAAGAAAAAAAAGGGGGTTGAAACATTAACTTGTGGATTAGGGAGAGGTTCCCAGGAGCATCCGAAATCAGAGAGCGTGACAGAGACTGTGGGAGTGACATATGCAAACATGATCAAGTGTAATTACATGGAGGAGCCTCCTTGTTTCTATCAAAGGGCCACTGTTTGAGGCATGAAAGGCGAGAGGTGCTGGACGCGTTTAATTTATTCATGTGCTCCTTAGGAAAGCAGAAAGACGGCATTGTGAGGCTGATTCAGTCATTACGTGGTGAAAAGGTGCAAATCCCATTCGGAGTAAAATCGCTGTAAAATCGCTGTAGGTTCTTTTGAATTTCTGAACAAACAGGCTGGATACAGTGCTCCACCGGGACGAATGCTACGTAGGTTTTTAAGGAGACTACGCTGATCATTATCCATTTTTTTTTTACAGAAAAGCCAATCAGAAACGGAATCAGGACTATCTGAGCTGTTTTATCCATTAAAACGAAGAGCAATACATTCAATTTAGCCTACAAAAAAAATCAACAACACTATCTTTTTGTGACATTTTATTAAAAGGTCACTCACTCTAAAATTGAACTGGCTTATATCCATTTTTATAAGGAATGTGAATCAGATGGCAGGTGTTATTATTTTTGATCCACTGCGAGAGGAGCAAGCCATTCCCACAAAATCACAGATTTGCAATTCAAAAGATTCCTTGATGTCTTGGGAGGAAAAAACTACTTCAACTTTCAGCCCAATTCACTCCAACCAACGTCTGGGTGGCATAAACTGGTATTTCAACAGCGTTTTTGAGACCGTTTCTATATGCTTGTAGAAACTGATTCACGTTGAAATATTGATATTTTAATTCAGTTGGAACGACAGTAGCTCAGATGTCTAAAAAGCAAAATCAGTGAAAGTATCATTCAAAAATAGATTTGAGGCAGCTTTGTCGAAAAATAAAATAAAAATGCTGATCCTTTTGAAATGAACAAACTTTATATTTCCTTCAGAGATCACTTACCGTATATAATCTTTTTTTTTTTTTTAAAGCACAGATGTAAATCATAAAAAAAAAATCAAATGAATGACGGCTGCATTCCATTTAGCTGCCTTCTGGTATTGCGCATGCTGGCTCACTGTGGACCATAATGTAGCCTGAGCTTTTCAATAAGCATTGTGCAAAGAATTGCCTTTAACTGATGGGTGGTGCTGGGGACATTTCTCACAACTACAAGCCTTTGTCGGACGTATATTTATTACGAGAAAGGAAGCTCAAGTGGAACCTTCATGTTCATACGCGTTTGCTCGGCGTCTGCAGTCGCAGGAATCACACATTTGACACTCCAGGATTCACTCATTTGAATAGCTGTTCAGGTTTATTTGTTAACAGCGCCACAAAAAAGACAATATGAATTCAAACGGAACGACGCCTTGAGGCGGCTCCTACATTTCAACCCAATCCTTGGTGATGAATCCAGTTTTTAATAGAGAGCCGAGGTGAAACCGGTACATAAGAGAAGTAAGAGAATCTCAATCAAAATCCCTAAAAACTACAAACTTCTAAAAGTCCAGCCTGGGAAGAGGCCCTTCCTCCACAGTATGTTGTGCGGCTTGCTTTATATGTCTGGATAAGAAAAGAAGAACAAATATTTGCACACCATTTCGCATAAGCCCTAGACGCCTGTGTAAATATCGCGGTTCAACAGAAGCTGTAGGTTTGTTTTTTCCTGCGCTCACAAAGTTTGAATTCTCTCGTGGCAGCTGGACAACGCAAAGCAAAGCCCCGGTTCCACTTTTTGAAGAGAGACCGATGACAGAAACGCTGAACGAGAGAGACTTCCCTTTAGTTACATCGGAGCTAGCGGAGCAGCTAACTGAGCTAAACAGAGAGAGGCGCCACGAGGGTCGACACAAACGCAGCACGCTGACACGGACGCTGGCGAAGTTTTAAGAAGGCTCACTGAGAGGCCGGGCCGACGCCACGGCGAGCAGCGCAGGAAGACGCCGGCGACACAAACAAAGGGCAGAACGCTTTGATGCCGGCACTTTATTCGTCTGAAATAACTCGATTAACGGAGAAGACAAAAGCAACAGTTGCATTTGTAGAACCCCGCCATTGGTTGGAGATTAATCCGCCTCTGTCGTACGTCACAGGGTTGGGGGGCCACCGTTGTACACTCTGGAGCGCGCACAACAAGTGTATTAAAGACTTTCTGATGGGACCAGATGCACATGAGAGAGAGAGAGCATCGTCGTCATTTATATTTCAAAACAAAAAAACATGCCTTATTTTCGATTTGCAAAATACTTCATTGCTACTTTGCAAACAGGTCAAAATTTGTTTTTTTCAACAACAAAAAAAACAAAAAAAGGCAAACATCAGACCTCACCTCATCCTCATTGGTTTCCTTCACCTGATCCGAGGCCTCTCATCGCTCTTTCATATCAATCACCCTCAACCAGACCGCAGTGCATGTGGCACACGTGTACAGTAGGGCTCGGGGCTCATATTATATCAATGACAATAACGAGGCTCATATGGCCTTATTCACAACGCATAATGCGCATCAGTTATGTCAACGCCTGCCAGCATGATACACACACACACACACACACACGCACACACGCACACGCACGCACACACACGCACGTGCCTGGGGGAAGGGTTACTCAAGCAGACGACGCAAAGTGTCCGAGGGCACGACATAATGGAGAGGCTTTGTCTTGGTCTGCATTCATGCGACGAAAAAAGTCTTCTCCTCCACCACAATCCTAAAATACCTCCGGTGTAGAGGAGCTTCTGCAGGAATAGGGTCAAGTAATTAGTGACTGTGGGCGTGTTGCAGATTTCCGATTTGGAAACGGTTCAGTTTGGCAAAGGACTTTTTGCCACGGTCTCGCGTTGCCTATATGCGCCACCCACAGATGTTTAATGAATTCCTCTCATCCCAACTTTCATAAAGAAGACATTCGGGGGAGATTTCACAGATCAGCGTGTGTCATCGTGGCCTTTCAAGTTATTTCAACCGTGGAACATTTGAATTAGGCTCCGCAGGAAATTGGAGCATCCTGGGCGTGGGAGTTTATAAGGCTGTAAACTGGTTCTTTATATTTGCCTAAAGCTTCCATAATGAGCGAGATGTGGACCTTATCATGTTATTCAATTAGGGTGGGGGCAGGGGGAGCCTTTAAAACCGTGCCAGGAGATGCTCTTATTAAAGAAACGAGAAAGTTATCTCTCCGAAACATGAATCGAAAATGAAACAAACAACAAAAATGAAATGTTTTTTGTTGTTGTTGTTGTTGTTGTTGTTTGCGCTGATGATCAAGGACATCCAGATACACCGCTGTTGCAATAATTATGGCGCTCACATCCCACAACAGAAAGTACAAAGGCCCGTTCACGTGGACGCTCGTGCAGCCGTGAGCTAATTTGTTGTGAATGTGCGTCTGTGTTTTCATCTTCTTAAATGCCCCCCTTCGCGTTTCTGGACATGAAGCCATTTGACACGTTTGGCCACTGCGTCGCGTCGCTTTGTTGGGAAACTCCTGTCTTTTCCTTGAGATAGCGACGCTGATTATGTTGTCAGGATGGATTTGTGTCTGGTAAAAAAACAACAACAAATAACTGCCCGGTTCCTCCCGCTACCCTGCTACATATACTGTATATTGTAATTTAGGAGGCAGCTGTCATATTGAGTTTCCCCATTATCCGGTATACGTACCGCGTGGCTCGAGACTCCAGATCGAGCGCACCGGTCGGGACTGGGCCATCTTCCTGGCGCTCCGGCACGATGACGCGATCTTGATTTATGGGTCCAAATTAATATTTAGATTAATGGTCAAAACAGAAGGCGAGAACGGGCTAGTGGCAGGTTTGTGGCTCCCAACAGTGAAACGCTGCTGACCCCTCATGGTCTGTGTGACAGACAGGGACGGACAGGGATGGAGGGCTCCGAGTCCACATGGTAACAGATATACGAGTTGTGAACCCTTCACTTCAGGCCTCATTAAGGATATTTTGGGCTTTAAAAGTATTTGTTTTTAGAATGTTGTCTGTAACTTATAATTTTTTTCTAAATCTTTGGAAATTCAACCTCAGTATGTGAAACAGTGGCACTATGTAAATAAAACAGTTATTGATATTTATTACATATTTTAAATATATGGTAGTTATGATCAGGATGGATGTTGGTTACACATTGAACTTAGTGAAAGTGGAAAATAATAGCAACATATAGCATTTATAGCAGTTTTCTTTTACATGTTTTGTCCTCTAAGGACATGAGAGCAAAGTGAGGCACAATGGTTAAGCAGAATATTAATCATTGTCACAGACTTTACACAAAGCTATAAATAAAAGCCATTACAATAAATGCCTTTTACTAACAAATTACTAAATGAACAATTAAATACTTACATAAACTTCTTCAATCAAAAACATATATATTTTTAACGGCATGGAAAAGAGCATTACATGATAGAGGCTGTCAAAAGACATCACATCACCAGTCACATTGTGAAGCTGTTTGACATTCTATGCAAAACAAAATCAAAACATTTCTTCGTATCAAAATCGAATCATCTTTTCTTCCTTGTAAAACAAAATATGTGTAGGCTACTTACGTCAACTAGTCAGCAATCAATCAATCTGCAACTTTCGACAACAATAGGTGTGTGCAGAGCGCTACAATCTAAGCCTGCCATTTCTTTGGTGGTCCAATCAAATGCAAAGAATAAGACTTCAACCTCTCTAACTTGTAATCCCTCATAACTGTAAATATCTCAAATATTCAGTTTCACCGGGGAATATGTCACAGTACCAAAGCTACAGACACTCCGACTTCCATTTCACTGGGACTTTTAGCTAGGCTCATTAGCTGTTAGCTAAGGCCTAGTTTTACGTGGTGTTACTCGGTTATTATTTATGCTTTAGCCACAGGTCTTACTTATGTGGAATGACAAAATGTTGAAGCATCCAAATATTGTTTTCAATTCAGGGAAAACAGGAAATAGTGTGTATTAGACAAGCTAATGCTATCTCACCAGCAGCTGGCTTCAGCTAGTCACTGGGGTTGGGTATTACCAATTATGTAGTTTTTTGTTTTCTATTGTAAAATAATGTACATGATAAACTCAGATTCTGGTCTTACTCGTGACCAATAGCCTATCCTGCATTTCGGCCCAGCAGGGCAACACGAATGGATGGGATTTAGATCCTGGTGCGACATGCTAGTTTTATGACAAGGAGTAAATTGATATTCTAATTGTTTCATACAGAAGAGGCACAACTGTCACATGTGGCTGTGACAGCATGCGTCAGGGCAGCGATAGTGCGACACTATAGTCTGCTATGAGCCTCTGCGGGGAGTGCAATTTAAATCACTGCCTGCATCTCTGTGCTCTCACAGCTCTGAAAAGGATGATCAGACAAATATGTTCTTTTTTGGGGTGGGGTGGGGGGGGTGCATGTCATTCATATCTATCGTAGGACACCGGAAACTGAACAGAACATGCCCATTGAACCTTTATACGTTTCACCTCTACTTCCTAATCCTCAAATCACAAATTGTCCGGAAAATAGGAACTCTCGAGAAGAACGACGTCTCTCAACACTGATGGGGCCAAATGTTCCCCCAGCAGACATGTTTGACTCGCCATAGAGCAGGAAAGGCCCGGGTTGTCACTAATAACATTACCGACGGGCTCCTGCTCCATTCCAGTGGCCCCCGTAAACCGTGACAGTGTGACAGTGAGCCAGCATGCACAACACCAGGACCACGGCACTGAAGCGGCTGAGTGGAATTCATCGTGGCATCAGTCATCATTTACACACATATTCCTCTCCCAGAATGCATTTTGGAGGTTTCCCCGCCTTTCTTTATACGTTACAGCCACAGCAACAACTCAACTTCTGCTCTGCTTGTTAAAAAGCAAAAACACAGGAACAAAAGTGGCCCTTGCTTGTTTCGAGAGGGGAGATTCTCATGAAATTAATGGAAACCATTGGCTGATTGTAAAGCAAGAAAACCAGACATCACAGATCTTAGGAGTGCAACTGGAATGTGCTTTGTGATCAGCTTTAATAAAACGTGCAATGCATGATTGCTTTGTTTATAACGTAGACCTCATCTGCGGCCACAGGTCTGACCTTGTGCAGCTTTGAGCTGTCTCAGCAGAGCGTCCGAGCGCGGCGGCTGACGCAGCGAGACGTCTGCCCGTTTGGGGACAGAGGGTGTATGTAGGTCAGCGGCGGGCCCGCATGCTGTGACAGCAGCACGGTCGCTGTGCTGTGCAGCAGGACGGGGATCGGAGTGGACAGAGAGAGGAGAGAAAAAAGAGAGAGAGAGAGAGAGAGAGAGAGAGGGAGCGAGAGAGAGAGAGAGGGAGCGAGAGAGAGAGAGAGGGAGCGAGAGAGAGAGGCCCCCCTCACACGTCAGCACCGATACTTCCTCATTTGCCCCCTTAAACACTGTGACATTATCAGGCCACGCAGAGCAACGTCCGCCCTCATTACTCTCACCTCTGGTACCGCGGCGAAGTGGGCAAAGAGGAGCCGGAGAAGAGGACACCGGCAGAAATAGGGAAGGGACATCCGAGCATGGTGCATGTCTGAAAATGTCCGGATTGGTCATTTGACAGGCAGATGGTCCGTCCATGTCGAGACACAAGTGACGATCAAACACAACAATGGTACAGTGTTGACAATGCAGAGCTGTGTAAACACAACTTGATTATAATAAAATAAAAATGTAGAGCTACTGGCAAAGCACACTAGTTTAGGATTTAAAGAAATGGGAGAATTAATTAAAACAAATTGATTTATTCCTTTCCTCAAGTACATATATTATAACAAATAATGTGATTGAAATGTATTAATTCATACCAACCAAGTAGTTCTTTAAGCACATCTTTTATTGAAAAAAAAGTAAATAGTACAATACAATATACAAGCCTTTCTAATCTCACAAATGATGTCATACTGCCATCTAGTGGCTCAAACAGAGGTTCAGATGACGTTTAAAAAATGCAACAAAAAAAAAGACAAATGAACCCCGATGGTCACAAGTATTAACATTTTGTGTTTGAGATCATTTCACACTAAGAATGTCAGTGAAACCGCTTTAGGAAGAACAGAGCAGTAATAACTTCGTAGATGTTGGTCCATTCTATGAAAATAATGGGTTTGTATAAAGTTACAAAGGCGAGTGTTACAACCTTTTGTCATTGCTGTTGGCGAGTCTCTGAAATGTAACAAATGATTATGAACACAACCAAAAAATAAATAAAAAAGGAGCTCATCGGTTATAAGGATGCATTGAACCGGAGGCAGATTTGATGTTTGTCTTGATGCTGCTTGGCATTTTTCCTGAGAAAGAAAAGAAATAGGGAGGAAAATTACTGCATTTGTTACAATGTGTTTGTGTACTCTGAAATCTTAAGAGTTCAACAAAATTCAGGGGTTTATTTTTCTATACCATTAGGCTCATTTGAGATTAATTCCTGTCAAAGAAGTCACAATTCACAAAGAAGTCGTACAGTTTCCAGCAGCATCATCTGACTGAAGAAAATATTATTTGGTAGATCAATCTGTTCAGCTTTTACTAGCCAATAATGTATGTTTAGATGATCTTGTGTGTGGAAGAGTATCACATTAGGGTTTAATCATTAAAGAGTGTATTTATAAAATTATTTCAATATGGTTAAAGTAAAGATCCTGTCCACCGAAAACTCAGTCACGTCCTAAAATGAAGACATTAATTAATAGTGCAAAACATTCCAACAATTAGACACACCCAAAAGAATATGAAGAGCAGCAAGGGCTTAAAGGGATAGTTCGATGTTTTGAAGTAGAGTTGAATGAGGTCTTTATCCATAGTCAGTGTTTTACCTACAGTAGATGGTGGTTAGTACACCCCCAGTTTGGAGAAGCAGACAAGGAATACTACTCCTGAAACCTAATTTAGACACACAAAAAACCCCACTATATTTTCCCCACTTTATTTTGCCATCAGACATAACTTAACTACTGTTTTTACAAATAGAGCATTGATTATTTTCACCTTCAATTCAGTTCTCCACACTTAAACTGATGTTTTATTTTTTTTGGTGGCTGAAATACATTTTGCTGCTGCTCCTGTCCACAGCAGTACATTGCTTTGCTGCTACTCTGGCAATACACAGACTATGCATTGTACCTCATACAAGCCCACTTCAAAACAACCGAACTATCTCTTTAACATCAGTACAAATTTATTGTTAGAACGCAAACAACCAAAGTGGTCATGGCGCAATACTAAACTAGCTCTCCAGGTCTCCTACCTGGCTGCCCTTGCTGCTGTGGAGCCAGAGGTCCTCCCATACCTGCTTGCTGGCTTGAACCACCACCAATGGTGACCTGCTGCAAGGTTGGACCTCCACTCATCATGGGCCCTTGTCCCGGATGTCCAGGGGCCACTGGACCAGGAGGCCTACACTTGGAAAGCCCCTTTCCAAATGCAACTGCTCCGACCAATGCGTTAGTGTCAGCAGGGTTGAATGATGGTTTGTTCTGTCGTATTGCTGTGGGGAAGGAACAAAAAAACCTGCACATGAGTCAACATATTTCAATTAATTAATACTTCTTAGAGGAGTTACCTGGACACTGAAAGTGCAACATACCTGCGCTCTCTGAATCTCTGTCATCCCGAGGATTGTTCAGCTTCTCCAGCAGATTGGAACAAAGTTTATTCAACGTCTGAATCTGTTTCTGTTGATGAAAATATAACCAGGGGCATTTGAACAAAGATACTCCACAGCTGTAAAAAAATAATAATGCAAGGCACGACAAAATTACATTTATGCGTACGAGTAAGACAGCATCGATCCACTCAGTTTGTGCGATAACTAACTGACCTGTGCCACCTCTGGGCCAATTCGCGCCGCCTCTACACTCAG
Organism: Myoxocephalus aenaeus; assembly: GCA_038501785.1. Classification (NCBI taxonomy): domain Eukaryota; kingdom Metazoa; phylum Chordata; class Actinopteri; order Perciformes; family Cottidae; genus Myoxocephalus; species Myoxocephalus aenaeus. The sequence goes on from JBAMJR010000011.1 coordinate 5,307,968, forward strand.
CTGTTTCTCCTGCTCCTCCACCTCTGGATCAGGCTTGGTCCGCAAGTAGTCTGGTACAATCTCATGGCTGAACACTGGGACACGCTGCTCTGTGAGTTTCTGTGGGGGGAGAAGCGTTGGCCGTGAATGGAAAGGTTAGAGAGAATGCTTAAAAAGCAACAAAGATACAACACCCACACATCAGAGAAGCGGAAACGTCAGTCCGTGGCTTTGATACTCACTGCTAAATCCTCATCCCGGTCTGGGGACAGAAGCAGCGGTATTATAACCTGGTTGCGAAACGATGGTGTCTTCTCGTTCTTTAGCAGTTTATTGATGCTGTTCAGCTGACCGGATAGCAGGGCGAAGTTGTCCAAAACAGAGGGCCTGAATGACACAAACACAAATAACAGCATCAGAGAAGAAGAAGAAGAAAAAAACACTCCACAAAAGGGTGTTTAAATGTGTACATTTTGATGACAAAACAGGAGCATCTTTTGTCAAACATACAAAGTTGTTTCACCTTTTTGTGTTAAGGCAGGAGGAAACTGACAAAGTAATGTCAGAGCGAACAAATATATTCAAGGATGAAACTGGACCGTTTGTAAACCTGATAAATAGCGTAGACTAGAGCAGTGGTTCTCAACCTTTTTTCAGTGATGTACCCGATGTGGAATATTTTTTCAGCCAAGTACCGCCTAACCAGCGCAAAGCATTTTTGGTTGAAAAAAACAATGTAATACACCACGCTGTGTAATATAGAATATATACAATTTAGTTACGAACTTACACTTATATTTTATTGAATATGTATTAAATAACTCTTTTCAGAAGGATTTTTGAATGGATGCTAATTTTAAATATATATTTTTTTCATCTCATGTACCCTTATTTGAGAACCACTGGACTAGAGCACTGCGTTTCACTAAAATCCATCAACCAGAGAGATGCAATAACAGTTTAAAAACATTTCAATATCATCTGGACAATCCACACTAAACCAACTTTCAAATAATGTTTCTTTTATATACACAATTGAATCCTAACTTGCCCGCAGAGAAAGACTCAAGATGTGACACCCAGAGGTGGTGCTGAAGCAGAGGGACTGGGCTCTGCTCGCCCTACACTCAAGTGTCACTCATTTTATGAAGGGCCAAAGCCTTATAAAACACTTATTATTAGAGAGGATTCTCCCTTTAGGTTAGACGGCACAAACTGATACCTAATCGCTATTCTTTGGGGGAAATGCTTTACTTACCATGTTAATCGCTCGTATTCATTTTCCAGCTTATAAATGAAACTGTGCAGGGCGTTTTTGACGTGAGCGACCCGAGAAGCGAGAGACTCCACCGCCGCCTCCAACTGCTTCTCCTCCCGCTGCTATGAGAAACGAGAGAGAAACGCTCCGCTGATGAACAAAAACACGCGAAATCAAGACAACAAGTTCATTTCACTGGCGTTGTATAATAGTACTACCGTTAGCTGTTAGCAAGCTAGCGACTGCGAGCTCTAAAAATAAGTAAACCAGAAGCGCCACATTCAAACATCTGCAGGTAGAACTGCAACGACAGGATCGGAGTATAACCGAGCAAAGTAGCACCCCCTAAATGACAATATATGACCATTAAAGTAGCATTACCTGCATTGTTGAACTAGTTTACAAGCTAACAGTGAAACGCTCTAGCTAAATCAGTCAAGGCAGAAGCACTTCCGATTAACCGTGTCAAAATAAAAGCACGTGTTTTGAGCATTTTCACGACACGGAAAAACACAAAAACTATAGTGGTGGAATGTAACTAAAGGTAACACTCTTGGATTATCTGAAAATACATTGTAGTATTATCAGTGTGTGGCTAATTTTGCTTTAGCAAAGGATCTGGATTACATATACTGGAGTATATGAAATTACACCTACCTTTGTGTGTATATATATATATATATATATATATATATATATATATATATATATATATATATATATATATATATACCTTTTTAACGCACTGAAACTCCGCTCAGCTTCAGCTGAGGAAACAGGCACAACGATCAAGATCCTGATCAGCTTCTCCACTTCGTCAAAGAGCCCCCTTACCTCTCTTGGCATTGCCCTAAGAGTTTCTACAGCTTCCCTAGTGGTGCTGACTGAACACTTTGATCGGAACATTGCCAGCTGAGTTTTCAGAATCTCCTTGTCAATTTCAAAGTATGGTTCAATGGCATCATCTAAAATGCCCGAGAGAAGAATATTCTAAATTTTTCTGAGTTTCTCCAAATCCGGTTGGTTAAACCTTTCCCTAAACTCTCTGGTGTGGAATTTGAACTGGCTCTAATCCAAGTTTTTCTACCATCGCCTCTGCCTTCTCAAACAACTCTTGGAACTTTTCATCACTTCTTTTTTCCTGTAGAATTGAGGTGACATAGGAGACAGCAGCCTGCATACCTCCAACCGTTTCTGACTGCTTTTGCAGTGACCTGTTTAGACACTCAAGCTCTCCCAACACCTCAGAGGCCACTAGCAGTCCAAGAACAGTCTTGCCCTTCAGGAAGCGTTCCATGAGACCATTGGCTCTGGGACCTGAGTCAGAAACCGCCAAAGCCATTTCCTCCAAGCTAGTCAATATAGTCTCATACTGACTAAGAACTGTGTCAACAGCTTGGCCACGCACTGTCCACCTAGTTGGACAAAGAGGTTTCACACTTTTAGTATGCCCCTCACCTATAGCATGTCCAGCCAGTACCCCTTTGAATTTGCCGGATTGGTTACTGAGAGTTCCAAGTTCATGGACCCACTGCAATGCGTCGCGTACTAAGGGAGAGGCACTGCATGCACACTGCATGCACACTGTGTTATAAGATTCACACAATGTGCACCACAGTGCACATACAATGCTAGTGGTTGTTCTTTTTTCAAAACTGCCTGTGCCCCATTGAACTTTCCTGACATATTGGCTGCTCCATCATAAGTTTGACCTTGCAACCTTGATATTGGTAAATTTAATCTCAGAAGCACATCAACCACTAGCTTTGCCATCTGTTCCCCAGTTGTCCCTGGCACCTCGTAGTGTTGCCAAACAAGGCAAGATACTCATTTTGGCATTGTGGGCTTACATAGTTGTGGCTACGTGTCAGCCAAGAGGTCAGAAGAGGGTCTTCTGTTGCCATGAATTTGACAAGGTGGTACAAATTACCCTCGTCTACCTCATGTCCTCTAAAGGCAAGCCCCTGTCTAGCAAGATACCTCATGCATCCCATCATTTGAATTAGACAGTGCCTTGCCCTGCTGTGTTTTAGCCATTGCACCTAGTAGTTGGGTGTGAACTGGCGTTTTCTCCAATGCATTTCTTGTTACAGCATGATTGTGTGCTTTACTCGCTTGATGGCGATTAAAGCTTTCAATGGCATTTTTCCAATTACTAAAACCATTTAAGCAGAAGGCTGGGCCTTTTTTTTTTTTCAGAGTGGTCTTTTTGATGGTGTATGATTTGACACACTCAAACCAAAGTACCTTTTTCAAAGTAGGGCTTGAAGAGGACACTGTGTCTGCAGGATGTTCCTCAAGTGTTCAAGAATTGACAGAACATGTTATAGTACAATCATGATTATTTATTTAGCAATTACATACATGAAATGCATACCTACAAGGCATTGGACTCAGCTCCCCTGTCTGTCTATCTCCTCACAGTCAGCACGTCTCAGGCAGAGAGAGCCCCGATTGTCAAGAGCCGGGCGTATTTATTCTCTTCTGACTTTCTCTTCATCTGACTCCATTGCCCTTTTCTACTTCCTTTTCGTGCTCATTCCTTACTTTACTAATACATTTCTTGTGGGATTGGTCCAAAGACATACGCTCTAGTCTAGACAGGGGGTCACATGGAAATGGATTTTTCACTCTTCTGGGCGACGAACATAGTATTATACTAGAAGAGTGAAAAATCCATTTAAAAGTTTCTATACAATTACAGATAATAATACGAGTGAGTTTGCAAATATATTGTGCAAACTTTGGTCATGACTAGTCCCTAGGTCACTATGCAAACCTACGCCCTTGACTGAGACCCTCAGCTCCTTTAAATCCAGATTGAAGACTTTTCTGTTTGCTGTTGCCTTTAACACTTCCGGAACTCGCGAGGCGGATCGGCATTTTACGATGTTTACGTTTTGTAAATATTCATATCTTCGCGATAATACAGCCCAGAAATATGGGTTGAGTACTACTGGAAACAGTAGACTTTCCACTTCCGCTGCCTTCCTCCCGCGACATCCTACGCGATTCACACAGAGAGATAGGAGCATGGATGTGTCGTGTGACGCGGTGCGTAAAGTACTCGTCACACGAAATCCTTCACCGTGATTTGTCGATTCACGTGTCCGTCGACATTTTGTGAAATAAACTAACCAATGAACACTCAGGAAATCACAAAGGACTACACACCTGAGCTTTATAAACAGGCTGCAGTTTTCAGATTCAGTCAGAGAGAAGCGAGATTATGCCGACGAAGCAAACAGGACGACGGAGGAGCTTCAGAGCCTGAAGGCTTCGATTCCTATGATTAAGAGGAATATGCCAACAAGAGGGATCCATTTGAAGATGGGTAAGCATATTTACTAAACTTTGTTTTGCAATAGCATATTTACGCCAGCAGAGTGAGCACATTTAGCTCACGGTTACGCTGTCCGTTACGTGTCCGTAAGACTGCACGGTGCGTAATCGTTACGACCATCGTAACTATCGTAACTATCACAGTCATCTTTCTTTCAGTGATCTTAGTACTGACTAGTAATGTATTTTACAGAGAGCACCATGCACACTGCTCAATCGTAACTTTCACTGTCATCTTTCTTTCAGTGATCTTAGTACTGACAAGTAGTAATTTATTTTACAGAGAGGATTCACAGCTGCAGCAGCCTCTGAGTCCGTCTCTGCCTGCCACTCCACCACAGCCATCCCCACCAGCAAAGAGGGCGCGTGCTCCCCGACGACTACCTGCACCACAGTCACCAGCCGGGCCGAGAAAGACGGCATCGCGTGCACCCCGAGCTCCACCACAGCCACCAGCACCTACGCTGTCGTGGAAGACGGACAAAGACCCGGACACTGCTCCCCCTGTCTCCAGGTTCCAGCCCGGACACCAGGTCCACAGCTCAGCGCCACATCAACACCCGTTGAACTCTTCAAACTGTTCTTCCCTGAAACGGTACAGACACTGTGTGAAAATACAAATAATGATCCAACCAGTTCTCAGCCTGGGCTGGAAGCGCTCATTTTTACACAGAAGACATCAAGTTTTTATCTCAAAGTTCAAACGTCTGGACATCATTTATAATTTACAAATCTGATTCGCCCTAACTATCAGAAGGTAAAGATAGTCTCCGCCCTACTGACTTCAAGGCACATCGCGTACAACACTATCTGTGCCTCTCTTCTCTAATTGTTTTAATATCAAACATTTGTGTATGATTGAATGTGTTGGGTGTGCCTCTGACCGTTCTTTGGTCTCTACTGTACCATCCTGTATCAGTCACAGCTGAGCTACACTCCCTCTCTCGCTGACTCCTCACATCTGACCTTGAACATCCTCAGCTTTGCCCCTGTTTCACACACACATTAGAAGACTTATTTATCATCACACAAAATTATTCAAGCGTGCTGATTATTAATAATGATCATCACTCCGCACCGCTCCTGCCCAGGCACCTGCAGGTCATCTTCCTGTGCCTATCTCTGCTGCTGCTGCATCCTGCCCCAAAATGAAGGCAACAATGGGTCACAGGTTTTGGGAGTATTGCAAAAGCTAATTCCTGCGAAAAGTCACACCATGGAAGTGCAGTGAGTGTGAGGTTTCCCTCGGCCTGCAGCTGGACAGAAACAAGGCATTGCATGACATGGCATAATGGTATGCCATTGAAACATTTTTCTGTTTTCTATTTCTGAACATGCATACACATATACAAGTAAACGTGCCTCGCCTTATGAAATACCGCTGCCTTTATTAACTCTAGACTGACATGTTGGCTGGAATATATACAGGTATATGTATGTGTATGTATGTATGTGTATATATATATATATATATATATATATATATATATATATATATATATATATATATATATATATATATGTGTGTGTGTATATATATGTCTACCTCAATAACCTCAAAAACACATCTCACTACAAGTTATATATACACTCACCTAAAGGATTATTAGGAACACCTGTTCAATTTCTCATTAATGCAATTATCTAATCAACCAATCACATGGCAGTTGCTTCAATGCATTTAGGGGTGTGGTCCTGGTCAAGACAATCTCCTGAACTCCAAACTGAATGTCAGAATGGGAAAGAAAGGTGATTTAAGCAATTTTGAGCGTGGCATGGTTGTTGGTGCCAGACGGGCCGGTCTGAGTATTTCACAATCTGCTCAGTTACTGAGATTTTCACGCACAACCATTTCTAGGGTTTACAAAGAATGGTGTGAAAAGGGAAAAACATCCAGTATGCGGCAGTCCTGTGGGCGAAAATGCCTTGTTGATGCTAGAGGTCAGAGGAGAATGGGCCGACTGATTCAAGCTGATAGAAGAGCAACTTTGACTGAAATAACCACTCGTTACAATGTGCAGCAAAGCATTTGTGAAGCCACAACACGCACAACCTTGAGGCGGATGGGCTACAACAGCAGAAGACCCCACCGGGTACCACTCATCTCCAAAAATGTTGCCTGGTCTGATGAGTCTCGATTTCTGTTGAGACATTCAGATGGTAGAGTCAGAATTTGGCGTAAACAGAATGAGAACATGGATCCATCATGCCTTGTTACCACTGTGCAGGCTGGTGGTGGTGGTGTAATGGTGTGGGGGATGTTTTATTGGCACACTTTAGGCCCCTTAGTGCCAATTGGGCATCGTTTAAATGCCACGGCCTACCTGAGCATTGTTTCTGACCATGTCCATCCCTTTATGGCCACCATGTACCCATCCTCTGATGGCTACTTCCAGCAGGATAATGCACCATGTCACAAAGCTCGAATCATTTCAAATTGGTTTCTTGAACATGACAATGAGTTCACTCATAAAGTAAAGTACGATTCATCGAAAGGGTACAGTGACTTACTGCTTGGCAAAAAAATTCGAAAATGTCTTACTGTCATTCCAGAACACTAGCCACGTAGTCTCAGCTCAAACGGTTGCTATTTAGGTCACCGCTGACCATAAGCTATTGCTGGCTAGAGCCACACATTGCAAGCAGGACATTGCTGTCTTCAAGCGATCGCTGGATAAGATTTAAAAATAGTAGCTCTGACATTACATTACATTTCATTTAGCTTACGCTTTTATCCAGACACTTTTATCCAAAGCGACTTACAATAAGTGCATTCAACCATGAGTACAAACTAGAATCAAGAAAGTACAATTTCTTCAAGAAAGCCATACTACAAAGTGCTATAAGTAAGTGCCATTTAAGTGCTACTAAGGTGCTACTTTCTTTATTCAAGATATAGTCGAAAAAGATGTATTTTTAGTTTGCGGCGGAAGATGTAGAGATTTTCTGCTGTCCAGACAAATGCTCTGGTCAGTAGACCGCTTTGTAACAATACGTTCACAATAACCAATATCATCTCTTCAACCTACTACTGAACAAACCATCAACATTTTCAAACAAATTGCTGTTTTGTAAAGTTGAAATTGTTGCTCACTGGAAATATGCAATAAAATGTGATGAAATTAATAAAAATAAATAGTATGGTTGTCTGTTTCTCGATTTAATTCTAACCCATTTTACTTATTCTTCTCTTAATTAATTTCTAAAATTTGCTGCTGTTAGTTGTTTGTCGGGTTGAAAATTGCTCTATTCAAAGCACCATGGTGTCATGATAGTGCGGGCTGGACCCAAAAGCAGCGACATTGAGCAGGAGTGAAACACAAAACACTTTATTCGTCAGAGAGAGGTGTGGGGTCAGGTGTCCTCCGCGGGCTGGAGGCTGGTCGGAGGCGAGGCAGTTCTCCCGTAGGATTCCAAGGGGGCTGCTGGGGAGAGCACAAGTTAAGCAGACCAGAAATAGGCAAAAGTCCAAGAGGCCGTAGCAGTCGTTCCTGGGGACAAGCACAAACAATCTGGTGAGGTGTTGAGGAGCACTGAGGTAGATATACAGAGGGAGCTTGATTGGTGAATGGTTACAGGTGTGTGAGTAGATTGGCAGCAGGAGGGGGAAGGAAAGGCCACGCCCAGGCAGACACACACAAGACCATGACACATGGCCCAAACTAAAGAGTCTCACATCCGCGTATGCAACACCGTCATATGAATGAAACTACTGTCTTTTACCACATTTTAAACATTTACCTGTGCGTCATCCCAGTGTAAAAGGTTCCCAAATAGAATCTGAATATAGTCAACATTCACATTATCCCTTGTGACTTGAATTAATAGTAACTATATAAGTTGTAATGAAGAGTGGTGTGCAGTAGAGTTCACACATATTTAACTGACGTCTCTTCAAAGTGATAAATTGGTTTATTTTGTTAAATGCTTATGTCCTTGACTCCTCTCTCCTCACCTTCTCCGCTCGCATCTCCCGTGGGTGTGACTAAGAGGAAAGGAATAGAGAAGACAAGTCAACATAATACATAACATCTATAGTCACCGCAAGTGATTCATTGTCTCTTTAGATTTTGCCTTTGACCGTTAGCTTCAGCCGGTGTGCTTTGCGTCGATAATAACCCAGGGGGTATTCAGTCTGCTAACAGCACCATGGCCAGTCTGCTTTCAGTGCAATGGGTTGCCTTTCTGAGGAAATCCAGGACTTATTTAAGAACTGCTGATCTGGGCATCAAGAGACACTACAGCAGCCAAAAGGATTCTTCAACCGAGTATTTGAGCCAAAGTGTTGTGCCATTGATGCATGACCAAAAGAGTTTACCCAGGTAAGGAGACAAATGTGACATTTGTCAGACACATTTTATTTCACATGATTAAAACTGTGACTGTCAAAGGGTCTGTGTCACTCTGCCAGGCCGTCACGAAATAATGTATTAATTTATTTATGAAATAAATTGTTCTATGAAAAAGTTAATTTTTACAAATGAGCACTATTTGTGCCAATAAAACAAGCATATCCTGTATGTTACCTCCCACGTTAGTTTTGGGATTATAGAAACTCTGATATGATTGTGACATGCAGCAATAAATTCATTATTTTGAAGTTGAAGCACTAACTCAAAGTCAGGTTTAGACTGTTAACTGTAAATATCTGGATTCATGAGGACTATTCCAGTCTTGCTGCTGTTCATTTTCTGAAAGCTTTTGATCAATAACTTGAAATGTAAAATATAAATGCTGTCACATTGAGTCCAAGTTGTATTTGAATAAAATCCCCCTTCGTTTAAAGGTCAGTGGTATTGACATTCACTAACATTTTTTTAAACTTAATTTAAACTTAATTTATTAAGGATAATCTATTGAGATTTAAAAATCTATTTTAAAAGGGGATCCTGTTCAAGATGACAGTGGACACAAAAAACATACAGGAAAAACTGATTTAAAAACAAAACAGCAGAAAGATAAGAAAAAAAATACATAAAAGAGATGACAGACCAGCAAATTAAAATCAAAGAATTTTTAATTTCACATTGAAATTTTTTCTGCTGTTGGACGATAAAAGTATTCTATCATTTGATCTTAACGTGACAAAATGTGAACAAGTGTTTTTAATTGTTTAGGCTACCCATTCCAAAGCTGGAGGATACTGTCAGGAGGTATTTAGCTGCCCAGAGGCCTCTGTTGGATGATGACCAGTTCAGGTGCATTAAACCGAAAATCAACCTTTATGATGTAATTATTTGAAACAATAGTGTCTATATTAACTACTTGAATCTTACCTGCAACAATCTAAACTATGAATCATCAGAACAACAGAGAAAATTGCACAGGATTTCCAGAAAGGTGTGGGGAAACAGCTGCAAGAGGAACTGGTAGCTCAGGACCAAAATAATAAACACACAAGCTACATCTCAGGTGAGTGTGTTAGTCTGACACTTTACCCTGATATTGAGCATCTCAGATACATCACTAATGAATCTGTTCGATTTATTTATTTTCTCTCAGGACCATGGTTGAACAAGTTTCTTTCGAATCGCTTCTCTGTGATACAGACCAACCCCTTCTTGCTCTTTAATCTTGACCCTAAAACAGAGTACAATGACCAGCTTGTGCGGGCGACCAATCTGGTGTGTTCAGTAGTGCGCTTCATGAAAACACTGCGAGCCGGATTCCAGGAGCCAGAGGTTTTCCACCTCAACCCGTCAGAGAGTGAAAGAACAAGGTCCATCCGCTGGGTCCCGTCTTCACTGTCCCGCCCCCTGGACATGTCTCAGTTCTTGCACCTCTTCAACACAACTCGCATCCCCAAGAGGGGGAGAGATGAGCTCTTCACTGACAAGAAAGCGCGACATCTCCTCGTTATGAGGAAAGGCAACATGTATGTGTTTGACATTGTAGACAGGGATGGGAATTTGGTGACGCCTGCAGAGATTCAGTCCCACTTGAAGTACATTTTGTCCGACCCAACGCCAGCGGCTGCCTTTCCTCTCGGGGTCCTGACCAGTGAGAACAGGGATGTGTGGGCCGGGCTGAGGGACAAGCTGATAGCTGCTGGAAATGCAGAGGATTTACGGAGTGTCGACAGCGCCCTTTTCTGTCTCAGCCTGGACGATGAAAGCATGAGGGACCACATCCACATCTCCCACAACATGCTGCACGCCGACGGCTGCAACCGGTGGTTTGACAAGTCCTTCACAGTCATTCTGACCAAAGATGGAGAGGCAGCCATCAATTTTGAGCACTCCTGGGGCAACGGCTTAGCTATACTTCTTTTCCTCAATGAGATCTTTCAAGACACAACTGAGCGGCCGCTGGTAAACCCGGGCTCTGCTGCTGCTGCTGTGGATTCAGCCTCTGCTGTGCGCAGACTAAAGTTCAACCTGGACAGCGAGCTGGAGAATGGCATCAGAAGAGCCAAAGAGAACTTTGACTCAACTGTATCGACACTTACCATTGATGCCATGGAGTTCAAGAAAGGTGGCAAGGCACAGTTAAAGAAGAGCAAGATGAGTCCAGATGCTGTAGTCCAGCTGGCTTTTCAGATGGGTTTCCTGAGGCAGTATGGACAGACAGTAGCAACATATGAGTCCTGTAGCACTGCAGCGTTCAGGCATGGCCGCACAGAAACCATCCGGCCAGCCACCACACACACAAAACGTTGTTCACACGCCTTTGTTCTCCAGCCAGGACAACACAGTGTGGAGCAACTACAGGCCATGCTGAGTGAATGCTCTAAATATCATGGGCAGCTCACCAAAGAAGCAGCTATGGGTGTGTATCAGACATTTCTACATTTATTTAAAGGATTACAACTTGTGCTTTTTGTGAAATATTCAATGTGGTTCTGCAGATATAGTTTTACTTGTAGTCATTACACTGTCAAGATAGTCTTTCCCTGTTGGTAATTTAATAGGTTGTTAGGTCATTTATTAAGAGGGATATATCTAGACCTAATATCTTCTGATGACTGGGTTAAAATAATCTGTAAATTAGCTTTTTTTAGACAACACCGGTCTCAAATCACACACACAGACACAGACAGACACAGACAGACACACACACACACACACACACACACACAACACACACACACACACACACACACACACACACACACACACACACACACACACACACACACACACACACACACACACACACCTACCTTTTGATCTTCTGTACTAACCACTTCTTTTATTTTTCTCACTAGGACAAGGTTTTGACCGTCACCTGTTTGCCCTGCGATACCTGGCCAATTCAAAAAGCGAGCCTCTGCACAGCCTTTACACAGACCCAGCTTACGCTGCCATCAACCACTTCATGCTTTCCACAAGCACCCTCACCAGTCCAGCTTTGAATCTTGGTGGCTTTACCCCGGTGGTGCCTGATGGCTTTGGTCTTGGCTACGGTGTCCATGACGACTGGATCGGCTGCAATGTGTCCAGCTACCCGACTCGCAACGTCCATGAATTCGTGCAGTGTGTCCACAAGTCCTTAGAGGACATTTTCACTGTTCTGGAAGGAAAGACACTCGGTTAAGTCATAGAACATATTTGATGTTATGGAATAGTGATTGATTAACTTCTCTGGGCAACCATGCAGAAAGTGAGATGAATATGTAATGCACCACAAAATAAACATAAGTAGAATCACACTGCTTAAATGTGTATTTTTTTATTATTTTGATGGTTGAGCATTTAAATCTGTTCTTTAAAGGGGTTTGCATATTGCTATAGGTATTAAACAAGGGATCTTGTCAATTTATCAAAATAGATTTAATGGAAAACAAATTATAGTGTAAACCTTTGACTGCGGACACAAACCATGAGATTTATTTTATAATTAAAAAAAACACATTGAACCTTAAATACTGGAAAACTAACTTTCCACTGAAACAGATTTAATCATCTGACTTTGCAAGACTTCAGTCTACTCTTCAATTCAATTCAATCACATCGGATCAGGAAAAACTCCCCCAAATAAAGATAGTAAAAACCATTTCACAGGGGAAAAAGGGAGGAAACCTGAGGGAGAGCAACAGAGGAGGATCCCTCTCCCCTGATGGACAGAAGCAATAGACGTCATGTGACAAGAATGAATAACGTAACGGAGTTACAGCACATCCAATGAATATGACAGAAATTAATCATATAATGAGTGGTAGGCATGGTCCACGATCCAGATAACCACGATTCATGAAGCAGAAGGAGGTAGAGAGGAGGGGCATCAGCAGGGCCATGGCAGGAGGCAGGACTGGCTCCAGAGACAGCCCAATCCATGGCAGGGGGCAGGACCGGTTCCAGGCAGCCACGATCCATGGAAACTTGAGGCGAGGGAAGCACAGAGGCTCCCGAAAAAAAAAGTAGAGTTAGTAATGTGCATTGAAGAGACAATAATTTATTCAGAAGGAGAGAAAGAAGAGGAGAGAGGTGCGAAAGAAGAGAAGAGGAGAAGAGGAGCTCAGTGTATCCTAAGATGTCCCCCAGCAGTCTAGGCCTTTGGCAGCATATCTAGGGGCTGGACCAGGGCAAACCTGAGTCAGCCCTAACTATAAGCCTGAAACAGACCTAACTATAAGTGCTATCAAAGAAGAAAGTCTTAAGTCTACTCTTAAATGAGGTGACCGTGCCTGCCCCCCGGACTGAAAGTGGAAGCTGATTCCACCCGATAACTGAAAGCTCTAGCCCCCAACCTACTTTTTAAGACTCTGGGAACCACAAGTAACCCTGCATTCAGTGAGCGCAACGCTCTAGTGGGGAAATATGGTATTATAAGCCAGTGGAGAGCAGCTAGTACAGGAGTAATGTGATCTCTCTTCCGCGTCCTCGTTAGTACACGAGCTGCAGCATTCTGGATCAACTGGAGAGACCCAAGGGACTTACCGGAGCAGCCTGATAATAAGGAGTTACAGTAGTCCAGTCTTGAAGTAACAAATGTGTGGATCAACGTTTCTGCATCGCTTTGAGACAGGATGTGCCGGATTTTTTCGATGTTCCGTAGGTGAAAAAAGGCAGTCCTTGAGATTTGTTTCACGTGGGAGCCAAAGGACAGATCCTGGTCAAAAATAACTCTAAGATTCCTTACGGTGGTGGTGGTTGCCAGAGCGATGCCTTCCAGAGAAACCATATCATCAGATAATTGATTTCTGAGGTGTTCTGGGCCGAGTAAAATAACTTCAGTCTTGTCCGAGTTCAGCAGCAGGAAGTTGCAGGTCATCCAGGTTTTGATGTCTTTAAGACACACTTGAAGTTTAGCGACCTGGTGGATTTCATCTGGCTTGATCGACAGATATAGTTGAGTATCATCGGCATAGCAGTGAAAGTTTATGGAGTGTTTTCTGATAATATTGCCTAAAGGAAGCATATACTGTATAAGGTGAATACAATTGGTCCAAGCACAGAACCTTGTGGAACTCCATGATGAATGGCGGTGGTCATCGAGGCCTCATCGTTTACAAATACAAACTGAGATCGATCTGATAAATATGAATGACTTAAACCAGCTTAGTGCTGCACCTTTAATACCAATCGACTGGTCTAGTCTCTGTAATAAGATGTCATGGTCAATGGTGTTGAATGCAGCACTAAGGTCTAACAAGACAAGTACAGAGACAAGTCCCCTATCTGATGCTACTAGGTCATTAGTAATTGTCACTAGTGCTGTCTCTGTACTATGATACTTTCTAAATCCTGACTGAAACTCCTCAAATAAACTATTGTTATATAAAAAGTCACACAACTGATTTGTGACTACCTTCTACAGTATCTTAGAGAGGAAGGGAAGGTTAGAGATAGGTCTGTAGTTAGCCAACACCTCTGGATCGAGAGTGGGCTTTTTAAGAAGAGGTTTAATTACAACTTTAAAAGACTGAGGTACATGACCCGTTAGTAAAGACCCATTGATAATATCTAGTAGAGAGGTGCTAATTAAAGGTAAAACTTCCTTAAACAGCTTCGTCGGAACAGGGTCCAGGAGACAGGTAGAAGATTTAGAAGTAGAAACCATTGAAGACAGTTGGTCGAGGTTGATGGTAAAACATCCATCCAGACACACAACAGGGCCCACGGCCGCCTCCATGGCCATCCCATCTGAGGATGGACCGGCAGTAGTCGAGGGCAGGAGATCACCGATCCTGTCTCTAATAGCCAGAATCTTACCATTGAAGAAGTTCATGAAGTCATTACTACTGAGGTCTGTAGGAATACACGGATCCACCGAGCTATGACTCTCAGCCAGCCTGGCCACAGTGCTGAAGAGAAACCTAGGTTTATTCTTGTTTTTCTCTATTAGTGATGAGTAGTAGGCTCTTCTGGCATTACGGAGGGCCTTCTTATATGTTCTCAGACTATCCCGCCAAACCAACTGGGAGTCCTCCATACCGTTGGAGCGCCATATGCCCTCAAGCTTCCGTGATGCTTGCTTCAATATGTGGGTCTGAGGGTTATACCATGGAGCGAGCCTCCTTTGCTTAATGATCCTCTTTTTTAGAGGGGCTATGGAGTCCTGTGTCACTCTCAGTGAGCCAGACAAACTGATCAATCTGGGAGGGACCAAAGTTAGCACAGGAGTCCTCTGTTATATCGAGACATGGTAATGAATCAAATACAGAAGGAATTGCTTCCTTAAATCTAGCAACAGCACTGTCAGTTAGACATCTGGTGTAAAAACTCTTCCCTAACGCTGTACAATCCGGTAGTATAAACTCAAAAGTTATAAGGCAATGGTCTGATAAAAGAGGGTTCTGTGGAAACACTACTAAATGCTCCATGTCAATGCCATATGTAAGAACAAGGACAAGGGTGTGGTTAAAGCAGTGAGTCGGTTCCTTTACTCTCTCTGACAGAAGCCAATCGAATCCAACAATGAGCTAAATGCAACACTAAGGCTATCACTGCCGACATCCACATGAATATTAAAATCCCCTACAATAATAACCTTATCAGTCTTAAGGACCAAACTTGACAAAAACTCAGAAAATTCAGATATACATTTTGAATACGTACCTGGTGCCCGGTATACCACAACAAACAGAATCGGCTGTACTTTTTTCCAGGTTGGATGTGAAAGACTAAGAACAATCCAGGTTTAGGACCCGAGTCAAAGATAGCAGCTACTCCACCTCGAAGAATGTGCATATTAACATGACTTGGAGGAGTAGATTCATTTAGGCTGACATATTCCTCATGTCTCAGGTTGTCGGATATTCATAAATTTACTAATATAGCTTTGGAAAACAAAGATATACTATTTAGGAGTCCTATTGTGTTGCACTGTTGCAATAATGGTGTTAACCTTTATGAGGTTATTTTCTATAACTCCTCTTTTGGTTACTTTCTCTATAGACTTAAAGGTGGGCGACTGCGCTAAAGAAAATGCAGGGAATGCAGAGAAGGGTGTAAGACTACAACCAATCCGTAACTGTACGCTGGCACCGCCCTCGTGGGTAGGGGAGGGGGGAGCTCCACTCATGTGAGTGGTTGAAAATGAGGGCGACGTCTGATTGGCTACGGATAGGTCCATGTAGAAAAAATGCATTTACGAATCCAAAGGACGGCAGGGGAGTCTCATAAAAGCCACTCGTAAATGTGAACCTTTTCACAAACAAATGCAGAAATATATTTGTGATTTTTTTTAAATACATTGATATAAATCATTGGAATGTATTTGTAAACCCTTCTGTGTGCATTTGTGAATTGAATATATTTGTGAATTGTTCTGTGCGCATTTGCCATTAAAGAGACTGAAATAACCCCATAGTAAAACACCATCATTAAAATGTTCCCAAAGTCCAGCCATTATAAAGGATATTGAATAAATATCAACCTTGTATACATATTGATGCATTTGCTGTCATCTCTTTGAATCCCCTATGGCTAAGGCAGGCTTGTGGTCATTTTCGGCAGCACTTGACTCATTTTGAGTGGCTAAAAAGGCTGTCAGTCTCATTTAGATGGCTTTAGACGGCTCCTATAGCCTCACACAATTAAAAGGAAGGGCTTTAGACTTATATCGGCCTGAGAAAGGCAGAGATAGGGACAGAGGAATGAGGAAAAAAAGGTTTATCTGCCAATATTTTATTATGATTTGAGGGCACAAAAGCATAATTATGGTTGATTTAGTGTATATTACTGCTGTATTCGGATGTGCACAGAAACACAAACCTGTCTTCGGTGACATCTAATCCAGCTGCTTTACAGTGACGGCTCCGACTGTGTCCTCAACTCTCTCCTCGTGTCTGTGTAATAGGCCGATCATTTAGTATGGCCTCCACTTAACATAACAGTGTGAAATCCTTCATCCTCCTAACAGTGTTACGAATCCTCCTGACCATACATATGATGCGCTCCCAAACCCTGACGGGATCCAGCAGGGTTGAAACTCCATCTAATTCCTTCCTGTGCCTTAATATTTTTTATTTTATTGTGATCTGATAAAGCTACAGCTTCTCTGAGTTCTCTTTCAGCTCCCACAGTTACGTTGTTTGATCTCATCGTAGAAACTTGTCCTCGTCACCACCACCAGGCAGACGAGCGTGATGACGATGACGCCACTTGATAACTTCTTTAAGACAGGAAAAGGCTTCAAACTCCCATATATATGATATTTACTCACGTATATTATGTTGTAGAGCCAAATGTTAAACTCTCCAAAGCTTCTGAACTGGAAGTGCCATAATGATAACTCATTTCCGGGTTTTGAGACTCAACTGCAGCGCTCCATTGTACTGAAATGTTCACATCAGCAATTGGATATTTGTTAAAATGTGAATGATGATATACATTGTGAATACTAATGTGTTGGTCAGATGTCACTCAAGAAGTGGCACCAATTCATCTTTTATTCTGAAGCAACAAACAGCCAGGCATAGACTTTGTATCTAAAACATTTTATTTGGATCAAAAAGGCGTTAGTTGTTCAATAGTGTCCCAGTTAAGCATGGAGTATACAAATTTGCACAGAGACGGATTAACCCTGATTCACAGTTCCCTAAACATGGAATTTCTCATTTGTGAGGCACACAGTTAGTTTGACGTCAAGGTTTGTGTTAATTTACTTTTACATTACATTACATTACATGTCATTTAGCTGACGCTTTTATCCAAAGCGACTTACAATAGTGCATTCAATCATGAGTACAAACTCAGAAAAACAACAATCAATAATCAATAATCAATAAAGTGCAGTTTCTTCACTCGAGTTAAATTTCGAAAATTACAAAGTGCTATAAATAAGAGACATCAAGTGCTACTAGAGTGCTAGTACAGTGCTACCTTCCTTATTCAAGGTGTAGTCGAAAGAGATGCGTTTTTAGTTTTCGGCGGAAGATGTAGAGACTTTCTGCTGTCCTGATGTCAATGGGGAGCTCATTCCACCATTGAGGAGCCAGGACAGCAAACAGTCGTGACTTTGTTGAGTGTTTAGCTCGTAGTGACGGAGCTACAAGTCGTTTAGCAGAAGCCGAGCGGAGTGCCCGAGCTGGGGTGTACGGTGTTACCATGTCCTGTATATAGATAGGACCCGATCTGTTCGTGGCATGATACGTAAGTACCAATGTTTTGAAGCGGATGCGGGCGACCACCGGTAGCCAGTGGAGTGTGCGGAGGAGCGGGGTAGTGTGGGTGAATTTCGGGAGGTTGAAGACCAGTCGAGCAGCTGCATTCTGGATGAGCTGTAAAGGTCGAATGGCATTAGCGTTTAATCCACAGTTATGGCACAGCCGTGTTAACTTGGTGAGGGGAGTTCAGAAGAGGCTGTCGACGTCGCCCATTTCCACAACCACTGTCTTCAGCTGGGAGTAGTACTCGATGGTCACCTGGCCGTTCTCTCTGCCAAAACCTGGTGCAGCACAGTAGATATCCGTTTTAGTGATTCACCCTCCTTTCATTCAGTAAAGATAATGCAGGTCACTCGCTGCAATTCAATGTTATACTATGAATGCATTTCTTTAATAATTCGGAACATTTTAATCTAATTTTTTTTAAACACCCCACCTGACATCTTGTATCCTCCAAATGGCACTTCCACAGGACTGATGTTGTAGTTGTTGATGAAGCAGGTCCCTGCCTCCAGGTTCTCAGCCACGCGATGGGCTCGGGAAATGTCCCTGCATTCAGAGGAAAGGAACAAGATTCAATTTGTAAGCATAAAAAGAAAAAGGTCTGTACGCAACTTGACCACACAGTTGAAATGCTGCGTTGTCTGCCCTCCAACCTCACAGACTACTGTTGCGCAACAAATTCCACTTTGTAATTGCAACACTCTTATTTGCTGCTCTGTGGAAACCCTGGACAGCAGCCAATGGGACGCAATATCAGCATTACCTCTGATAGCAAACTGTCAGCGTTGTTAATCAGTAGTTACGACAATCTTCAAAGTAACTGCACGCGTGTACTCTGCTGACCTGGTGAAGACGCCAGAGGCCAAACCAAACGTGGTGTTGTTGGCTCTTCCGATCACTTCTTCCTCCGTGTCGAAAGGCAGCACCGACATGACCGGGCCAAAAATCTCCTCCTTTACACAGGTCATGTCATCCCTGCAGTTGTCTGCACCGGGGGGGGGGGGGGGGGGGGACTTGGTGTAACACACCAGGACAAGAAAAAAACATCACTATGCGATGGTGTGTCGTCACTTACCAAGCACACAAGGAGCCATGAAGTAGCCCCCTTTCAATTTGGGGTCACTGGGGACAATAGGCTCTCCCCCACAAAGCACTTTGGCTCCCTTGAAAAGATAGACATATTAGTCAAAAAAGAAGTATGGGAACTGAGAAGAATATGATTAAACTTCACACAACTGCTCTGAGGTCTGTATGAAAGCACTGGCGGTGCCATTACAGCGGATTCACTCTCAGATAAACGCCTCTCAGCAGTTGCTCAATTGTTCCACAGGGATTAACCTCTTTCTTGGCCTGGCTGACAAATCCCAGTACTTTCTCCAGGTGCGGCTTGCTGATCAGCGCGCCCATCCGGGTGCCGTCTAACATGGGGTCACCCACAGGGATGGCCTTGGTCCTTTTCACAACTTCCTCAAGGAACTGGGGCATGATCTCTCTTTGCACGTACACTCTGGTGCCGTTGCAGCAAACCTATATAAACACACACACACAGAAGTAAAGAATGCATTAGATCAGATTGAGCAACGACACCGTACAACACAGAAATTACCCAACTGCCTCACCTCCCCCTGTGTCAGGAAGTTTGCCATAAGCGCTCCCTTCACCGCGTTCTCCAGCTCACAGTCTTTGAAGATCAGGAGGGGAGATTTCCCTCCGAGCTCCAGAGTCACCTGCTTTACCCCCTTTGCAGACATTTCCATGACCTGAGGGCAAGGAGAACACCCCGGGCATTAACAACAGGGACCATTGAAGCCTCGTGGAGCACTTAAAGAGTTATGCAAAAGCACAAATACTTTTACATTGCTTCAATATTTCCCCAATACTGCTATTTGGCAATATTTCCCAGGATTCCAGTGTTTGACATTAATTTCACCGCAGTAAAAAAAAAGTTTATGTGATGAATGTCTCATATCTACTTCAATTGTGATTAAAGTCGTATTATTGTTATGTTGTAATGCAGTGCAGACCTTTCAGAATCAAGCTAAACTCTTAAGATTCTCTCTGGCAACAATACATGCAGTCAGAATCAGAATCAGCTTTATTGGCCATGTGTGTTTACACACACACACATGGAATTTGACTCCGGTTTCACGTAGCTCTTTGTACATATATACATACATATTATATACAACAAACAAGATAAATATAAAAAAGACAATTAAAGACAACAGTAGTCAGAGTGTATGAGCAGTGTGATCACACAACGATCACGTCTTTCCAAGTTGGGTTTAATCATGCAAAAAGCTCACTGGTTCGGTCTCTGCACCTTTTTGCCCGTGGGCACACTGCCGGTGAAAGATACTTTGGCGACCGTCGGGTGATGGCAGAGCAAGGTGCCGGTGTCTGCCCCGCCTTGCACCACGTTGAAGAGCCCATCGGGCACCCCCGCCTCTTTGTAAATCTCAGCCAGAATGACGGCCGTCACAGGGGTCATCGGAGAGGGCTTGAATACCATGGCGTTACCTAAACACAATCGCATTTTAACACTGCAGGTCAAAGTTCTAGGGGACACGTTATCGTTGGAAAAAAACAGTCAGAAATAATGACTTCAAATCTTATTAAAAAAAGAAAAGTGGTAAGACACACGGTCAGACACTCACCACATGCCAGAGCAGGAGCGGACTTCCATGATGCGATCTGGAAGGGGTAGTTCCATGCACCGATTCCCACGCACACGCCAAGGGGCTCCCTCCTGGTGTAAGCAAACGATCCGTCAGGAAGCTGGATGTGCTGGCCTTTGAGGAGCAAAAAACAACTTACATTTTATTTTATTTTTTTAAACTTCTTTTTTAACTTTTGGAAAAAAGAAGAAAGAAACAGCACACTTTGTTTTTATTTGACAAAAAGTGTTTGTGCACCCACCTGCAAGTGTACCAGCCAGGCCAGCATAGTACTCAATGCACTGCCAGGCAACATCAATATCCACCAGCGCTTCAGTGATGGACTTGCCATTGTTGATCACTTCCAGCTTTGCGATTTTCTCCCTTCTTTCCTATTTGCATTGGAATAACAGAAAGAAGAAGAAGAAAAAGCTGTAAATGCAAACTTTGACCAAACTGTTTGAACGTATACGGGGTCATTTGGTGTTATTACATATATGGCTTTAAGATGATAAGATGACTCGGACAAATTGAGGTTAAAATCCAAACCTGCGTGACATCAATATGGCCGCACAGATACAAAGAAGGTTTGTATTGTGCAAATGTAGGTCGGCAGTAGAAGGGGGGGCATGGTAATGAATAACTAGTGTCTTACACGCTTGCCAAAGTCTGCTCCAATTTGCCTTGCGCAACACTGAAATCAGACTGTCTGGTTTCCAGACCGGATGATAATGAACACAGCTCACCCTGATAATGCGGGCGGCCTCCAACATCACCCTCGCCCTCTCCATGCCGGACAGCTTGCGCCATTGTAGGTAGGCAGCGTGAGCGCTCTTTATGGCCTCGTCCACCTCCTCGGCCCCACAGGGAACCATCTGACACAGGACGCGGCCTGCAAAAACAAGATTAGCAGGTTTACAAGCTGGCTGAGCTCCAAGATAAAAGACATAAGGGGGAAAGAGCTGCATAGAAGTCTCATTAATTCCTACATGCATCCAAGTGGTGCAACCAATCATATGGCTTTAATAATGTTTTATAAGCTTCTTAGAGTGTGAACATGTCACAACATCTCCGTAGTGGTTAAACATGATGCATAATTCGGTCAACAATCTTTGGTCTCAGAGTGTATTTGTTCCTAGGTAACGTTAAATCAGTTTAACTGAGTGCAAGGTTAAGATTTATAACGTTTTACTTTTGACCAAATTGTTTGCAATTGTGTGTGTGCAAACAAATTGGACCAGCAGTTTACTTGATGATGTCACCACCTCTGCTTTTGTTGCTAATGAGTTTACTCCCATTCTTCACTAGAACGTATTTTTATAATCAAACCAAATATGAAAAGCCTGCTTTTTTCGTTTTCATTTTAAATAAAATGTGTGTGTGTGCGCGTGTGTGTGCACGCAGTCTGGACTCCGAAGTTCAAACTCCAAAGTACACAAGTCCGTAGATGGTATTGAGAAAGGGCCATAGGCTTCTACACAAGTTACTCCACCCCACCACAGAAGAAGAATAGAGAGGGTTTCCGTGCATGACCTCATAATGAACCTGTCAACCTTTAAACTGGGCGTTAACATGTACATCACAAATGCCATTATCAGGAGGCAACGTATGGAGCATCACATAACGGACGGCAGACTTTACCGGTCGCAGGTTCGAACACGGGCTCCGCGTGTTTCTCCTGCCTGGACTTCACTCGCTTCCCACCCCAGAAGTTCAGCGGGTCTGAGATCAGCACGGTGCCCGTCGCGGCTGCGGGCATGGCGTCGAGGATTGACTGGGCCATTGTCAGAGGGAGAGGACCTGCAAGGACACGGGGGAGATGCAGCCGAGTGGCCGTGTGACGACGCGGGCTGACACTTTAGGACTAGGCAACCAACTACACGGTAGCTAACGGTTTGCACTGCCTTGAGCTGAGCTAGCACAAAGTTAGGACCCTCCCTCGGCTTAAACTGGCGCAAGGACAGTGGTGTATAAAGTACCCAAAAGCCGTACTTGAGTAAAAGTAAAGATACCTTACTGGAAAATTACTCCAGTAAAAGTAAAAGTCACCTATTAAAATACTACTTGAGTAAAAGTCTTAAAGTATCTGATATTTTCTGTACTTAAGTATCAAAAGTATTTTTCTGATATAAAATGTACTTAAGTATTGAAAGTAAAAGTACAAGTACATGCTTTTAATAAAAAAGCAAAGGGTCAGAATTTTGAGAATTATGAAGTTTATTCTTTTAAGTGCTGTGGTCACCGTGACCAAGGACAAGGAGTTGTGTTGATACAATAACTGGGTTGGCTGGGATCTCGATTTATATTATCAGATCCATCCATATATATTATGTTCAACATAATATATTGTACCTAAGTATACTTTTGCATCTGCTATGAACTTATCATCATAATTCTCCAAAAAGCAATATGACACTATGAAGGACTTGTAACAGTGTGGTTATAAGTATGCTCATTCCGCCCGCTGTGGGTCTCTTGGTACCGGTCTGTGGGTCTCTTGGTACCGGTCTGTGGGTCTCTTGGTACCGGTCTGTGGGTCTCTTGGTACCGGGCCACAGAAAGAATGAATGAAACATTTCAATTAAATAAAAAAAAATCAAGGCCGGAAAGATGTTTTATTGTGAAAAATGACCGCATACATCCGTCTGTGGTAACCTCAGACGGAATCTCTTGACACATGTCAAGATGTTACGTTACTCTAAAAATGAAACGTAAGTCTGTTACAACTCTGTCGGTGATCTGGAAACCAAGGCAGAGTATCCTGAGATCGCCAAAAAAGCATGAAAACCTGCTTCCATTCCAACATCCTGTCTTTGTGCAGCGGATTATAAATTAAGCAGTAGACTGGACTAAAGGTTTAGTTAGCAGTAGAGTCAGTAGACTGGACTAAAGGTTTAGTTAGGAGTAGAGTCAGTAGACTGGACTAAAGGTTTAGTTAGGAGTAGACTGGACATAACGAATACACGTTGGGTGTCGTTGTCTCCCGTCTTTCCGAGGTCGGACCCGGTCTGTGAAAATATTGTCTTCACGTAACCGGTCCGTGACGCATAAAGGTTTGGGAGCGCTGGACTAGAGGATGTAGAGGGAAAATGCAAAACATTGTGATTCGCAAAACCTGCTTGGTGGAGTCTGTGTTCCACCACAGTCCCCGATGGTTTTTTTTCTTTTTCTAAAGATAGATTTGATTTTGTAGCGAGTAACGAAGGTTTCAGGAGAAATGTATCGGAGTAAAAGTATCATTTTTCTTTGCAAAATGTAGTGAAGTAAAAGTAAAAGTAAACAGAAATATAAATAGTAAAGTAGAGTACAGATATCCCCAAAAACTACTTAAGTACAGTAACGAAGTATTTCTACTTCGTTACTATACACCACTGCGCAAGGAAATAGTGGCACGAGAGAGCGCGCACACACATGAAGTGTAATACAGACAGTTTGCGCATGCAGAAACATTGACGCAACCTCACCTGCTGGGCTTCTCCAGATAGACTGGATCCTCCTGACGGAGATTTCAGATTTCAAGTTGATATATTGTCGCCAGTGTTGCCAACTCCTCCTCAGCAAGAGAAATCGCTATTGGCTGTCCTAAAAGTCGCTAGAAGTCGCTAAATGACGTCATTGCCTGATTTGCATAATTGTAATAGAAGCCGTAGGAGACTGGAATATAGTGATATAGCAATTGTTTTACTCATTAATGGCAGCTTGCTTTGGGTGGAACTGTTATAAGGCTGCTTTGCATTTTGAGTATGTTTTTTATTTGTCATGTGTTTATTTCTATCACAAAGTTTGACAGAAAGCTGCTTCACAATACAGGCAGTATGGCCGTGTATCATCTCCAATAAATGCTTCAGCCAGCCTTTGAATTCAGGGTTTGATTCCCACTCAATTGTATGTGGTATTTTTGAGCGTACAGTTAGACTGACACATGATGACTAGATGTTTAGCCGATGTCACAGAGAGGCGCACACAGTGGACGAGGTGACTTGAGGTGATTTATTTTAGTGTGACTGAAGAAACATTTACCTCCCGCTCTGTAAGCCAGGGCGGGATCAGGGGCGGCTTTGCGCATGTGCGATTTAAGTTTAGTCTGGACGCGGAGACGTGTGGGTCTCTCTCCTCTCTGCTGCGCGACTCGCTCGGCTCCCGTGAGGCCGCCTGTGAGAGCTTTGGGACGGCGGAGGGGGGCGGGGCTCACGGCAGCACCCGCTGCTCGTCGAGGACAGTAACTGCAGAACGATACGTGCGGTTCTTCACGTCAGTCTCCAAGACACCAGAAAGTCTCCAATAACACCAAAACAAGTCTCTAGATTTGTCGCTAGTCGCTTTTGACAAAAAAAAAAAGTCTCCAAGAGGGTTTTGAAAGTCGCCAGATATAGCGAGAAAGTCTCCAAGTTGGCAACACTGATTGTCGCGCCCCCATATTCTGACAGGACACGCCCCCTTCATGGTGGGGAGTCTCATTTTTGTCGTTGGTTTCCTTCTTAACCCTTGTATGGTGTTCGGGTCTGTGGGACCCGTTTTCATTTTTCATCAAAACAAAAATAATATGATTCATTATTTTTTCAAACTCAGACTTATTGGCCTTGGCTCATTTTCTGCGAAGAACATATATCAGACAAAATTCATCGACCGCACACCGTAACCCCCCCCCCCCTACACATTTATATTACATACAGGGTGTTCGGGTCCACTGGACCCGGGCTAATAACAGTGTGGAAATTGTAGGTCCTGTGTACCTTCAGTCTGTCCTCCTCATGTCTGGGCCTGCTGTAAGTGTGTGTGTGTGTGTGTGTGTGTGTGTGTGTGTGTGTGTGTGTGTGTGTGTGTGTGTGTGTGTGTGTGTGTGTGTGTGTGTGTGTGCCTGCTGTAAATCTGTGTGTGTGTGTGCGTGTGTGTGCGCGCGCGCCGTTCCCACACAAGTTTGCAATATTGATGCAATTGATGCAATTGTTTTACTCATTAATGGCAGCTTGCTTTGGGTGGAACTGTTATAAGGCTGCTTTGCATTTTGAGTATGTTTTTTATTTGTCATGTGTTTATTTCTATCACAAAGTTTGACAGAAAGCTGCTTCACAATACAGGCAGTATGGCCGTGTATCATCTCCAATAAATGCTTCAGCCAGCCTTTGAATTCAGGGTTTGATTCCCACTCAATTGTATGTGGTATTTTTGAGCATACAGTTAGACTGACACATGATGACTAGATGTTTAGCCGATGTCACAGAGAGGCGCACACAGTGGACGAGGTGACTTGAGGTGATTTATTTTAGTGTGACTGAAGAATCATTTACCTCCCGCTCTGTAAGCCAGGGCGGGATCAGGGGCGGCTTTGCGCATGTGCGATTTAAGTTTAGTCTGGACGCGGAGACGTGTGGGTCTCTCTCCTCTCTGCTGCGCGACTCGCTCGGCTCCCGTGAGGCCGCCTGTGAGAGCTTTGGGACGGCGGAGGGGGGCGGGGCTCACGGCAGCACCCGCTGCTCGTCGAGGACAGTAACTGCAGAACGATACGTGCGGTTCTTCACGTCAGTCTCCAAGACACCAGAAAGTCTCCAATAACACCAAAACAAGTCTCTAGATTTGTCGCTAGTCGCTTTTGACAAAAAAAAAAAGTCTCCAAGAGGGTTTTGAAAGTCGCCAGATATAGCGAGAAAGTCTCCAAGTTGGCAACACTGATTGTCGCGCCCCCATATTCTGACAGGACACGCCCCCTTCATGGTGGGGAGTCTCATTTTTGTCGTTGGTTTCCTTCTTAACCCTTGTATGGTGTTCGGGTCTGTGGGACCCGTTTTCATTTTTCATCAAAACAAAAATAATATGATTCATTATTTTTTCAAACTCAGACTTATTGGCCTTGGCTCATTTTCTGCGAAGAGCATATATCAGACAAAATTCATCGACCGCACACCGTAACCCCCCCCCTACACATTTATATTACATACAGGGTGTTCGGGTCCACTGGACCCGGGCTAATAACAGTGTGGAAATTGTAGGTCCTGTGTACCTTCAGTCTGTCCTCCTCATGTCTGGGCCTGCTGTAAGTGTGTGTGTGTGTGTGTGTGTGTGTGTGTGTGTGTGTGTGTGTGTGTGTGCCTGCTGTAAATCTGTGTGTGTGTGTGCGTGTGTGTGCGCGCGCGCCGTTCCCACACAAGTTTGCAATATTGATGCAATTGATGCAATTGTTTTACTCATTAATGGCAGCTTGCTTTGGGTGGAACTGTTATAAGGCTGCTTTGCATTTTGAGTATGTTTTTTATTTGTCATGTGTTTATTTCTATCACAAAGTTTGACAGAAAGCTGCTTCACAATACAGGCAGTATGGCCGTGTATCATCTCCAATAAATGCTTCAGCCAGCCTTTGAATTCAGGGTTTGATTCCCACTCAATTGTATGTGGTATTTTTGAGCATACAGTTAGACTGACACATGATGACTAGATGTTTAGCCGATGTCACAGAGAGGCGCACACAGTGGACGAGGTGACTTGAGGTGATTTATTTTAGTGTGACTGAAGAAACATTTACCTCCCGCTCTGTAAGCCAGGGCGGGATCAGGGGCGGCTTTGCGCATGTGCGATTTAAGTTTAGTCTGGACGCGGAGACGTGTGGGTCTCTCTCCTCTCTGCTGCGCGACTCGCTCGGCTCCCGTGAGGCCGCCTGTGAGAGCTTTGGGACGGCGGAGGGGGGCGGGGCTCACGGCAGCACCCGCTGCTCGTCGAGGACAGTAACTGCAGAACGATACGTGCGGTTCTTCACGTCAGTCTCCAAGACACCAGAAAGTCTCCAATAACACCAAAACAAGTCTCTAGATTTGTCGCTAGTCGCTTTTGACAAAAAAAAAAAGTCTCCAAGAGGGTTTTGAAAGTCGCCAGATATAGCGAGAAAGTCTCCAAGTTGGCAACACTGATTGTCGCGCCCCCATATTCTGACAGGACACGCCCCCTTCATGGTGGGGAGTCTCATTTTTGTCGTTGGTTTCCTTCTTAACCCTTGTATGGTGTTCGGGTCTGTGGGACCCGTTTTCATTTTTCATCAAAACAAAAATAATATGATTCATTATTTTTTCAAACTCAGACTTATTGGCCTTGGCTCATTTTCTGCGAAGAGCATATATCAGACAAAATTCATCGACCGCACACCGTAACCCCCCCCCCTACACATTTATATTACATACAGGGTGTTCGGGTCCACTGGACCCGGGCTAATAACAGTGTGGAAATTGTAGGTCCTGTGTACCTTCAGTCTGTCCTCCTCATGTCTGGGCCTGCTGTAAGTGTGTGTGTGTGTGTGTGTGTGTGTGTGTGTGTGTGTGTGTGTGTGTGTGTGTGTGTGTGTGTGTGTGTGTGTGCCTGCTGTAAATCTGTGTGTGTGTGTGCGCGCGCGCCGTTCCCACACAAGTTTGCAATATTGATGCAAAATTCAAACACCTGCACCTGCCTGCTCTCACATTCCCCCCTCTGTCTCACGGGAACCAATCCTTATTTTCTAACCCAACTGAAAGTTTGGGGTGCGACACTATACATATAGTGTTGCCAGTGTGGTTCCTTATCACAACTGATCAAGATGGCCAAAAGATTCTCTGCTGAGAGGGCCTTGGAATTGATTTTTGAAGAGAGAGAAGATGGTGATGAGGTAGATGAAGAAGTGTCAGAATATGAAGATCATATTTCTGAAAATTCAGAGTCTGAATGAGATTGAGCATCAGCCAAAAAGAAGACGAGCCACAGGACCAGCCCATCAGCAGCCAGCCACAGCCCTATGTTGTGCTATGTAAAATTACCTCATTACTAATGAAATTCAAATAAATAAAAGTCAATAGTTATGAACAACCTTGCTTCATTTGTAAATTTGTTGAATTTTGTCCACTCATCTTGATTATAATCGATTTTATCAACAAAAAACAAAAAAACGAGTAGCACTTTAATTCTTAAATGTGTTATAACAAAGTTAAAGGGCAAATATTAACCATATTTGCTGTTTATATTGCTTCTAATTGGGATGAAGAAAACATCTGTTGAGTATTTTAACATAAAATTGTTTGATTGTGTTGAATAAAAAACCCCAAAATGATCTGATAAAGCTACAGCTTCTCTGAGTTCTCTTTCAGCTCCCACAGTTACGTTGTTTGATCTCATCGTAGAAACTTGTCCTCGTCACCACCACCAGGCAGACGAGCGTGATGACGATGACGCCACTTGATAACTTCTTTAAGACAGGAAAAGGCTTCAAACTCCCATATATATGATATTTACTCACGTATATTATGTTGTAGAGCCAAATGTTAAACTCTCCAAAGCTTCTGAACTGGAAGTGCCATAATGATAACTCATTTCCGGGTTTTGAGACTCAACTGCAGCGCTCCATTGTACTGAAATGTTCACATCAGCAATTGGATATTTGTTAAAATGTGAATGATGATATACATTGTGAATACTAATGTGTTGGTCAGATGTCACTCAAGAAGTGGCACCAATTCATCTTTTATTCTGAAGCAACAAAACAGCCAGGCATAGACTTTGTATCTAAAACATTTTATTTTGATCAAAAAGGCGTTAGTTGTTCAATAGTGTCCCAGTTAAGCATGGAGTATACAAATTTGCACAGAGACGGATTAACCCTGATTCACAGTTCCCTAAACATGGAATTTCTCATTTGTGAGGCACACAGTTAGTTTGACGTCAAGGTTTGTGTTAATTTACTTGACATGACAGAAGGCAACAGTGAAGCGTTTAATCCACATTTATGGCACAGCCGTGTTAACTTGGTGAGGGGAGTTCAGAAGAGGCTGTCGACGTCGCCCATTTCCACAACCACTGTCTTCAGCTGGGAGTAGTACTCGATGGTCACCTGGCCGTTCTCTCTGCCAAAACCTGGTGCAGCACAGTAGATATCCGTTTTAGTGATTCACCCTCCTTTCATTCAGTAAAGATAATGCAGGTCACTCGCTGCAATTCAATGTTATACTATGAATGCATTTCTTTAATAATTCGGAACATTTTAATCTAATTTTTTTTAAACACCCCACCTGACATCTTGTATCCTCCAAATGGCACTTCCACAGGACTGATGTTGTAGTTGTTGATGAAGCAGGTCCCTGCCTCCAGGTTCTCAGCCACGCGATGGGCTCGGGAAATGTCCCTGCATTCAGAGGAAAGGAACAAGATTCAATTTGTAAGCATAAAAAGAAAAAGGTCTGTACGCAACTTGACCACACAGTTGAAATGCTGCGTTGTCTGCCCTCCAACCTCACAGACTACTGTTGCGCAACAAATTCCACTTTGTAATTGCAACACTCTTATTTACTGCTCTGTGGAAACCCTGGACAGCAGCCAATGGGACGCAATATCAGCATTACCTCTGATAGCAAACTGTCAGCGTTGTTAATCAGTAGTTACGACAATCTTCAAAGTAACTGCACGCGTGTACTCTGCTGACCTGGTGAAGACGCCAGAGGCCAAACCAAACGTGGTGTTGTTGGCTCTTCCGATCACTTCTTCCTCCGTGTCGAAAGGCAGCACCGACATGACCGGGCCAAAAATCTCCTCCTTTACACAGGTCATGTCATCCCTGCAGTTGTCTGCACCGGGGGGGGGGGGGGGACTTGGTGTAACACACCAGGACAAGAAAAAAACATCACTATGCGATGGTGTGTCGTCACTTACCAAGCACACAAGGAGCCATGAAGTAGCCCCCTTTCAATTTGGGGTCACTGGGGACAATAGGCTCTCCCCCACAAAGCACTTTGGCTCCCTTGAAAAGATAGACATATTAGTCAAAAAAGAAGTATGGGAACTGAGAAGAATATGATTAAACTTCACACAACTGCTCTGAGGTCTGTATGAAAGCACTGGCGGTGCCATTACAGCGGATTCACTCTCAGATAAACGCCTCTCAGCAGTTGCTCAATTGTTCCACAGGGATTAACCTCTTTCTTGGCCTGGCTGACAAATCCCAGTACTTTCTCCAGGTGCGGCTTGCTGATCAGCGCGCCCATCCGGGTGCCGTCTAACATGGGGTCACCCACAGGGATGGCCTTGGTCCTTTTCACAACTTCCTCAAGGAACTGGGGCATGATCTCTCTTTGCACGTACACTCTGGTGCCGTTGCAGCAAACCTATATAAACACACACACACAGAAGTAAAGAATGCATTAGATCAGATTGAGCAACGACACCGTACAACACAGAAATGACCCAACTGCCTCACCTCCCCCTGTGTCAGGAAGTTTGCCATAAGCGCTCCCTTCACCGCGTTCTCCAGCTCACAGTCTTTGAAGATCAGGAGGGGAGATTTCCCTCCGAGCTCCAGAGTCACCTGCTTTACCCCCTTTGCAGACATTTCCATGACCTGAGGGCAAGGAGAACACCCCGGGCATTAACAACAGGGACCATTGAAGCCTCGTGGAGCACTTAAAGAGTTATGCAAAAGCACAAATACTTTTACATTGCTTCAATATTTCCCCAATACTGCTATTTGGCAATATTTCCCAGGATTCCAGTGTTCGACATTAATTTCACCGCAGTAAAAAAGAAGTTTATGTGATGAATGTCTCATATCTACTTCAATTGTGATTAAAGTCGTATTATTGTTATGTTGTAATGCAGTGCAGACCTTTCAGAATCAAGCTAAACTCTTAAGATTCTCTCTCTGGCAACAATACATGCAGTCAGAATCAGAATCAGCTTTATTGGCCATGTGTGTTTACACACACACACATGGAATTTGACTCCGGTTTCACGTAGCTCTTTGTACATATATACATACATATTATATACAACAAACAAGATAAATATAAAAAAGACAATTAAAGACAACAGTAGTCAGAGTGTATGAGCAGTGTGATCACACAACGATCACGTCTTTCCAAGTTGGGTTTAATCATGCAAAAAGCTCACTGGTTCGGTCTCTGCACCTTTTTGCCCGTGGGCACACTGCCGGTGAAAGATACTTTGGCGACCGTCGGGTGATGGCAGAGCAAGGTGCCGGTGTCTGCCCCGCCTTGCACCACGTTGAAGAGCCCATCGGGCACCCCCGCCTCTTTGTAAATCTCAGCCAGAATGACGGCCGTCACACAGGTCATCGGAGAGGGCTTGAATACCATGGCGTTACCTAAACACAATCGCATTTTAACACTGCAGGTCAAAGTTCTAGGGGACACGTTATCGTTGGAAAAAAACAGTCAGAAATAATGACTTCAAATCTTATTAAAAAAAGAAAAGTGGTAAGACACACGGTCAGACACTCACCACATGCCAGAGCAGGAGCGGACTTCCATGATGCGATCTGGAAGGGGTAGTTCCATGCACCGATTCCCACGCACACGCCAAGGGGCTCCCTCCTGGTGTAAGCAAACGATCCGTCAGGAAGCTGGATGTGCTGGCCTTTGAGGAGCAAAAAACAACTTACATTTTATTTTATTTTTTTAAACTTCTTTTTTAACTTTTGGAAAAAAGAAGAAAGAAACAGCACACTTTGTTTTTATTTGACAAAAAGTGTTTGTGCACCCACCTGCAAGTGTACCAGCCAGGCCAGCATAGTACTCAATGCACTGCCAGGCAACATCAATATCCACCAGCGCTTCAGTGATGGACTTGCCATTGTTGATCACTTCCAGCTTTGCGATTTTCTCCCTTCTTTCCTATTTGCATTGGAATAACAGAAAGAAGAAGAAGAAAAAGCTGTAAATGCAAACTTTGACCAAACTGTTTGAACGTATACGGGGTCATTTGGTGTTATTACATATATGGCTTTAAGATGATAAGATGACTCGGACAAATTGAGGTTAAAATCCAAACCTGCGTGACATCAATATGGCCGCACAGATACAAAGAAGGTTTGTATTGTGCAAATGTAGGTCGGCAGTAGAAGGGGGGGCATGGTAAGGAATAACTAGTGTCTTACACGCTTGCCAAAGTCTGCTCCAATTTGCCTTGCGCAACACTGAAATCAGACTGTCTGGTTTCCAGACCGGATGATAATGAACACAGCTCACCCTGATAATGCGGGCGGCCTCCAACATCACCCTCGCCCTCTCCATGCCGGACAGCTTGCGCCATTGTAGGTAGGCAGCGTGAGCGCTCTTTATGGCCTCGTCCACCTCCTCGGCCCCACAGGGAACCATCTGACACAGGACGCGGCCTGCAAAAACAAGATTAGCAGGTTTACAAGCTGGCTGAGCTCCAAGATAAAAGACATAAGGGGGAAAGAGCTGCATAGAAGTCTCATTAATTCCTACATGCATCCAAGTGGTGCAACCAATCATATGGCTTTAATAATGTTTTATAAGCTTCTTAGAGTGTGAACATGTCACAACATCTCCGTAGTGGTTAAACATGATGCATAATTCGGTCAACAATCTTTGGTCTCAGAGTGTATTTGTTCCTAGGTAACGTTAAATCAGTTTAACTGAGTGCAAGGTTAAGATTTATAACGTTTTACTTTTGACCAAATTGTTTGCAATTGTGTGTGTGCAAACAAATTGGACCAGCAGTTTACTTGATGATGTCACCACCTCTGCTTTTGTTGCTAATGAGTTTACTCCCATTCTTCACTAGAACGTATTTTTATAATCAAACCAAATATGAAAAGCCTGCTTTTTTCGTTTTCATTTTAAATAAAATGTGTGTGTGTGCGCGTGTGTGTGCACGCAGTCTGGACTCCGAAGTTCAAACTCCAAAGTACACAAGTCCGTAGATGGTATTGAGAAAGGGCCATAGGCTTCTACACAAGTTACTCCACCCCACCACAGAAGAAGAATAGAGAGGGTTTCCGTGCATGACCTCATAATGAACCTGTCAACCTTTAAACTGGGCGTTAACATGTACATCACAAATGCCATTATCAGGAGGCAACGTATGGAGCATCACATAACGGACGGCAGACTTTACCGGTCGCAGGTTCGAACACGGGCTCCGCGTGTTTCTCCTGCCTGGACTTCACTCGCTTCCCACCCCAGAAGTTCAGCGGGTCTGAGATCAGCACGGTGCCCGTCGCGGCTGCGGGCATGGCGTCGAGGATTGACTGGGCCATTGTCAGAGGGAGAGGACCTGCAAGGACACGGGGGAGATGCAGCCGAGTGGCCGTGTGACGACGCGGGCTGACACTTTAGGACTAGGCAACCAACTACACGGTAGCTAACGGTTTGCACTGCCTTGAGCTGAGCTAGCACAAAGTTAGGACCCTCCCTCGGCTTAAACTGGCGCAAGGACAGTGGTGTATAAAGTACCCAAAAGCCGTACTTGAGTAAAAGTAAAGATACCTTACTGGAAAATTACTCCAGTAAAAGTAAAAGTCACCTATTAAAATACTACTTGAGTAAAAGTCTTAAAGTATCTGATATTTTCTGTACTTAAGTATCAAAAGTATTTTTCTGATATAAAATGTACTTAAGTATTGAAAGTAAAAGTACAAGTACATGCTTTTAATAAAAAAGCAAAGGGTCAGAATTTTGAGAATTATGAAGTTTATTCTTTTAAGTGCTGTGGTCACCATAACCAAGGACAAGGAGTTGTGTTGATACAATAACTGGGTTGGCTGGGATCTCGATTTATATTATCAGATCCATCCATATATATTATGTTCAACATAATATATTGTACCTAAGTATACTTTTGCATCTGCTATGAACTTATCATCATAATTCTCCAAAAAGCAATATGACACTATGAAGGACTTGTAACAGTGTGGTTATAAGTATGCTCATTCCGCCCGCTGTGGGTCTCTTGGTACCGGTCTGTGGGTCTCTTGGTACCGGTCTGTGGGTCTCTTGGTACCGGTCTGTGGGTCTCTTGGTACCGGGCCACAGAAAGAATGAATGAAACATTTCAATTAAATAAAAAAAAATCAAGGCCGGAAAGATGTTTTATTGTGAAAAATGACCGCATACATCCGTCTGTGGTAACCTCAGACGGAATCTCTTGACACATGTCAAGATGTTACGTTACTCTAAAAATGAAACGTAAGTCTGTTACAACTCTGTCGGTGATCTGGAAACCAAGGCAGAGTATCCTGAGATCGCCAAAAAAGCATGAAAACCTGCTTCCATTTCAACATCCTGTCTTTGTGCAGCGGATTATAAATTAAGCAGTAGACTGGACTAAAGGTTTAGTTAGCAGTAGAGTCAGTAGACTGGACTAAAGGTTTAGTTAGGAGTAGAGTCAGTAGACTGGACTAAAGGTTTAGTTAGCAGTAGAGTCAGTAGACTGGACTAAAGGTTTAGTTAGGAGTAGACTGGACATAACGAACACACGTTGGGTGTCGTTGTCTCCTGTCTTTCCGAGGTCGGACCCGGTCTGTGAAAATATTGTCTTCACGTAACCGGTCCGTGACGCATAAAGGTTTGGCAGCGCTGGACTAGAGGATGGAGAGGGAAAATGCAAAACATTGTGATTCGCAAAACCTGCTTGGTGGAATCTGTGTTCCACCACAGTCCCCGATGTTTTTTTTTCTTTTTCTAAAGATAGATTTGATTTTGTAGCGAGTAACGAAGGTTTCAGGAGAAATGTATCGGAGTAAAAGTATCATTTTTCTTTGCAAAATGTAGTGAAGTAAAAGTAAAAGTAAACAGAAATATAAATAGTAAAGTAGAGTACAGATATCCCCAAAAACTACTTAAGTACAGTAACGAAGTATTTCTACTTCGTTACTATACACCACTGCGCAAGGAAATAGTGGCACGAGAGAGCGCGCACACACATGAAGTGTAATACAGACAGTTTGCGCATGCAGAAACATTGACGCAACCTCACCTGCTGGGCTTCACCAGATAGACTGGATCCTCCTGACGGAGATTTCAGATTTCAAGTTGATATATTGTCGCCAGTGTTGCCAACTCCTCCTCAGCAAGAGAAATCGCTATTGGCTGTCCTAAAAGTCGCTAGAAGTCGCTAAATGACGTCATTGTCTGATTTGCATAATTGTAATAGAAGCCGTAGGAGACTGGAATATAGTGATATAGCAATTGTTTTACTCATTAATGGCAGCTTGCTTTGGGTGGAACTGTTATAAGGCTGCTTTGCATTTTGAGTATGTTTTTTATTTGTCATGTGTTTATTTCTATCACAAAGTTTGACAGAAAGCTGCTTCACAATACAGGCAGTATGGCCGTGTATCATCTCCAATAAATGCTTCAGCCAGCCTTTGAATTCAGGGTTTGATTCCCACTCAATTGTATGTGGTATTTTTGAGCATACAGTTAGACTGACACATGATGACTAGATGTTTAGCCGATGTCACAGAGAGGCGCACACAGTGGACGAGGTGACTTGAGGTGATTTATTTTAGTGTGACTGAAGAAACATTTACCTCCCGCTCTGTAAGCCAGGGCGGGATCAGGGGCGGCTCTGCGCATGTGCGATTTAAGTTTAGTCTGGACGCGGAGACGTGTGGGTCTCTCTCCTCTCTGCTGCGCGACTCGCTCGGCTCCCGTGAGGCCGCCTGTGAGAGCTTTGGGACGGCGGAGGGGGGCGGGGCTCACGGCAGCACCCGCTGCTCGTCGAGGACAGTAACTGCAGAACGATACGTGCGGTTCTTCACGTCAGTCTCCAAGACACCAGAAAGTCTCCAATAACACCAAAACAAGTCTCTAGATTTGTCGCTAGTCGCTTTTGACAAAAAAAAAAAGTCTCCAAGAGGGTTTTGAAAGTCGCCAGATATAGCGAGAAAGTCTCCAAGTTGGCAACACTGATTGTCGCGCCCCCATATTCTGACAGGACACGCCCCCTTCATGGTGGGGAGTCTCATTTTTGTCGTTGGTTTCCTTCTTAACCCTTGTATGGTGTTCGGGTCTGTGGGACCCGTTTTCATTTTTCATCAAAACAAAAATAATATGATTCATTATTTTTTCAAACTCAGACTTATTGGCCTTGGCTCATTTTCTGCGAAGAACATATATCAGACAAAATTCATCGACCGCACACCGTAACCCCCCCCCCTACACATTTATATTACATACAGGGTGTTCGGGTCCACTGGACCCGGGCTAATAACAGTGTGGAAATTGTAGGTCCTGTGTACCTTCAGTCTGTCCTCCTCATGTCTGGGCCTGCTGTAAGTGTGTGTGTGTGTGTGTGTGTGTGTGTGTGTGTGTGTGTGTGTGTGTGTGTGTGTGTGTGTGTGTGTGTGTGTGTGTGTGTGTGTGTGCCTGCTGTAAATCTGTGTGTGTGTGTGCGCGCGCGCCGTTCCCACACAAGTTTGCAATATTGATGCAAAATTCAAACACCTGCACCTGCCTGCTCTCACATTCCCCCCTCTGTCTCACGGGAACCAATCCTTATTTTCTAACCCAACTGAAAGTTTGGGGTGCGACACTATACATATAGTGTTGCCAGTGTGGTTCCTTATCACAACTGATCAAGATGGCCAAAAGATTCTCTGCTGAGAGGGCCTTGGAATTGATTTTTGAAGAGAGAGAAGATGGTGATGAGGTAGATGAAGAAGTGTCAGAATATGAAGATCATATTTCTGAAAATTCAGAGTCTGAATGAGATTGAGCATCAGCCAAAAAGAAGACGAGCCACAGGACCAGCCCATCAGCAGCCAGCCACAGCCCTATGTTGTGCTATGTAAAATTACCTCATTACTAATGAAATTCAAATAAATAAAAGTCAATAGTTATGAACAACCTTGCTTCATTTGTAAATTTGTTGAATTTTGTCCACTCATCTTGATTATAATCGATTTTATCAACAAAAAACAAAAAAACGAGTAGCACTTTAATTCTTAAATGTGTTATAACAAAGTTAAAGGGCAAATATTAACCATATTTGCTGTTTATATTGCTTCTAATTGGGATGAAGAAAACATCTGTTGAGTATTTTAACATAAAATTGTTTGATTGTGTTGAATAAAAAACCCCAAAATGATCTGATAAAGCTACAGCTTCTCTGAGTTCTCTTTCAGCTCCCACAGTTACGTTATTTGATCTCATCGTAGAAACTTGTCCTCGTCACCACCACCAGGCAGACGAGCGTGATGACGATGACGCCACTTGATAACTTCTTTAAGACAGGAAAAGGCTTCAAACTCCCATATATATGATATTTACTCACGTATATTATGTTGTAGAGCCAAATGTTAAACTCTCCAAAGCTTCTGAACTGGAAGTGCCATAATGATAACTCATTTCCGGGTTTTGAGACTCAACTGCAGCGCTCCATTGTACTGAAATGTTCACATCAGCAATTGGATATTTGTTAAAATGTGAATGATGATATACATTGTGAATACTAATGTGTTGGTCAGATGTCACTCAAGAAGTGGCACCAATTCATCTTTTATTCTGAAGCAACAAAACAGCCAGGCATAGACTTTGTATCTAAAACATTTTATTTTGATCAAAAAGGCGTTAGTTGTTCAATAGTGTCCCAGTTAAGCATGGAGTATACAAATTTGCACAGAGACGGATTAACCCTGATTCACAGTTCCCTAAACATGGAATTTCTCATTTGTGAGGCACACAGTTAGTTTGACGTCAAGGTTTGTGTTAATTTACTTGACATGACAGAAGGCAACAGTGAAGCGTTTAATCCACATTTATGGCACAGCCGTGTTAACTTGGTGAGGGGAGTTCAGAAGAGGCTGTCGACGTCGCCCATTTCCACAACCACTGTCTTCAGCTGGGAGTAGTACTCGATGGTCACCTGGCCGTTCTCTCTGCCAAAACCTGGTGCAGCACAGTAGATATCCGTTTTAGTGATTCACCCTCCTTTCATTCAGTAAAGATAATGCAGGTCACTCGCTGCAATTCAATGTTATACTATGAATGCATTTCTTTAATAATTCGGAACATTTTAATCTAATTTTTTTTAAACACCCCACCTGACATCTTGTATCCTCCAAATGGCACTTCCACAGGACTGATGTTGTAGTTGTTGATGAAGCAGGTCCCTGCCTCCAGGTTCTCAGCCACGCGATGGGCTCGGGAAATGTCCCTGCATTCAGAGGAAAGGAACAAGATTCAATTTGTAAGCATAAAAAGAAAAAGGTCTGTACGCAACTTGACCACACAGTTGAAATGCTGCGTTGTCTGCCCTCCAACCTCACAGACTACTGTTGCGCAACAAATTCCACTTTGTAATTGCAACACTCTTATTTGCTGCTCTGTGGAAACCCTGGACAGCAGCCAATGGGACGCAATATCAGCATTACCTCTGATAGCAAACTGTCAGCGTTGTTAATCAGTAGTTACGACAATCTTCAAAGTAACTGCACGCGTGTACTCTGCTGACCTGGTGAAGACGCCAGAGGCCAAACCAAACGTGGTGTTGTTGGCTCTTCCGATCACTTCTTCCTCCGTGTCGAAAGGCAGCACCGACATGACCGGGCCAAAAATCTCCTCCTTTACACAGGTCATGTCATCCCTGCAGTTGTCTGCACCGGGGGGGGGGGGGGGGGGGGGGGGGGGGACTTGGTGTAACACACCAGGACAAGAAAAAAACATCACTATGCGATGGTGTGTCGTCACTTACCAAGCACACAAGGAGCCATGAAGTAGCCCCCTTTCAATTTGGGGTCACTGGGGACAATAGGCTCTCCCCCACAAAGCACTTTGGCTCCCTTGAAAAGATAGACATATTAGTCAAAAAAGAAGTATGGGAACTGAGAAGAATATGATTAAACTTCACACAACTGCTCTGAGGTCTGTATGAAAGCACTGGCGGTGCCATTACAGCGGATTCACTCTCAGATAAACGCCTCTCAGCAGTTGCTCAATTGTTCCACAGGGATTAACCTCTTTCTTGGCCTGGCTGACAAATCCCAGTACTTTCTCCAGGTGCGGCTTGCTGATCAGCGCGCCCATCCGGGTGCCGTCTAACATGGGGTCACCCACAGGGATGGCCTTGGTCCTTTTCACAACTTCCTCAAGGAACTGGGGCATGATCTCTCTTTGCACGTACACTCTGGTGCCGTTGCAGCAAACCTATATAAACACACACACACAGAAGTAAAGAATGCATTAGATCAGATTGAGCAACGACACCGTACAACACAGAAATTACCCAACTGCCTCACCTCCCCCTGTGTCAGGAAGTTTGCCATAAGCGCTCCCTTCACCGCGTTCTCCAGCTCACAGTCTTTGAAGATCAGGAGGGGAGATTTCCCTCCGAGCTCCAGAGTCACCTGCTTTACCCCCTTTGCACACATTTCCATGACCTGAGGGCAAGGAGAACACCCCGGGCATTAACAACAGGGACCATTGAAGCCTCGTGGAGCACTTAAAGAGTTATGCAAAAGCACAAATACTTTTACATTGCTTCAATATTTCCCCAATACTGCTATTTGGCAATATTTCCCAGGATTCCAGTGTTTGACATTAATTTCACCGCAGTAAAAAAGAAGTTTATGTGATGAATGTCTCATATCTACTTCAATTGTGATTAAAGTCGTATTATTGTTATGTTGTAATGCAGTGCAGACCTTTCAGAATCAAGCTAAACTCTTAAGATTCTCTCTCTGGCAACAATACATGCAGTCAGAATCAGAATCAGCTTTATTGGCCATGTGTGTTTACACACACACACATGGAATTTGACTCCGGTTTCACGTAGCTCTTTGTACATATATACATACATATTATATACAACAAACAAGATAAATATAAAAAAGACAATTAAAGACAACAGTAGTCAGAGTGTATGAGCAGTGTGATCACACAACGATCACGTCTTTCCAAGTTGGGTTTAATCATGCAAAAAGCTCACTGGTTCGGTCTCTGCACCTTTTTGCCCGTGGGCACACTGCCGGTGAAAGATACTTTGGCGACCGTCGGGTGATGGCAGAGCAAGGTGCCGGTGTCTGCCCCGCCTTGCACCACGTTGAAGAGCCCATCGGGCACCCCCGCCTCTTTGTAAATCTCAGCCAGAATGACGGCCGTCACACAGGTCATCGGAGAGGGCTTGAATACCATGGCGTTACCTAAACACAATCGCATTTTAACACTGCAGGTCAAAGTTCTAGGGGACACGTTATCGTTGGAAAAAAACAGTCAGAAATAATGACTTCAAATCTTATTAAAAAAAGAAAAGTGGTAAGACACACGGTCAGACACTCACCACATGCCAGAGCAGGAGCGGACTTCCATGATGCGATCTGGAAGGGGTAGTTCCATGCACCGATTCCCACGCACACGCCAAGGGGCTCCCTCCTGGTGTAAGCAAACGATCCGTCAGGAAGCTGGATGTGCTGGCCTTTGAGGAGCAAAAAACAACTTACATTTTATTTTATTTTTTTAAACTTCTTTTTTAACTTTTGGAAAAAAGAAGAAAGAAACAGCACACTTTGTTTTTATTTGACAAAAAGTGTTTGTGCACCCACCTGCAAGTGTACCAGCCAGGCCAGCATAGTACTCAATGCACTGCCAGGCAACATCAATATCCACCAGCGCTTCAGTGATGGACTTGCCATTGTTGATCACTTCCAGCTTTGCGATTTTCTCCCTTCTTTCCTATTTGCATTGGAATAACAGAAAGAAGAAGAAGAAAAAGCTGTAAATGCAAACTTTGACCAAACTGTTTGAACGTATACGGGGTCATTTGGTGTTATTACATATATGGCTTTAAGATGATAAGATGACTCGGACAAATTGAGGTTAAAATCCAAACCTGCGTGACATCAATATGGCCGCACAGATACAAAGAAGGTTTGTATTGTGCAAATGTAGGTCGGCAGTAGAAGGGGGGGCATGGTAAGGAATAACTAGTGTCTTACACGCTTGCCAAAGTCTGCTCCAATTTGCCTTGCGCAACACTGAAATCAGACTGTCTGGTTTCCAGACCGGATGATAATGAACACAGCTCACCCTGATAATGCGGGCGGCCTCCAACATCACCCTCGCCCTCTCCATGCCGGACAGCTTGCGCCATTGTAGGTAGGCAGCGTGAGCGCTCTTTATGGCCTCGTCCACCTCCTCGGCCCCACAGGGAACCATCTGACACAGGACGCGGCCTGCAAAAACAAGATTAGCAGGTTTACAAGCTGGCTGAGCTCCAAGATAAAAGACATAAGGGGGAAAGAGCTGCATAGAAGTCTCATTAATTCCTACATGCATCCAAGTGGTGCAACCAATCATATGGCTTTAATAATGTTTTATAAGCTTCTTAGAGTGTGAACATGTCACAACATCTCCGTAGTGGTTAAACATGATGCATAATTCGGTCAACAATCTTTGGTCTCAGAGTGTATTTGTTCCTAGGTAACGTTAAATCAGTTTAACTGAGTGCAAGGTTAAGATTTATAACGTTTTACTTTTGACCAAATTGTTTGCAATTGTGTGTGTGCAAACAAATTGGACCAGCAGTTTACTTGATGATGTCACCACCTCTGCTTTTGTTGCTAATGAGTTTACTCCCATTCTTCACTAGAACGTATTTTTATAATCAAACCAAATATGAAAAGCCTGCTTTTTTCGTTTTCATTTTAAATAAAATGTGTGTGTGTGCGCGTGTGTGTGCACGCAGTCTGGACTCCGAAGTTCAAACTCCAAAGTACACAAGTCCGTAGATGGTATTGAGAAAGGGCCATAGGCTTCTACACAAGTTACTCCACCCCACCACAGAAGAAGAATAGAGAGGGTTTCCGTGCATGACCTCATAATGAACCTGTCAACCTTTAAACTGGGCGTTAACATGTACATCACAAATGCCATTATCAGGAGGCAACGTATGGAGCATCACATAACGGACGGCAGACTTTACCGGTCGCAGGTTCGAACACGGGCTCCGCGTGTTTCTCCTGCCTGGACTTCACTCGCTTCCCACCCCAGAAGTTCAGCGGGTCTGAGATCAGCACGGTGCCCGTCGCGGCTGCGGGCATGGCGTCGAGGATTGACTGGGCCATTGTCAGAGGGAGAGGACCTGCAAGGACACGGGGGAGATGCAGCCGAGTGGCCGTGTGACGACGCGGGCTGACACTTTAGGACTAGGCAACCAACTACACGGTAGCTAACGGTTTGCACTGCCTTGAGCTGAGCTAGCACAAAGTTAGGACCCTCCCTCGGCTTAAACTGGCGCAAGGACAGTGGTGTATAAAGTACCCAAAAGCCGTACTTGAGTAAAAGTAAAGATACCTTACTGGAAAATTACTCCAGTAAAAGTAAAAGTCACCTATTAAAATACTACTTGAGTAAAAGTCTTAAAGTATCTGATATTTTCTGTACTTAAGTATCAAAAGTATTTTTCTGATATAAAATGTACTTAAGTATTGAAAGTAAAAGTACAAGTACATGCTTTTAATAAAAAAGCAAAGGGTCAGAATTTTGAGAATTATGAAGTTTATTCTTTTAAGTGCTGTGGTCACCGTGACCAAGGACAAGGAGTTGTGTTGATACAATAACTGGGTTGGCTGGGATCTCGATTTATATTATCAGATCCATCCATATATATTATGTTCAACATAATATATTGTACCTAAGTATACTTTTGCATCTGCTATGAACTTATCATCATAATTCTCCAAAAAGCAATATGACACTATGAAGGACTTGTAACAGTGCAGTATGCTCATTCCGCCCGCTGTGGGTCTCTTGGTACCGGTCTGTGGGTCTCTTGGTACCGGTCTGTGGGTCTCTTGGTACCGGGCCACAGAAAGAATGAATGAAACATTTCAATTAAATAAAAAAAAATCAAGGCCGGAAAGATGTTTTATTGTGAAAAATGACCGCATACATCCGTCTGTGGTAACCTCAGACGGAATCTCTTGACACATGTCAAGATGTTACGTTACTCTAAAAATGAAACGTAAGTCTGTTACAACTCTGTCGGTGATCTGGAAACCAAGGCAGAGTATCCTGAGATCGCCAAAAAAGCATGAAAACCTGCTTCCATTTCAACATCCTGTCTTTGTGCAGCGGATTATAAATTAAGCAGTAGACTGGACTAAAGGTTTAGTTAGCAGTAGAGTCAGTAGACTGGACTAAAGGTTTAGTTAGGAGTAGAGTCAGTAGACTGGACTAAAGGTTTAGTTAGCAGTAGAGTCAGTAGACTGAACTAAAGGTTTAGTTAGGAGTAGACTGGACATAACGAACACACGTTGGGTGTCGTTGTCTCCCGTCTTTCCGAGGTCGGACCCGGTCTGTGAAAATATTGTCTTCACGTAAC
The DNA here is from genome assembly GCA_038501785.1 of Myoxocephalus aenaeus. Lineage (NCBI taxonomy): Eukaryota > Metazoa > Chordata > Actinopteri > Perciformes > Cottidae > Myoxocephalus > Myoxocephalus aenaeus. The sequence continues at coordinate 5,351,844 of JBAMJR010000011.1, forward strand.
CGGTCCGTGACGCATAAAGGTTTGGCAGCGCTGGACTAGAGGATGTAGAGGGAAAATGCAAAACATTGTGATTCGCAAAACCTGCTTGGTGGAGTCTGTGTTCCACCACAGTCCCCGATGTTTTTTTTTCTTTTTCTAAAGATAGATTTGATTTTGTAGCGAGTAACGAAGGTTTCAGGAGAAATGTATCGGAGTAAAAGTATCATTTTTCTTTGCAAAATGTAGTGAAGTAAAAGTAAAAGTAAACAGAAATATAAATAGTAAAGTAGAGTACAGATATCCCCAAAAACTACTTAAGTACAGTAACGAAGTATTTCTACTTCGTTACTATACACCACTGCGCAAGGAAATAGTGGCACGAGAGAGCGCGCACACACATGAAGTGTAATACAGACAGTTTGCGCATGCAGAAACATTGACGCAACCTCACCTGCTGGGCTTCACCAGATAGACTGGATCCTCCTGACGGAGATTTCAGATTTCAAGTTGATATATTGTCGCCAGTGTTGCCAACTCCTCCTCAGCAAGAGAAATCGCTATTGGCTGTCCTAAAAGTCGCTAGAAGTCGCTAAATGACGTCATTGCCTGATTTGCATAATTGTAATAGAAGCCGTAGGAGACTGGAATATAGTGATATAGCAATTGTTTTACTCATTAATGGCAGCTTGCTTTGGGTGGAACTGTTATAAGGCTGCTTTGCATTTTGAGTATGTTTTTTATTTGTCATGTGTTTATTTCTATCACAAAGTTTGACAGAAAGCTGCTTCACAATACAGGCAGTATGGCCGTGTATCATCTCCAATAAATGCTTCAGCCAGCCTTTGAATTCAGGGTTTGATTCCCACTCAATTGTATGTTGTATTTTTGAGCGTACAGTTAGACTGACACATGATGACTAGATGTTTAGCCGATGTCACAGAGAGGCGCACACAGTGGACGAGGTGACTTGAGGTGATTTATTTTAGTGTGACTGAAGAAACATTTACCTCCCGCTCTGTAAGCCAGGGCGGGATCAGGGGCGGCTTTGCGCATGTGCGATTTAAGTTTAGTCTGGACGCGGAGACGTGTGGGTCTCTCTCCTCTCTGCTGCGCGACTCGCTCGGCTCCCGTGAGGCCGCCTGTGAGAGCTTTGGGACGGCGGAGGGGGGCGGGGCTCACGGCAGCACCCGCTGCTCGTCGAGGACAGTAACTGCAGAACGATACGTGCGGTTCTTCACGTCAGTCTCCAAGACACCAGAAAGTCTCCAATAACACCAAAACAAGTCTCTAGATTTGTCGCTAGTCGCTTTTGACAAAAAAAAAAAGTCTCCAAGAGGGTTTTGAAAGTCGCCAGATATAGCGAGAAAGTCTCCAAGTTGGCAACACTGATTGTCGCGCCCCCATATTCTGACAGGACACGCCCCCTTCATGGTGGGGAGTCTCATTTTTGTCGTTGGTTTCCTTCTTAACCCTTGTATGGTGTTCGGGTCTGTGGGACCCGTTTTCATTTTTCATCAAAACAAAAATAATATGATTCATTATTTTTTCAAACTCAGACTTATTGGCCTTGGCTCATTTTCTGCGAAGAACATATATCAGACAAAATTCATCGACCGCACACCGTAACCCCCCCCCTACACATTTATATTACATACAGGGTGTTCGGGTCCACTGGACCCGGGCTAATAACAGTGTGGAAATTGTAGGTCCTGTGTACCTTCAGTCTGTCCTCCTCATGTCTGGGCCTGCTGTAAGTGTGTGTGTGTGTGTGTGTGTGTGTGTGTGTGTGTGTGTGTGTGTGTGTGTGTGTGTGTGTGTGTGTGTGTGTGTGTGTGTGTGCCTGCTGTAAATCTGTGTGTGTGTGTGCGTGTGTGTGCGCGCGCGCCGTTCCCACACAAGTTTGCAATATTGATGCAATTGATGCAATTGTTTTACTCATTAATGGCAGCTTGCTTTGGGTGGAACTGTTATAAGGCTGCTTTGCATTTTGAGTATGTTTTTTATTTGTCATGTGTTTATTTCTATCACAAAGTTTGACAGAAAGCTGCTTCACAATACAGGCAGTATGGCCGTGTATCATCTCCAATAAATGCTTCAGCCAGCCTTTGAATTCAGGGTTTGATTCCCACTCAATTGTATGTGGTATTTTTGAGCATACAGTTAGACTGACACATGATGACTAGATGTTTAGCCGATGTCACAGAGAGGCGCACACAGTGGACGAGGTGACTTGAGGTGATTTATTTTAGTGTGACTGAAGAAACATTTACCTCCCGCTCTGTAAGCCAGGGCGGGATCAGGGGCGGCTTTGCGCATGTGCGATTTAAGTTTAGTCTGGACGCGGAGACGTGTGGGTCTCTCTCCTCTCTGCTGCGCGACTCGCTCGGCTCCGGTGAGGCCGCCTGTGAGAGCTTTGGGACGGCGGAGGGGGGCGGGGCTCACGGCAGCACCCGCTGCTCGTCGAGGACAGTAACTGCAGAACGATACGTGCGGTTCTTCACGTCAGTCTCCAAGACACCAGAAAGTCTCCAATAACACCAAAACAAGTCTCTAGATTTGTCGCTAGTCGCTTTTGACAAAAAAAAAAAGTCTCCAAGAGGGTTTTGAAAGTCGCCAGATATAGCGAGAAAGTCTCCAAGTTGGCAACACTGATTGTCGCGCCCCCATATTCTGACAGGACACGCCCCCTTCATGGTGGGGAGTCTCATTTTTGTCGTTGGTTTCCTTCTTAACCCTTGTATGGTGTTCGGGTCTGTGGGACCCGTTTTCATTTTTCATCAAAACAAAAATAATATGATTCATTATTTTTTCAAACTCAGACTTATTGGCCTTGGCTCATTTTCTGCGAAGAGCATATATCAGACAAAATTCATCGACCGCACACCGTAACCCCCCCCCCCTACACATTTATATTACATACAGGGTGTTCGGGTCCACTGGACCCGGGCTAATAACAGTGTGGAAATTGTAGGTCCTGTGTACCTTCAGTCTGTCCTCCTCATGTCTGGGCCTGCTGTAAGTGTGTGTGTGTGTGTGTGTGTGTGTGTGTGTGTGTGTGTGTGTGTGTGTGTGTGTGTGTGTGTGTGTGTGTGTGCCTGCTGTAAATCTGTGTGTGTGTGTGCGCGCGCGCCGTTCCCACACAAGTTTGCAATATTGATGCAAAATTCAAACACCTGCACCTGCCTGCTCTCACATTCCCCCCTCTGTCTCACGGGAACCAATCCTTATTTTCTAACCCAACTGAAAGTTTGGGGTGCGACACTATACATATAGTGTTGCCAGTGTGGTTCCTTATCACAACTGATCAAGATGGCCAAAAGATTCTCTGCTGAGAGGGCCTTGGAATTGATTTTTGAAGAGAGAGAAGATGGTGATGAGGTAGATGAAGAAGTGTCAGAATATGAAGATCATATTTCTGAAAATTCAGAGTCTGAATGAGATTGAGCATCAGCCAAAAAGAAGACGAGCCACAGGACCAGCCCATCAGCAGCCAGCCACAGCCCTATGTTGTGCTATGTAAAATTACCTCATTACTAATGAAATTCAAATAAATAAAAGTCAATAGTTATGAACAACCTTGCTTCATTTGTAAATTTGTTGAATTTTGTCCACTCATCTTGATTATAATCGATTTTATCAACAAAAAACAAAAAAACGAGTAGCACTTTAATTCTTAAATGTGTTATAACAAAGTTAAAGGGCAAATATTAACCATATTTGCTGTTTATATTGCTTCTAATTGGGATGAAGAAAACATCTGTTGAGTATTTTAACATAAAATTGTTTGATTGTGTTGAATAAAAAACCCCAAAATGATCTGATAAAGCTACAGCTTCTCTGAGTTCTCTTTCAGCTCCCACAGTTACGTTGTTTGATCTCATCGTAGAAACTTGTCCTCGTCACCACCACCAGGCAGACGAGCGTGATGACGATGACGCCACTTGATAACTTCTTTAAGACAGGAAAAGGCTTCAAACTCCCATATATATGATATTTACTCACGTATATTATGTTGTAGAGCCAAATGTTAAACTCTCCAAAGCTTCTGAACTGGAAGTGCCATAATGATAACTCATTTCCGGGTTTTGAGACTCAACTGCAGCGCTCCATTGTACTGAAATGTTCACATCAGCAATTGGATATTTGTTAAAATGTGAATGATGATATACATTGTGAATACTAATGTGTTGGTCAGATGTCACTCAAGAAGTGGCACCAATTCATCTTTTATTCTGAAGCAACAAAACAGCCAGGCATAGACTTTGTATCTAAAACATTTTATTTTGATCAAAAAGGCGTTAGTTGTTCAATAGTGTCCCAGTTAAGCATGGAGTATACAAATTTGCACAGAGACGGATTAACCCTGATTCACAGTTCCCTAAACATGGAATTTCTCATTTGTGAGGCACACAGTTAGTTTGACGTCAAGGTTTGTGTTAATTTACTTGACATGACAGAAGGCAACAGTGAAGCGTTTAATCCACATTTATGGCACAGCCGTGTTAACTTGGTGAGGGGAGTTCAGAAGAGGCTGTCGACGTCGCCCATTTCCACAACCACTGTCTTCAGCTGGGAGTAGTACTCGATGGTCACCTGGCCGTTCTCTCTGCCAAAACCTGGTGCAGCACAGTAGATATCCGTTTTAGTGATTCACCCTCCTTTCATTCAGTAAAGATAATGCAGGTCACTCGCTGCAATTCAATGTTATACTATGAATGCATTTCTTTAATAATTCGGAACATTTTAATCTAATTTTTTTTAAACACCCCACCTGACATCTTGTATCCTCCAAATGGCACTTCCACAGGACTGATGTTGTAGTTGTTGATGAAGCAGGTCCCTGCCTCCAGGTTCTCAGCCACGCGATGGGCTCGGGAAATGTCCCTGCATTCAGAGGAAAGGAACAAGATTCAATTTGTAAGCATAAAAAGAAAAAGGTCTGTACGCAACTTGACCACACAGTTGAAATGCTGCGTTGTCTGCCCTCCAACCTCACAGACTACTGTTGCGCAACAAATTCCACTTTGTAATTGCAACACTCTTATTTGCTGCTCTGTGGAAACCCTGGACAGCAGCCAATGGGACGCAATATCAGCATTACCTCTGATAGCAAACTGTCAGCGTTGTTAATCAGTAGTTACGACAATCTTCAAAGTAACTGCACGCGTGTACTCTGCTGACCTGGTGAAGACGCCAGAGGCCAAACCAAACGTGGTGTTGTTGGCTCTTCCGATCACTTCTTCCTCCGTGTCGAAAGGCAGCACCGACATGACCGGGCCAAAAATCTCCTCCTTTACACAGGTCATGTCATCCCTGCAGTTGTCTGCACCGGGGGGGGGGGGGGGGGGGGGGGGGGGGGGGGGGGGGGACTTGGTGTAACACACCAGGACAAGAAAAAAACATCACTATGCGATGGTGTGTCGTCACTTACCAAGCACACAAGGAGCCATGAAGTAGCCCCCTTTCAATTTGGGGTCACTGGGGACAATAGGCTCTCCCCCACAAAGCACTTTGGCTCCCTTGAAAAGATAGACATATTAGTCAAAAAAGAAGTATGGGAACTGAGAAGAATATGATTAAACTTCACACAACTGCTCTGAGGTCTGTATGAAAGCACTGGCGGTGCCATTACAGCGGATTCACTCTCAGATAAACGCCTCTCAGCAGTTGCTCAATTGTTCCACAGGGATTAACCTCTTTCTTGGCCTGGCTGACAAATCCCAGTACTTTCTCCAGGTGCGGCTTGCTGATCAGCGCGCCCATCCGGGTGCCGTCTAACATGGGGTCACCCACAGGGATGGCCTTGGTCCTTTTCACAACTTCCTCAAGGAACTGGGGCATGATCTCTCTTTGCACGTACACTCTGGTGCCGTTGCAGCAAACCTATATAAACACACACACACAGAAGTAAAGAATGCATTAGATCAGATTGAGCAACGACACCGTACAACACAGAAATTACCCAACTGCCTCACCTCCCCCTGTGTCAGGAAGTTTGCCATAAGCGCTCCCTTCACCGCGTTCTCCAGCTCACAGTCTTTGAAGATCAGGAGGGGAGATTTCCCTCCGAGCTCCAGAGTCACCTGCTTTACCCCCTTTGCAGACATTTCCATGACCTGAGGGCAAGGAGAACACCCCGGGCATTAACAACAGGGACCATTGAAGCCTCGTGGAGCACTTAAAGAGTTATGCAAAAGCACAAATACTTTTACATTGCTTCAATATTTCCCCAATACTGCTATTTGGCAATATTTCCCAGGATTCCAGTGTTTGACATTAATTTCACCGCAGTAAAAAAGAAGTTTATGTGATGAATGTCTCATATCTACTTCAATTGTGATTAAAGTCGTATTATTGTTATGTTGTAATGCAGTGCAGACCTTTCAGAATCAAGCTAAACTCTTAAGATTCTCTCTCTGGCAACAATACATGCAGTCAGAATCAGAATCAGCTTTATTGGCCATGTGTGTTTACACACACACACATGGAATTTGACTCCGGTTTCACGTAGCTCTTTGTACATATATACATACATATTATATACAACAAACAAGATAAATATAAAAAAGACAATTAAAGACAACAGTAGTCAGAGTGTATGAGCAGTGTGATCACACAACGATCACGTCTTTCCAAGTTGGGTTTAATCATGCAAAAAGCTCACTGGTTCGGTCTCTGCACCTTTTTGCCCGTGGGCACACTGCCGGTGAAAGATACTTTGGCGACCGTCGGGTGATGGCAGAGCAAGGTGCCGGTGTCTGCCCCGCCTTGCACCACGTTGAAGAGCCCATCGGGCACCCCCGCCTCTTTGTAAATCTCAGCCAGAATGACGGCCGTCACACAGGTCATCGGAGAGGGCTTGAATACCATGGCGTTACCTAAACACAATCGCATTTTAACACTGCAGGTCAAAGTTCTAGGGGACACGTTATCGTTGGAAAAAAACAGTCAGAAATAATGACTTCAAATCTTATTAAAAAAAGAAAAGTGGTAAGACACACGGTCAGACACTCACCACATGCCAGAGCAGGAGCGGACTTCCATGATGCGATCTGGAAGGGGTAGTTCCATGCACCGATTCCCACGCACACGCCAAGGGGCTCCCTCCTGGTGTAAGCAAACGATCCGTCAGGAAGCTGGATGTGCTGGCCTTTGAGGAGCAAAAAACAACTTACATTTTATTTTATTTTTTTAAACTTCTTTTTTAACTTTTGGAAAAAAGAAGAAAGAAACAGCACACTTTGTTTTTATTTGACAAAAAGTGTTTGTGCACCCACCTGCAAGTGTACCAGCCAGGCCAGCATAGTACTCAATGCACTGCCAGGCAACATCAATATCCACCAGCGCTTCAGTGATGGACTTGCCATTGTTGATCACTTCCAGCTTTGCGATTTTCTCCCTTCTTTCCTATTTGCATTGGAATAACAGAAAGAAGAAGAAGAAAAAGCTGTAAATGCAAACTTTGACCAAACTGTTTGAACGTATACGGGGTCATTTGGTGTTATTACATATATGGCTTTAAGATGATAAGATGACTCGGACAAATTGAGGTTAAAATCCAAACCTGCGTGACATCAATATGGCCGCACAGATACAAAGAAGGTTTGTATTGTGCAAATGTAGGTCGGCAGTAGAAGGGGGGGCATGGTAAGGAATAACTAGTGTCTTACACGCTTGCCAAAGTCTGCTCCAATTTGCCTTGCGCAACACTGAAATCAGACTGTCTGGTTTCCAGACCGGATGATAATGAACACAGCTCACCCTGATAATGCGGGCGGCCTCCAACATCACCCTCGCCCTCTCCATGCCGGACAGCTTGCGCCATTGTAGGTAGGCAGCGTGAGCGCTCTTTATGGCCTCGTCCACCTCCTCGGCCCCACAGGGAACCATCTGACACAGGACGCGGCCTGCAAAAACAAGATTAGCAGGTTTACAAGCTGGCTGAGCTCCAAGATAAAAGACATAAGGGGGAAAGAGCTGCATAGAAGTCTCATTAATTCCTACATGCATCCAAGTGGTGCAACCAATCATATGGCTTTAATAATGTTTTATAAGCTTCTTAGAGTGTGAACATGTCACAACATCTCCGTAGTGGTTAAACATGATGCATAATTCGGTCAACAATCTTTGGTCTCAGAGTGTATTTGTTCCTAGGTAACGTTAAATCAGTTTAACTGAGTGCAAGGTTAAGATTTATAACGTTTTACTTTTGACCAAATTGTTTGCAATTGTGTGTGTGCAAACAAATTGGACCAGCAGTTTACTTGATGATGTCACCACCTCTGCTTTTGTTGCTAATGAGTTTACTCCCATTCTTCACTAGAACGTATTTTTATAATCAAACCAAATATGAAAAGCCTGCTTTTTTCGTTTTCATTTTAAATAAAATGTGTGTGTGTGCGCGTGTGTGTGCACGCAGTCTGGACTCCGAAGTTCAAACTCCAAAGTACACAAGTCCGTAGATGGTATTGAGAAAGGGCCATAGGCTTCTACACAAGTTACTCCACCCCACCACAGAAGAAGAATAGAGAGGGTTTCCGTGCATGACCTCATAATGAACCTGTCAACCTTTAAACTGGGCGTTAACATGTACATCACAAATGCCATTATCAGGAGGCAACGTATGGAGCATCACATAACGGACGGCAGACTTTACCGGTCGCAGGTTCGAACACGGGCTCCGCGTGTTTCTCCTGCCTGGACTTCACTCGCTTCCCACCCCAGAAGTTCAGCGGGTCTGAGATCAGCACGGTGCCCGTCGCGGCTGCGGGCATGGCGTCGAGGATTGACTGGGCCATTGTCAGAGGGAGAGGACCTGCAAGGACACGGGGGAGATGCAGCCGAGTGGCCGTGTGACGACGCGGGCTGACACTTTAGGACTAGGCAACCAACTACACGGTAGCTAACGGTTTGCACTGCCTTGAGCTGAGCTAGCACAAAGTTAGGACCCTCCCTCGGCTTAAACTGGTGCAAGGAAATAGTGGCACGAGAGAGCGCGCACACACATGAAGTGTAATACAGACAGTTTGCGCATGCAGAAACATTGACGCAACCTCACCTGCTGGGCTTCACCAGATAGACTGGATCCTCCTGACGGAGATTTCAGATTTCAAGTTGATATATTGTCGCCAGTGTTGCCAACTCCTCCTCAGCAAGAGAAATCGCTATTGGCTGTCCTAAAAGTCGCTAGAAGTCGCTAAATGACGTCATTGCCTGATTTGCATAATTGTAATAGAAGCCGTAGGAGACTGGAATATAGTGATATAGCAATTGTTTTACTCATTAATGGCAGCTTGCTTTGGGTGGAACTGTTATAAGGCTGCTTTGCATTTTGAGTATGTTTTTTATTTGTCATGTGTTTATTTCTATCACAAAGTTTGACAGAAAGCTGCTTCACAATACAGGCAGTATGGCCGTGTATCATCTCCAATAAATGCTTCAGCCAGCCTTTGAATTCAGGGTTTGATTCCCACTCAATTGTATGTTGTATTTTTGAGCGTACAGTTAGACTGACACATGATGACTAGATGTTTAGCCGATGTCACAGAGAGGCGCACACAGTGGACGAGGTGACTTGAGGTGATTTATTTTAGTGTGACTGAAGAAACATTTACCTCCCGCTCTGTAAGCCAGGGCGGGATCAGGGGCGGCTTTGCGCATGTGCGATTTAAGTTTAGTCTGGACGCGGAGACGTGTGGGTCTCTCTCCTCTCTGCTGCGCGACTCGCTCGGCTCCCGTGAGGCCGCCTGTGAGAGCTTTGGGACGGCGGAGGGGGGCGGGGCTCACGGCAGCACCCGCTGCTCGTCGAGGACAGTAACTGCAGAACGATACGTGCGGTTCTTCACGTCAGTCTCCAAGACACCAGAAAGTCTCCAATAACACCAAAACAAGTCTCTAGATTTGTCGCTAGTCGCTTTTGACAAAAAAAAAAAGTCTCCAAGAGGGTTTTGAAAGTCGCCAGATATAGCGAGAAAGTCTCCAAGTTGGCAACACTGATTGTCGCGCCCCCATATTCTGACAGGACACGCCCCCTTCATGGTGGGGAGTCTCATTTTTGTCGTTGGTTTCCTTCTTAACCCTTGTATGGTGTTCGGGTCTGTGGGACCCGTTTTCATTTTTCATCAAAACAAAAATAATATGATTCATTATTTTTTCAAACTCAGACTTATTGGCCTTGGCTCATTTTCTGCGAAGAGCATATATCAGACAAAATTCATCGACCGCACACCGTAACCCCCCCCCCTACACATTTATATTACATACAGGGTGTTCGGGTCCACTGGACCCGGGCTAATAACAGTGTGGAAATTGTAGGTCCTGTGTACCTTCAGTCTGTCCTCCTCATGTCTGGGCCTGCTGTAAGTGTGTGTGTGTGTGTGTGTGTGTGTGTGTGTGTGTGTGTGTGTGTGTGTGTGTGTGTGTGTGTGTGTGTGTGTGTGTGCCTGCTGTAAATCTGTGTGTGTGTGTGCGCGTGTGTGTGCGCGCGCGCCGTTCCCACACAAGTTTGCAATATTGATGCAAAATTCAAACACCTGCACCTGCCTGCTCTCACATTCCCCCCTCTGTCTCACGGGAACCAATCCTTATTTTCTAACCCAACTGAAAGTTTGGGGTGCGACACTATACATATAGTGTTGCCAGTGTGGTTCCTTATCACAACTGATCAAGATGGCCAAAAGATTCTCTGCTGAGAGGGCCTTGGAATTGATTTTTGAAGAGAGAGAAGATGGTGATGAGGTAGATGAAGAAGTGTCAGAATATGAAGATCATATTTCTGAAAATTCAGAGTCTGAATGAGATTGAGCATCAGCCAAAAAGAAGACGAGCCACAGGACCAGCCCATCAGCAGCCAGCCACAGCCCTATGTTGTGCTATGTAAAATTACCTCATTACTAATGAAATTCAAATAAATAAAAGTCAATAGTTATGAACAACCTTGCTTCATTTGTAAATTTGTTGAATTTTGTCCACTCATCTTGATTATAATCGATTTTATCAACAAAAAACAAAAAAACGAGTAGCACTTTAATTCTTAAATGTGTTATAACAAAGTTAAAGGGCAAATATTAACCATATTTGCTGTTTATATTGCTTCTAATTGGGATGAAGAAAACATCTGTTGAGTATTTTAACATAAAATTGTTTGATTGTGTTGAATAAAAAAACCCAAAATACAGCGGGTCCAACAGACCCACAACAAAAATGAACACCATACAAAGGTGGTTAAAGGAGCCACGTAAATGGTTTATGTACAAACGTCCACTCATCTATTCTTTTATACATCCTATTCAGGGCTAGCGCCAGTTTTCTAGCGTCAAAGTGCAGAGTTCAGAAACGGGACAGCGCCTCTCAAAGTGTGCAAAGACGGCATACCAGCTTTCCAGAGGGAGAAAAGAAAAGGGGAAAACACATCTGTAATAAAAGTTTTTTTATTTTTTTATGAAAACCATTACAGAGTAATCATAAAACTTTATTAATATGTAGGAAATAAGGATACAGACAATGACGATAATACTGACAAACAGATCAGATGTTTCTGCACCAATTAATCATTAAAATCTCAAAACAATGTATGGCTTATGCTGAACGCACGGTGTCATTTGTATCCTTTTTGTAATCAACGTAGTTACTAATAATTTTCTTTTAATTCCTAAGGGAGACAATCTTAAAAGTTAAATAAACAGAAACACTGAGTGAGAAATCCAACAGAAGGCAGTCACACAGCCGCTGCGGCAAATAACGCAGATGCTCCTCCAGTGCTTGCAGAGTCTGTTCCGACCGCGCTCTAAAGGACGGAGGCACGACTCCGCACAGTTCCCGTGCGGGAACGGCGCCGTTGAACCCGCCCGGTAATCAGGAAAACTTGGCTGCTTGGGGAGGAGGTCCCAGGAAGCCTCCAGCCTGTTTGGTTGCAGCTCTGGAGGGCGCGAGGCCGAGCATCTTCTGAATGTTCTGCAGAACAAAACAAAAACACTATTGTTTTCTAGCTGAAAGTTCACGTGCCAAAGGTATACAAATAAGTCAAAGTTATTTCAAAAGGTTCACAATTGCGTATTACATGATCTAAAAATTGTAAGATGACATTTGTAAAACGGTTCCACAATGCACACACTGCCAGAATAAATGTTATCCTCCCATGATTTTGGTGAATACTCAGTTCTGATTGGCTGTCCATTCATTCCTGACAATGGACAACTCATAAGAATATATATGATGATGAAATAACATTTCTGGGACATCAAGGAAAACGTATTAATACAATGCTTATTAATATAATAATACAATTACCTTCCATTTGTGCATCTCATTTTACATTTGTAGATCATGTAATACACTGTGACCATTCTCACTTTCACGCTGCAATAACATGCTTGGCCACAGGGTGGCGCCAGAGGACACAGCATGTTGCTCTGCCTGGAAAACTAGATGATCAATCTCTCATCCCAGATACAATACATTTGAGTGACCCCCCCCCCCCCCCACTCTGAGCTAAAATGTCATGCTTCGCCAACTTCTCTACACGTTGGGCCACCGCCTGCCTCACCCGGAATCTAGTGTTGAAGTTACCTGTCTGATGGACATGGTGCAGAGGATGTAGAGGAAGATAAAGGAGCAGTCCGTGTAATCCTCGCCCAGCAGGTTGCGATGCGACAGCCCCTGGATGTAGGAGAGCGGCACGAATGGCAACTTGGCCACGACTCTTCCGTCGAAGCTGAACAAAAACAAAAGAAGTGGGATGAAGAAATCTGCTTTCACATATTACAAAAGGTTTACTTTGGTCAAATGCAAACCATAATTCCTCAAGTTTTCTCTTAATTTCGGTTGATTGATTCTATAAATCAAAAGACGAAGATGGAAAAACCAACTGAATGTGACTTGGTGCATCACTTACATGGAGTTGAACATGCCCATCAAAGCTGTGAAGCAGAAGCCTATGGCGAACATGGACTTCATGCGCACCTGCAAAGAGAACACACACAAGATGAAGATAAAAAAATGAAAATTTGAAGTTAGATCACACTGTAAAATTATAGGCAAGCCTGTTAATGTTGTCATATAATGTTTATTCTGAACTACACCAAACACAACCAGAATCCCAGACGTTATCTCATTTCATGTTACAATATAATGATGGCTTTATCTTTAAGTCTCAGCATTGCATATTTATTGTAAACAAATTGCCTCTCACCATAGACAAGTCTCTGTTGTTGTTCTTCAGTTTCTCTTCTTGTCGTTCTGTAACACATTCAGAGGCATACATCACGTATCGAGGAACAAAGTGAGGAAAAGGGGCAGAGATGTCGAGGTTTCTGCTTTCTCGTTTGCCTAAAAGCAACAAATTTCTCAGCCGATTTATTTACGGGGTTCTTACCAATTTTCTTCTTCTGTTGACGTCCTGCATTTTCTGTGATGGTTTCCTTTTTCTTCTCAACTAATATCAAAACAAGCAACAGAGAATGCATCAAACAGTCGACAGAAAGGCAGTCAATGCAGAGCTGACAGTATGAGGGTCACATATGAGTGAGTTGCTTACGTTTTTTGCTTTGTTTTTCCACTTCTGCCTTGAGCCTCTTGTACTTTTCAGTGCGATACACTAAAACCCAGGTAATCCCTGGGGATGAAAATCAGGAGAAGAGGTTTGTTTAGAAAATAAACCACTAAGGGCAAAAAGGTGCAACATGGGGTTGAGACGGTATAAATGTATCAGATTTCCCCACTATTGTGGAGTCTTTACTGTATTTATTGCTGATTTATAACAGTTGTTTTGATCTTGTTTCTTCTTTTTTTACTATGTCTCTTGTTTGCACTTTTCCCTATGCTGCTGTAATCCTGTACATTTCCCCACTGTGGGACTAATAAAGGATTATCTTATTTAATCCGATTTAGTATTTGTTGCATCAGCCAACAGCCAGACATTTCTGTCTGATTATTTTAATAATACGCCTTTTTTAAATCATATTATTACACATACCGATATCACAAAATACTGATACATCCACTGTCACTGAGAATTATTTACATTTTGCTCACTCCTCGTGGAAAAGCAAGACCAATTCTAAATGGTAAATAACATTGTGTGGCCATCTTGTTTCGTTGGTTTTCATTCAAAGTAGAATTCAAAGTCAAAGTGATTATCAATCAAACTTAAATAACGGTTTCAACAAAATGAACATGTTAATTTCTCCACTGGGTTAAATTCAGTTTTCAGAGGGAATGAATAAAACATAATTTTCACTTAATCTACATTAAAAGGAGCGCACACGCTTTTATTATGAAAATCTAACCGGAAGTGTCATTAAGCACGAGCTTAGTTAGCTAAATGCGCTGCTAGAACACTACTAGTCCTCAAAAGCACCAAAAGTAGACATTATTCCACGTTAACAACGTAAACCACAAAGATCCGCTACTTAACGGAGACGGGTGCAAAACAAATGGCGTCTCAATGAGTTTCTTGGACGATAGTAAAGCGCCTTCATACTCGAGCTGCCTGTCGGACTGTCGGGAGGATTTCACTCACCTTCGGCCAACAGCGCTGTGCAAACGGAGATAAACACGATTAGAATAGTATCGGCGAACATGATGCTCATAATAGTTTTCTTGACCCGTTTAGTGTCCGTTTATTGGCCCGTTCATCCGAGCGCAGAGAGAATCGGTCAATCTGACATGAGAGGCTACACCACGGGCCGCGCGCACATCGCAGCGGTCTGAGCTTCACTGGGCTGTGTAGTGTCAGCGTTACGGGGAGGTCATGCGCGTCAAAGTACTTCCGGTTCAACGGCCAAAAACTGTTTTGACTGTTCTATACATTACATACTATACTATACTATATATAATATACATCATATATAATGTGTATATATACACACACATTATATAGTGTATAAGTGTGTGTATTGCAGGTGCACCCAAAACCTTAGAAAAAACATACTGATATAAATGCTTTTATCTCAAATGTGGTAACAGAAACATGTATATGGAGAATGCCAGTCACTGCTAGACTGTGTACAAAAGTCTCAATATGATTTGAGAGATGTTTGTAAGTTTACCGCACAGAAAGCTAAACAAAATTAATTTAAAAAGGGGATAAAAAGGATATCGATATCTTTGTTTGGGGTTACATTATATGGAACAACTTTAACATAAATGTAAGAATGTCTTACTCGTTTTTGGTTTTCAAAAGGATTGTTTATCAAGCTATGTTTGAGGGTTACGAGTGTGAATTAAATATATTTTCTTATTTCATTTTTTCTTCTTCTTTCTAATATCCTTGTGGGTACCTTAATTGATACGATTGTAGGATAGGAGTATATACGTATTATGCTTCTGCCTTTTCAGTCATATTGCTTATTGTAAAAAGGTTTTACTCATGATGTTGTGTGTGATGACTGAATAAAACACTACTACTAGAATGGAGAGTTCAGTTTAGCATAATTGGCGCCCACTTCTGCCCGTTTTTTATGCATCTTACCCAACTCTGATTTCATCATCTCGTCAATGTTAAGCGTCACCGTTGAACGATAACCAGCGCGTCTCCATCATCGCTCCCTTGAATGCATGCCCATTAACGTCAGCCTCGCCATCATCAAATGGGAGGAGCGCGCGCGTGGCGCCCCGGCACCCCCACCCCGCGTGTGTGTGTGTGTGTGTGTTTTTAGAGGGCCGCATCGTGCCGCAGATGAAGCATGGCAGGAGACAGCGAGACAAAGCCAGGTGACCAAGCCGAAAATGAGAGCGTTGGTCGGCAGCCTTTCCTCATTGGAGTGGCTGGAGGGACAGCCAGCGGCAAGGTTGGTAGCCTGTAATATACGCGTTTTAATGCGTATTTCTTGGTATTTATTCGGTGTTTGTTGTATATTAATATGTATCTGTGTGAACCCGGCATCAATGGATTCATTTTTGTTTGTTTTAAATTGAAGATGACACGCTTTTATTTTCTCTTCTGGAAAATAATCACAGTTTATTTTAAACGTTTCAGCTGGAATAATTAGACTGCTGGGTATATAGGCCAGACGAACGCATATAAACTAGGATAGCACGTGGGTTGTCAAAATAGGCCTTTTCTTAGATGGTTAATAAAGAAGCAAGTGTGGAAATCAGACTTAAGGACTCCCATGTATTGCTAATGTGTTTTCCTTTCTTCTTCTTTTTTTATTCTACAGGGTGGCAACGCTCAGAGTAAATATATGTCAATGAATTAGTATTACCTGCGCAGGGTCTGGCTATCAGCCCCTGAAAATATGAATTACAATAAAAACGCATTTACAGACTCTGAAAAGTAGAAGTTAAAAATAACCAAGCAGCTCTTATGTTGAGATGTGATGCTGCCTGTATGCCATATATTTACAAATGATATATACCCAGAGTAGATGTGAGAAATATTTGTCATGATCTGTATTGTTTCTGTTGAGTCTGCTGAAATCTGAAAGAGAAAAAAAAAATCTCTTTGTGACACCTATGATGATATAACCTCTGTCTCAAGCCCCTGCTGGATTTTCACTTCAGCTAATTTCTCAGGTTGGCTCATTGACATAACAATTGTTTCTTCAGTTTCATGAGACCAAATGTCTGCGATTTCATTCTCGATTCTGTATTCAATATTGTGTGGCATTGTCAGTAAGTGTTGTTCTCTCTCTCAGTTTTGAAGATCAGAAATGGACGCATTAGTTTTATATTTGGTTGCTTTAGAGTCCGTCCTCAGGGCGTCGTACGCCAAGGCAGAATCAAAGTTGTTATTTCTTCTTCTCATGTGCGACAAATGTGTATTCTCCAACTGCCTTTGAGGTAGTCAAGTGAATCAAGTAGTCCTGCGCGTGGGACATTTTGGACAAGGCAGCGAAATGCATTTATTATTAGTACGCTGTTCCTTAGTACGCTGTTCCCTACGTGACGTAGGTGGATTTTACAGGTGATTAAATCAACCAAACTTGGTTCAGCAGACAGTTGTTTGTGGGTGTGACTTCCTGGTACTGTGCCCTGTTTCCCCCCACAAGAGTAACTGCTCACAGAGCCACCTGCTCTCTCCCACACATGTTATCTGAGTGCGGAGTAAACGTCTTTTGTTTTGGGGTGGGGGGCGGCGTCTGTGAGTGTATCTGTCTGCTGATCCAAGTTTTTCCGGCCAGTGTTTTGCCATGCCCCTTGTTTTGTTCTCCTCGTGTGACTAGTCGTCGGTGTGCAGCAAGATCATGGAGCTGCTGGGCCAGAACGAGATCGACCCACCAACCAGCGGCAGGTGGCCATCCTCAGCCTAGACAGCTTCTACAGGGTCCTCACCCCAGAGCAGAAGGCCAAGGCACTCAAGGGCCAGTTCAACTTCGACCACCCAGGTGTGTCGGTGTTAATCACCTCATCACATGCCTCAGTTGTGTTCATGTGTCCTCTGGCAGGAGGGTAATCAAAGGATGGACGCCCTGCTGGCTTGAAAAATGGCTGTGTCACCTGCTGGGAAACGTCTGCCTTGTTCATGCAGGGGCGACTCCAGCTGGTAATCTGGATGCGATTCAGGACCTTGGTGGTTGAGTTTGTTTCGCAAAAATCCTGCCGCAAAAATAATATGAACTGCTTTCTTCTCTTTCCCTCTACATAGATGCCTTTGACAAGCGACCTCATAATCGCCACTTTGTTGGGACATCAAGGAGGGAAAAACCGTCCACATCCCTGTTTATGACTTTGTCTCCCATTCCAGGTGAACGAGACTTATCAATAAGGCTACATAGACAGAACATATTTGCATATATTTGTTTCAGCCCAGGCACAACCCAGAAACACTAACTTTAAAAGTGAGAAATTCAGAGCATATCTATGGCCTCTGAGTCGGTAGCTCGCAGCTAACAGTGCTGACAGAGCTAGGTCCTACAAAGCAAAACAATTTTGCCGTCATATCAATGCTCGCCATATCGTAAAGGGAACCTTTTTAAAGTAGACATAATGTCCACTGTGGTGGACTAACTCCTTTTTTTTCTTCTTCGTAAATTGGTCTTCATAGTGAAATTAATGGAAAACAATAGTTTCCTGGAAGGAAGGAAAACAGTTGAAAATGTAAAACGCCACAGCATGAGCACATCATTAATGCAAAGTATATCTACCGGTTGTGTAAACCAAAGCTCGGTTCAATGCACTCTTGGGTGGAGCAAATGTTCCATGTTTTTATGTTATGTCGGCAGGAAGGAGGAGACGGTGACGGTGTACCCTGCTGACGTGGTGCTGTTTGAGGGCATCCTGATGTTCTATTCTCAGAAGATCCGAGACCTCTTCCAAATGAAGCTGTTCGTGGACACTGACGCAGATACCCGTCTATCTCGAAGAGGTGAGACATCCAAGAGCGATAGGTCCCCTCCGGTCGGACATTTTGTGGAAATATGGCGGTGTATAGCTTAGCTCAGCCCACAGATGGCTAGACCGGCTCTATAGACGGGCAATAAAATCTTAAACACAAGTAATCCACCGTATCTCTCTGCAAAGAAGCCTCCCCCCCCCCCCCCCCCCAAGATGTCAAACTACTGGTTAAAGATAACTCTTCTCTGCCCCCAGTGCTGCGTGATATAAGTGAACGTGGACGGGACCTGGAAAGTGTTCTCGCACAGTATATTACTTTTGTAAAGCCTGCGTTTGAGGAGTTCTGCCTGCCAGTAAGGGCTATTCTACACGCACTGTGACACTACTCAACACATTGGCACGCTTGTGCCCCATGAGCCTTGACTCATGGTCGAACCGTTTGTCCTTTCCTTTTTCTGACTCTATTCAGACAAAGAAATATGCTGACGTGATCATACCGAGAGGAGTTGACAATCTCGGTGAGTATTTGTGCTTTAGGAGCTCATAAGCCATAGTTTAGTAATTGAAGCTAAATGTTCGAGACACTAGTCTTAACAGTGTTATCGTAAAGGACGCAGCTGTGTTTGTTGTTGGCCTTCTGAGCTGGGAATTGTGTTAAAACTAAGGAAGCCAAAGCATCTGCTGCTGGGAGAAACAAACCACTTCGTCTGTTTTGAGAAAGGAACTTTTGAAACAATCCATAAGAAACTGCAAACAAACTACACTGTATAGTCTAAATATCTTTAAGCGGGATCCCTACCCTGACCTTGCCCCAGTTTGTGCCTCGTATTATCACTACATCGAGGTCACAGAGCTGAGCATCCAGTTACACTCTGCAATCTTTGAACTGAAGGCAGCGTGCCGTGAGGCGGTGCTTATGCTGCATTCACATGGAATCATCATGTTAATGGACGAGATCAGGACGCTAATGTTTGGTGAGGTCGGCAGTGAATACGAGCAGAAGTAATGGTAGACTGCACTGCCTTTTTTATTTTTTAACTTATTGCCATCCTCCGTGATGAAATTTACAATTTACATTGTTACGTAGGTTGCTCACAGGAGAAGGTTTTCAAAGTCAGGAATATACTACATGCAGTACTAGAATAGGTGCATACAATAATAGACACAAAATAGTTTTATTTAATTGTTTTCCCCTGTTTGTTTTCCGTCTACCGTTTACATGGGCGGCAACCTCCCAAGTCTGAAAAGTGAAGTCAACGTAGAAGTGCCTTAAGCCTGCATTCTCTCTACTGACCAGCAGGGGGCAACTCCTCTGGTTGCAAATAGAAGTCTGATTGTATAGACTTCTATAAAATGACTCTACTCACTTAATTTTATTACCTCAGTAAACATGAGTTTATGGTCCCAATCTCTCCTTTTAATACAGCATGATGTTCATTTTGTGAATTATGTACCCATTGCGAGTAAAATAGATGATACAGCTGGGTATACTTTATCGCGAGGCTACCATGTGATTGACAGGTCGCTACCAAGGCATCAGCTGTGGGTGATGGGGGATGTCATCAGTGTTGCTGGTATTTTGTCAACAAAAGTCAGAGGGTGGCCAAACTGTATCTTATGGTGTCTATGGTTGTCTGTACATAATTTCAAAGCAATCCATCCAGCAGTTGTTGAGATACAGTATTTTAATTTGGACCACCATGCAGTGGATGAAACGGCAGTTTTCTCAAATAACCTTTGTGTGTGTGACACAAATGTAATGGTCATGCATAAGGCGCACTAACCGGGATTAACACTGTCATCTCTTTGTCTCCCGACGCAGTTGCCATAAATCTTATAGTTCAGCACATCCAGGATATTCTCACCGGTGGTTTGACCAAGCGGCTGAACGGGTGGTTAAATGTTTATGGAACGACACAGAAGCAGCCCAACATAGAGTCCAGCAGTCGGCCCCACTGAGTGCGGCGCTCCCCGACGAGACCAAGGCGGTGCTCAACGGGCCGACCGTGCGCTGCATCGTGGCTAGTAAGGCACGGCTAATTTCCAGGGACACAAAAGGCCTCTTTTTTTTTTTCTGTTTGGACTAAATTAATCAATTGAGGGGAAAGCATCCCTTTTGGGGAGTTTAGAGCTTCAGTATTTCTCTTCAGTTTGTGTACTGTATGAGAAGACGGATGGGGAGAGATACAAAGCGGCTAACTTGCAATTTAATTGAATGTTGCTGCTTGCCTTTTACCAGCACTGACTAAGCAGAAGCTGCTACGCTGTCTAAATACGACTATAGAACACTTGACAGCCTTTAAGCATACAATGAATGCCGTCAAGCGACATGCTGTGGCCTTACCCTTTAAAAGGTGCACCGTGTGACCAGACTAACTCCTCTTTGGTCAATGCAACTTGTCATCTGTTTTTTCTTTTCAAAGTCTGTATTAAATCCTAATTTGACCTGTACAAACAGATTTTGAAGAAATGTACTAATGGTTGTGATTACAGATGTTTGTGTCTTGTTGCTTTGTCTCATCTAAATGTAACAAACTGAATGAACTATTAGTCAATTTAAGCAACCGATTCCCACCTCAAAATAAATGTGATTTATGAAATCAAAGATAATTTTCTGTACCGTCTTTGCGGACACATTTTTTGTTTCAATGTGATACTGACAATACTGTAACTCATTCAATAACATGTTATGAAATTACCACAAGGTGTTATTTTGATTCCCATAAACTTGAATACTCGGAAGCGTTTGTATGCTAGGTTAATTTGAAAGACACAGTAAAAATGGTGTTTATTAATGCACTGAGTTGTTTAAATGTCAATAAGTTCAAGATGCCCAATATAACTGTGCACTGCAAGTGTTGTTTAATGGGATTTGTTTTGTCCTGTGTACATTTTCTCATGATAAAGTTCTCAGGTACTCTTTGTTTGCTTGAGTTGACACGCGTCATTTGCATCTGATTTAAAAAAATAAATAAAAAAATGTTTACTATGAAAAAGGCCTATGCAGTATTTGTATTCAATCAATATTTGAATTTGGCTTCTTCTTGTCCAACATAAATGCACATAAACATCTCATTGTTTCTCTACCAGTTGTATTCCTGTGTCGCGAAGCAACATTTAGACCTTCATGTTGAGAATGAAAAGCTTTTTTTTTTTTTTTATATATGTATATATAATAAATAAATAAAAATATATAACATTGAGATCTTATTTTTGGTGCCTGGTCAACATTTTCAGATATGAACCTGCAATGTGTGCAAGGCCACAGGTCTACAGCAATGTCCCATATTCATACTTGGTCTAAGCAAGTTTTCAGGTTAGTGTTCACACTGGAAAAGTGAGAAAATAAAGTATAATCAGTGTGTATGCATAGAAGAAAACAACTTAAGGGTGCATTCCATTACTGCCATATTATTCAGTATGCCAGTAATAGATTTAGTATGCCCCAATATGTAGTATGGAAAATGCAGTATGCCAAAAATACTGGGATGTCCGACCTACTGGATCCGGTCGCATTTTGCACACTTTTCTGGCTCTTCTGACCCACAATCCTCTGCCGGGTGATACGTAACATCAACTGAGTCCCAAAGACCGATGACAGCCTGATGATCGCTTCTTGAAATTTAGTGCTACAGACCGCAAGGCATATATGAGCAAGACGGTCAAGGTTCAATGTTGTGACAAAGTAGTGTGTATACTGCATGCATGCCACTGTTCACACGTTGTCAGGGATTACGTACTAACAGAAAAAAAGTGATTTAATCTGCATCCTTGATTTGAGTGTGCTGTTGATGGACATTATTCTCCCACGATGCAATGCCCATATAGAAAAAAAGAGCTGCCGACAACTGGAATGTGTTTTATTTGAATATTTTTAATTTCGGATGTATTGTGAAACATCTCGCAAAACAACTTTTTTTTGGTGGAAAATAATTTCACCTTTTCTCTGAAGTTTATTGCCAGTTCCACTCTGAAATTGCAGTTTTACAATGCACGTATTGCATCATTCTCTGTTCGTACAAAGCTGTGAAGCATGTGGATTTATTGTATGCTAACTGGAAAAAACAGTGTGTTACTAAGACAAGTATACCGTATACAGTTTGTATGTTGTACGGAATTGGGGCACAGAATATACATTAGGACAGTTCACCATTTATATAAAAGAAAAAAGGTATAAATTGTACACATTTTACTTGAATCATAGGAGACTTGGTGACATTGATACATTAATTAGTTTTCCCCCTTCAAATCCACTGAACTCCTTGTGCATTTGCACAAAGAGCAGGCCTGGTCTCTGTCCCATGCACAAGCTGCTGCTCAGCATCATTTGAGGTTTGTGAAAAAAGGCACTGCTTTGTTTTACATCCTGTGTGCTCCTCACAAGTAGCTCCGACACATCACGCCCTGACTGCGGAGTTCTGACCGAAGAGGCCACGGTACACTTCGCTGCGTGCCTCGTCACTCACTGAGCTGTGGTCGATGGGAGCCATGAAATTGACCAGCTTGCTGTGGATGTGGAATCGGACCTTGCGCCCCTTGCTGGCTTTGGTATCTACCTTCTTCTTGATCTTGCTGCGCAGCTTCTGGATGGCCAGCCACTGCCTGCCCATAGCGACCTGGTCATTGGGGTCCGCCGCGTTCGTCCTGCGCTCGATCAGCTCTCTGAGCAGCTGGTGGTAGAAATCGTCGTCGTCGAATATGTTCTCGTCCAGATCATTTAGATGCGTGTTCGCTTTCAGCTGTTGCTCCAGCTCCTCTCCCTCTTCGGGGACGGTTTCAGACGCGAGAGCAGTGGCCTCCTTCTTCCCCAGGACCCTGTATTCAGAGCGCCGGGTCTGTGTGCGCCGCACCAGCCTCTCATTGTCCATCAGCACCTGCTCCACCTGGGTCAATATGTTTCTGTCGAACGCCCCGAAACCCTTGCTGCCTTTGCCCATAATCAGTCTGGTTTTGTCGTGCCACTTCTGCAACGTGGCGTTGCGGTAAGGCTGGAAAGCGGCAAAGCGCTTGGCCATGAAGTCAGGATACTCTGCCATCTCCAGTTTTCGTTTAGGCGCTCCACCCTCCCGCGGGGACGCCTCTTCGTCCTCCATCTCGTCACTGTTGATCTCCTCATCCTCATCCTGCGCTTCGGCCTCGCCCAGAGCGATGGCTCTCGTGTCTGCATTCTGGTACAGCAGCTGATCGTGCAGCTCCAGCAGGGATCTCTGAAGGGCTTTCAGAGCTTTGTGGGTGTTCTTCAGCTCCCCCGCTAGTTCATCTCCACCCCTCCTCTTGAACTCTGGGAAGGTCGGCGTCTGTGGAAGCTGGTTGGCGGTCACCAGCACTTTCTGGATTTTGATTCGACCCTCGAGCAGTTGGTCCCATAGGGCCAGCTGCTGCTTCACAGCCTTCCCTTTCTCAACCTCCTTGTCTACCTTATCTTGAGAAAATGTGCGGACCACTCCCTCATTTACGCCGCCTTCGTCGTCTTCATCGTCGTCGTCGTCTTCCACGCTGCCTTCGCTCTCCTCCTCGCCACCGTCATCATCTTCACTCACACCCAGGTCATCCATGCCCTCTGTTAGTTTGTGAAAGTCCACTCCCTGTGGAAGGATCATGTCGGCACCCTTTGGCTTAGCACCTTTTGGCTTAGATGCCAGTTTAGCATCACTGCCCACCAACTCATCTTCTAAATCATTTTCTTCATCATCTCCCTCATCCCCCAAAGATTCTTCTTCTAGCGCTTCTATGTTGTCCACATCTTCCTCATTATTATTATTATCATCATCATCATCATCATCCTCCTCCTCCTCCTCCTCCTCCTCATCAGATGCCTCAATATCCATCAGCAGCTGTTTACGAGAGACGGTCTTCCCCACGTACCGTCGGTCCGTTTCTGAGAGCAGGGTTGTGTTGTGCTTCCGCAGGGCACTGAGGCCGACCGCATCTTCATCTTCATCCTCGTCCTCGTCGAATCTTTCTACCACTTTGGCGTTGGTCGTCTCGTCGTGGTCATCTTCCGGATCCGCAAATTTAGGCAAAGGATTCAACAAATCCTCAAGCTCAAGAGAAAAGGAGCCTGCCATGGATACAAATTGATGACAACCACCACACGTGTGCGGGTCGTTTCTTGGTGAGGGAAGTGATGACGTCAGTAATATGCGACGACCCTTGGAGCGAGTGTGATCCTAATCCCTGAGTAGTGTCTTTTCCATGCAGAACCTCCCCTTAGAGAGGGAATTTAGGTCCACAAGTTATCTGACTAAATATAATAAAAGGGATAATTGGAGATTTTGCCATTTTTAAGAAGGGGGTTGAATGAGCAAATTGGGTATCCATTAATGTTAGAGATACCGAGTATGTGTACAGTGTAGTAAGAACCTCCTGAGAGACAGCGCACGGGGCTTAACAACCCCTTTCCTTCTACGCATGCGTACGTGGGTTGCAAAGCACAGGGCTTCTTGCTATTTGAGTTTTGTTCCGCGGACTTTTCTAAGGAGAGTACTTTCTGGAGAGTCAATATGTCCACAAGTGACTTCTATCTGAGATATTATGTCGGGCACAAAGGAAAGTTTGGACACGAGTTTCTGGAATTTGAATTCAGACCCGACGGTACGTAAAGTTTAGCGGTAAACGGTAATGCGAACGCGCTAGCTGCGTGTAAGCTAACGTCCGACCCGGTAATGTGTAGGCCGCAGCCTGTCGAGACGAGCTGCGAGCCCCAAATGGAGCATTTTTGTTTCACCTGTATTGCAGAACTTTAATGCAAATAGTTATTGCCTAGCCTGAAGTAATATTGCAAAACATATTTATTACAAATGCAGTAATATTTGTATATAATATATCCGCTGAGCGTTTGAGCGCCATGTGGCCCGGAGGGATGGTAACAAACTGAGTTTTGTTTTAAGTGTTGCATTGTTTCCCTTTTGTCAAACTGTAAATTGAACGTTTTTCTTGCAGGTAAACTGAGGTACGCAAACAACAGCAACTACAAGAATGACGTCATGATCAGGAAAGAGGTAAGTTTGTGTTTATAAACAAGTTACTGTGCAACTCGAATCATGTGCGGTCCATGCTGTTTGGGTTTCTTTCGTTGTCGTCCATTAACGCCGCGTAATGGCGTCGTCAACATAAGAAGCACGTCTTTGACTGAATTGTAAGATTTTAAAGTGCTTTCATGCCGTATTGTCTGTAACTTAAGGGTGTTGTGCTCATTCATCAAGGGGCTTGATAATGATGGTCAGCCAGCAGAGGGATTCATTGTTTCTCAGTCAAAACACAGTATATATAACATAACATTTCAGATTTTGATATGAAGATAACCAGTATCTCAGACGTATCTGTAATATCTTCTCGCATCATATCTGTGTTTATAAATGTACGGCCCAGCTCCACGCATTGACAACCTTCTGTCCATCTTTGCTCTGCGTACCCAGGCATACGTACACAAAAGTGTGATGGAGGAGCTGAAGAGAATCATTGACGACAGTGAGATCACCAAGGAAGATGATGCTCTGTGGCCGCCTCCCGACAGAGTTGGCAGACAGGTTTGTGACTTAATTCATCATCAGTGGCCCGATTTTTTTAATTTTTGCATGTTTAGTCATTGTTCTCCAGTTCTGTATTTTGGTGTATTTTTTTTAACAATGCATTCTTTGACCCGTCAGGTTTTCCAACCTCAATAGAAACGCTTTTTTTTGTTATGACCTGATATTTCTCTTTAAATAGGGTCACAACTTTTTAAAGCGCATGCAGACGAGGCCAGCTTTCGATATTTGATCAATCAGTCAATTGTTATTTTTTCAACATCCTCATTTTCACAGGAACTGGAGATTGTCATTGGGGACGAGCACATTTCATTCACAACTTCCAAAATTGGCTCCTTGATTGACGTCAACCAGTCAAAGTGAGTAATTTGTCCAGTTGTGGGGAAAGTAGACACTGTATATTTGTTGGTGACAAAAGGGCTTAACTTTTGAAATTGCATTGTGTTCCAGGGACCCTGAAGGTCTTCGCGTGTTCTATTACCTGGTGCAAGATCTGAAATGTCTTGTATTCAGTCTCATCGGCCTACACTTCAAGATCAAGCCCATCTAAATGTGGATTTTGCTCGTTTTAATTGATTTAGATAATGTGTCTGTTGTACTACTGCATTTGTACATTTGCTTTGAGTGGAACTTTTTTTATTTTAAATAAAGGGTGAGAAAAATGTACTACTTGTCTAAGCTACTCGTGGTATTTCATTGCAATTGTCCTTTGCTGCTATCAACACCATAATTTAACCTTTAATGAGAATTTTATAGTATATGTTCTATATTATATTCTAGTGTATGGATAGGCTTAAGCAAAATATCAATTCTAAATGAAGATTGTTCTTGCAACACAAACATGAATGGAATAAGAGCAAATGGGATTAAATTAGGCTTTAAGTTATATTCAAACTCATCCATAAGGCTCTAAGTGACTAATGACAATTTTTACATAGACAAACGGCAAATATTATCAGCACGTTGAATCGTGTATCTCTCACTGTACAATATAAAACTAGTCTATATATTATATACACACTCACTGACCACTTTATTAGGCACACCTGTTCAATTTTAACACACATAGCTTATTAGCCAATCATATGGCAGCAATGCATTTAGGCATCTAAACGTGGTAAAGATGACTTGCTCAAGTTAAAACCAAGCATTAGAATGGGGCAGAAAGGGGATTTAAGTGACTTTGAACATGTCATGGTTGTTGGTACCACCCAAACTTTTATCAAAGCTTGGGTTTCATCATCTGTAACTGAAGTCAAATCAAAGAATGAGGGCTGAGGCTGCAGTACAACACCAGAGAGAGCAGATCAAATACATCAGTTTGATCACTTTTCAGCAATGTAATATTTGTAGTTTGCCAGCAGATTTAACAGATTATTCAAAGCTAATTTCCAAGTTATAGCCACGGTTAGTTACATGATCTGTGTTTGACGGTCACTAACATTTGTTCTCGTGAACGGCCGAATGGTGCGTCACTTGAAATGTTGCCGCCGCAAGGAATTGTGGGGCAGAATGATCTCCTTTCCTTTCGTAAAGGAAGATCCACTTGCAGGTGGAGTCGGGCAAGTGCAGCTGGGAGCACTTGCCCTGCAGCAGAGACGTGATGATGGCAGAGCTGAAGTCTACAAACAGGATCCTGGTGTAGGTTCCTGAGGAGTCCAGGTGCTGGAGGATGAAGTGAAGGGCCATGTTGACTGCGTCGTCTACAGAGACCCGTTGGCTCGGTCGGTCTGTGAGGGTTTTGAGGCGGGACAGGATAAGGCGCTCAAAAGACTTCATGACCACATAGATCAGGGCGTCGGGCCTGTAGTCATCGAGGCAATGGTGGTTGTGAGGCATGGGTCCCTGCTGAGCTGGGGGAGGGGGACCTGGTGATCTGGAGCTGGTCGATGGGGTCATGGGGGATGAGGTAAGGACTGTCCCATTGTCTTTCAGAGCAACTGTAAAACTCCTTCAGCTTGTTTGCCAGGCGGAGGTCATTCATAGTGGGGGGCTTTGG
The DNA here is from genome assembly GCA_038501785.1 of Myoxocephalus aenaeus. NCBI lineage: Eukaryota > Metazoa > Chordata > Actinopteri > Perciformes > Cottidae > Myoxocephalus > Myoxocephalus aenaeus. The sequence continues at coordinate 5,379,627 of JBAMJR010000011.1, forward strand.
GCTTGTAGTTGATCTGTCTGAGACCTCTACGACAGAAGCAGAGTCAGCAGTTTCTCAGATCAGAATACTGTTATTTAGCACCGCCTCGCTAAACCTGTATTTTGACTCTTTAAACATGTCCATGTCCCCGCTCTGAAATGACCGTTTCTTTTACAACCTTAGCTGTCAGAGTTTAGCTGTGAACCACGATTTGAGATGCTCCATTTCAGGGTAAAGTGTCAGAATGACACACTCACCTGAGATGCAGCTTGTGTGTTTATTATTTTGGTCCTGAGCTACCAGTTCCTCTTGCAGCTGTTTCCCCACACCGTTCTGGAAATCCTGTGCAATTTTCTCTGTTGTTCTGAGGATTCATAGTTTAGATTGTTGCAGGT